>HG992255.1:12407500-13007500 GCA_905220585.2 Nymphalis polychloros | reverse complement strand
GTGAACGCAGATGTTGGCTGAGTTGCTAAGCGTGGTGCGAACGTTATGAATTTAGTTTTCTCCAGATTCAGTGTAAGCAGATTATTGGTAAGCCATTGCATAACAATTTTTAAGGCAGCCTCTGCACAGGAGCGTGTTTCGGCCCAATCGTTACCATGAACAACGATTACCGTGTCATCTGCATACATTATCATTTCCGAATTATGTAATAATAATTTGCATAGGTCATTGATATAGATTAGAAACAGGGTAGGTCCAAGGACACTTCCCTGTGGAACTCCGTAGCAGAGGGTTTCCTCCTTACTAGTATAATTACCAATTTTGACAATTTGAGAACGTTCACTTAAGTAACTTTTATAATATTTTTTTTATAATTTTAAATTATTTATAATTTATTTATAATTTTAAAATATTAAGAGAAAGCCCTCTTACGCCAATCTGTTGAATTTTCATGAGCAAGAGGGGGACAGAGACAGTGTCAAAAGCTTTAGTTAGGTCAAGAAAGATTGCCAGAGATTTTAGTTTACTATTTAAATTTTTTGCAATAGTGCCAGTTAATTGTAAAATAGCATCTTCAGTACCTTTCCCTGATGTAAATCCGTATCGATTTGCAGCAATAATATTTTGCGAATTAAGAAAATTTATAAGTCGTTTGTTTAGATTTGTTCCAGAATTTTTGATAAAGTTGTTAGAACAGAGATAGGCCTGTAATTATCAACACTGCTCCTATCCCCACTTTTGTGTATAGGGTGGACGAGAGCCTTCTTAAAGACAGAGGGGAAAACTCCTGTTGAGAGAACAAGGTTAAAAACGTGGCAAATAACGGGAACAAGAATATGCCTTGCAGCTCTAACTAGAGTAGCAGATATGCCATCCCAGCCAGCAGCACTATTTAGTTTGAGTCCCAGGATAATTTGTTCGATTTCTCCAGCATCAGTATTTAATAGAGCCATCGACCTAGGATTAGAAGTTATTGTTTCGCGGTTGGAAGTATTTACAATAGAGTCATTATTTGGTGTTATTTTAGATGCATGTGTACTACCTACATTTGAGAAGAAATTGTTAACTATATTTACAGACTCTGATGGGTCAGCGCTTAAGGACAAAAGATCAACAGCAGATGATTTGTTTTTTTGAATGCTAGAAATTGATTTAATTAGTTTCCAAGTAGCTTTTGGGTCTTTATGACGTTTTTGGAATTCCGTCCGTTCGTAAAGACACTTTATTCTTTTAAGTAGGTTGTTACAGAAATTTCTATAGCGTATATATGTCAATTTAAGAATATAATTATTTGGATCTCTTTTCATTTTACGATACATTTTATCCCGATTACGGATGCATCTCAAGAGCCCGGTGTAATCCAGGGCTTTCAAATTCTGTTTTTACTATTTGTCACTATAGTACGGGAATTATTATTTATTACCTTGGATAACGTGCCTACTAATTTGGCGGCAACACTTTCTGCATCATTACAATAAAAAATAGTTGAAAAGTCTGTATTTGTAATTTCAGCCACGCAGGCTTCTATATTAATACGCTTAGAAGCTAAAAAACGTTTAGGTTAAATGTACCTAAACGTTTTTTCTTCTTCTTCTAAATCTAAATCTTAAATTACAAAAAACAAGTACCGGGGCATGGTCTGTAATAAAAGAATCAACAACCAATGTAACTGCCGAGTTGTTGGTCTTAATAATTGCATGATCTATACAACTCTTTTTCCGAGTAGCAAAAAAGTGGCCAGGTAGCATTCCATGTGATGCAATGGTGTTTAAATAAGAATCGGAGTTAACGTCATTATTATTTGGTGAAATGTTTATATTTATATCACCAAGTATTATTACTGTTTTGAAGGTTTTCAGTGAACTTAAAGTTTGGTCTAGACTATCGATAAAATTAGTTGTATTTCTGTATGATGGATTAGAGATGTTAACCATCGCTTACATTGCCAATGCGCCACCAATCTTGGGAACTAATATGTTATGTCCCTTGTGCCTGTAATTACACTGGCTCATTCACCCTTCAAACCGGAACACAACAATAGCAAGTACTGTTGTTTTGCGGTAGAATATCTGATGAGTGGGTGGTACCGACCCAGACGAGCTTGCACAAAGCCCTACCACCAAGTAATAACATTGTCAGGGGTAGAGAAAAGGATACAGGGTACCTAAACACCCCCCTCCCAACCTCATACGCGGGCACTGCCACGGGCGGAAACAACTACAAATATAAATGTAATTATTGTTAAATCATTCACACTTTCCCATTGAAGCTATTAGTAGCTATTTGTATACAGTTAAGTGAAAAAAATATACGTCTGCAAGAAAAACAAGAGGTCCTTTGTTCAGATCTCGGGGTCGCTTAATTAAACAAGCGATTGTTATAACGAGCCCGCGGCGGACAATAAGCCATTATTGTTTAAACTGACCTCCGAGAGAGCTTGTCTTTTTGGCGGTTTTTCTTCGAGCTATTTTAAATGCATTTCGCGATGAGCGGGGATCGGTAACTGAATTACTCGTTTTCTTTGTTAATACTCTATTGTTTACCAATTATTGAGCATATTCAATTATAATGTGCTTTTTAAATATTATAAGAATACTCTATCATTTGGCTTCTCTAAGGACGTATAATTTGATTTATAAAGTGACAGATTTTATTGTATTTAGTTTATCAATGTTAATTGACTTATGATAAAATAGTAACAGCTGACTTTTCACCGATATGTATAGGTAATATCTACATTTATAGACACGGTAGTGCGGTCTGTGTGGAAGTCTGGGTAGGCACCGCCTACTGGTCACATATTCTATTGCCACGCTACAATATATACAATTACTATTGTTGTGTTCCGAGTGTAACTACCAACCAACTTTAGGAACTAAGATGTATGACATGGACTTAGATCCATATGTGTACGGGTTTTTTTATGGAAAAGGAAGGCGGATGAGCATATGAGCCACCTGATAGTAAGTGGTCACCAACGCCCATAGACATTGGCATTGTAAAAATTGGTAGACATCGCTTGAATCGCCAATGTGCCATCAACCTTGGGAACTAAGATGTTATGTTCCTTATGCCTGTAATTGCACTGGCTAACTCACCCTTTAAACCGGAACACAACAATACCAAGTACTACTGTTTTACGGTAGAATATCTGATGAGTGGGTGGTACCTACCCAGACGAGCTTGCACAAAGCCCTACCACAATATGGTGATGGTGATCACTAACCATGAGATGGCCTATACACCGTCCACTTACCTTGTTATAAAGAATGTACGTCTACCTAA
The DNA here is from genome assembly GCA_905220585.2 of Nymphalis polychloros. NCBI lineage: Eukaryota > Metazoa > Arthropoda > Insecta > Lepidoptera > Nymphalidae > Nymphalis > Nymphalis polychloros. The sequence continues at coordinate 13,004,215 of HG992255.1, read as the reverse complement.
TGAACAAAAATAAAAAAAGTATAATCTACGATAGCTTTCCTTTTGAATGATAGTTACGTTGGCGTTCTTAATTAAATAACATTTATAGGTAAAGTCGTTAATTCCTACTTCATTAGTTTTCATTTTCTATTATATAAAAGTTCAAAGTTGTATCCGTAATTAAGCAAATATTAATTAATATTAGTTATAACTTCTAATTCAAATGTTGTCTAAAAGTCAGCGCTTTCGTAGCGATTAAACTACTTTTGGTACATTATATTTCGTACAATATTTATACAGGCTGTACAGCTTATAAGCTATACAGCCTGTATAGCTTATTCAAAGGTATAAAATATTATTTAAAGGACTTTACTTTTTTATCACCAATATAATTTTAGATATAACGCTAAAATTCGCATTCCAATAAATATTAACTTAATTAATATTTTTATAAAATAATTTATTGAAAGTATGGCCTTGATACAGTAATATTTTTTATTTGAATTTGAATGATAACTACTTCCTCGCTTTATTCGTGTCTTCAAGAAATAGCGATCACTTGTTGTTTGATATTTACGCCAGACTTGTAAACAGCTCGTGTCAGAAGATTACTCGTTCAAACTTTATCATACTCGGGAATTGAATCGTTTTATACCTCGCAGCCTCACCGACTCCAAACTACTACCAACAAAATTATATTACATTACTCTCACTTATCTTGTATATATCCATTGCCTCCTAAGCTATTGAATCACTGCTATTGGTCCTTTATTAACGCGTAATGAATGTAGTTTGTAGTGATGGTGTTGTATTGTAGTGCAGGATCGCTTTCTGTAAGCGATTTTCTGTGGTTCCATTTTAAACGACGCCACCGCGTCTTTATTGTTAGTTTTTATGACGGAAGCGATATAAAAAATTACCTTTTCGATGAATCATAATTTCGCCCACTGTATTTACATTTAGGCTTTTATTACTTTCCCCATATCTCGTTTCGTTTTAAGCGTTGAATATATTTCAATGTAACAACACAAGTTATATGAATTAAGTTGAATTAGTTTTCGCAACCTATGTAAAGTTACGCGCGTTTTTTTTTTCAATTCAAATGTAAAGTAACGATATTGTATTTCTGTTACAGAATAAAGGAGGCGTAGTACTGCGCGCGATATTATTAGCAAAGTAAGTATTGCTTAAAATTAGTAAAGGTGATAATATATGTGTATACTGAAGTACAACGTTTTTTCGAGAGTGACAGCGACGGTTTTTATTTAATTTTTAAGTAAACTCTTCTTACATTTACTGAACGCGCTTTTATTACATTTTTATTTAAAAGGTCGAATTTCATTTTCCCACATTAGTTATTATTATTAGAACAAACAATTAAAAACTAAGTATAAACCATTAGGTATAATATATTGGTATAAACTTATATATTATGTTATAAAGAAATAAACTTTTTTAGATGAAGTAAGCGTATATTATATATAGTATTAGTAGAGTGATATTTTCGCTTTACCATTACAAAGAGAGCGTAACCCGCACAGGGGCGCGCAACCCCACTTCATTAGTCGTCCCTCGAAATTGCAGCGCACGTGTGCAGCCTGCAGAGCGGTTGGTCACCCCTGCCGGATGCCACTGATGCTATAATCCACTCAGGGTTGGCCTCCCCTGGATTTCAGATTTCGTTTCATTAGAATATAAGAAAGACAAATTTCACTGCGCTTTGTTTGAAGTTTTTAAGTTTTTTTTTGGTTTAAGGAAATTTTTCCAAATTAAAATGTACAGTTATTTCGAATTGGATTATTTATTTCTTTATATTTAAAAAATTTAGAATAATGAGATTAAATTTGTTTTGGCTCAAGCTATATGAATATAAATAAGGCATGGTTGTGTGCTCTGTCACACATTGTGTCCTATATTATACCAGTCATTAAAGATATAAAGAAAGGTTCTTTATTTACAACGAATTACTTCAATCAAATAAACGCTTATTAAAGTTTGAAAAAACGTAATTTTTTACTTCAAATAAGACCCTTGAAAATTTTATTACAAATATATTGTTGCAGAACTACTTTGATTATGTCTATAGTGTATTGTACAGGATTAAGACAAAATGTTTGTCATATGACACCAGTGCTAGGGATCATCTTATACTGGAAGGATATAGGCAATAGGGTGACAGACACTTGCTGTTAAATTACCAAAATTACGACAAAATTGACATCAAAGATTACTTTTTTATATATTTTTATGAACGGACGTGATCTTGTTATCTTGTAATACGTTTTAATAGATTTTTTTAAATGGTATAATTTTAAACTGTATTTAATTTAAGAGATAGTTTACAAAAAGATCAATAAGAATACATGGTTACAAAAATGAAAGTAAAAAAATCTTGTCTGAAAATGTAAATCTTAAGCTTCGCTTTAATATAAAAAAATAATAATTTAAGAACCATCTGGCTCTCATGATGTGATAAAAATCGTAATCAGAAGAGATGACAGTCAGGTCAGGTCGTTTTCTATAAAACAGTCGGAGCATGAGCAAGGGTGCGCCTAAAGTAGCCAGCCACCGTTAATAATAAACAATATTATTAATGTAGAATAAGGTAAGGCAATAATTGACAATCATAATAGACTTATATTTTACTGAGATCTGTGAGCTACATAAAATTTTTAAAAACCTAGTATTGCACACTTTAAACTTTCGCGAACCATGTTCGATTGTTATGGACATTGTGGTACCAGCGTTATATTTGGAATTTAAAAAAAATATTACACCCGTCTTATTGCTTCTCCAGTAGAAGCAATAAGACGGGTGTAATATTTTGACAAGAGGGCTAATTTAATTTTTGGCCCAGATAATCGGAATTGTTTTTCGAAGGAGAAATGCTGCTAGCATTATTGCCACCATTCCACGCGGTCAAAATTTTAATAGTAGCTATTTTCAACATTTTTTTTTGTATATATATTAAAGAAATTTTTTATTTGTATGTATTAAAAAAAGTGCGCGGTGTGTTAAAAGCTCTTCTGTAATATTCTTTCGAGCGCTCACTTCCAACCAAATAAATAAAAGGAAAACGAAAGGAATAAATGAAAAGGACAAACTCGTTTTAACTCGAGGCTGGAAAAAGATAATTTGTAAGAAAATTCTTAACAGAGTAATTAGTAAGAATATTTTTTGCACACCTTTGAAGTTATAATTGACGAGATCCCGGTTTTCGAGTTAAGTTGTTAAGGATAATCCGATAACCGCGAAATTGTAGAATGGTATCGAAATACTGCGAGAGTGAAAAGAATACTTTTGTTTAAATTTGGTTTATTACTTAAGTAGTAATTGGTAAAGGAATCTTTCCAGGTATTTTAATTCTAAGTACACATAGTTACACGAAATACACTACTGAGAAGATCCGACAAGAAGCTCAACGTCACTTTAAACTTCTTAAAGTAAATGTGTCGGTCCGTACAAATACAATACAATTTACATATAATAATAATTGTAACATATAATTGTTATTAGTTAATGCCTGTTGGTATTAGTAAAAAAGAGTAATCAATAACTCTCTTTGTCGGTTCTCCAGCTGCTAAATATCATAATGTGTCTTTTACACACACATATGTAAGTTCAACTCACCGAAATGTGATACCTGTGTATCAGATTCTCGTTCGTTGTATCACGATAAAGTTTAATTTTTAAATTCCCACGGAATTAACAATACGAGGATCGTATTTAATATGTAAATATCTTAAGTAAAATTACGTACTGCGTTCTGCTCTGAAGTTGCAGTAGGATATTAACGTGAAGTTAGCAATCCGTGCCTCCGGGGCGCTCTGACTCGAAAAAACTCTGCGACAATTTACATAATATTTGCATTGTTTTGTACATTCCTTTATCTCTGCGTTCCGTGAGCGTTTTTCTTTTTAACTTTACGTTATAATATTTTTTGTACATTTGACAATTTCACGTGAAATGGCTCTACTCTATTCCCTCTGCTGTACGGGGTATGTTAATTTGTTTTTAAATGTTTATCTAACTATTGCACGGAATTCAAATTAGGAAGTCCCGGGTCGGACCAATTTACTATGTCAATTCATTATGACTTTACTAATTTATCTCTATCAACGAGATATACTGAATATATACTATTTAGACAAATATACATTAACACACCATTGACTTGATGTCACTGGTCTTAAAAAAGATTTAATATTGAACTTTTTTGACATTAGATATAAAAATATATTGTATATAAATAATGATTAACATTAACTAGAGATAACAAGAACATATTAAAGTTGAATCGAAACATTTATTAAAGAAAAGTTAGATACTTCATATACATCTTTTATATAGAATACTTAAATAACATGAAAATTGTAGAGCATTTTAAAAGTATTAAAGTCACGTAAGGTAGAAGGCATCTATCGTGAGCTTTAATTCGCTAAGACGTGTATGCGCGGTAATTGAAGCGAGCTCATGTCATTCATCAAGGCTGCGAGCAGCTTACGTAAGTAAAGACGCGAATTTTGACGCTTCCCCGTGAAACTCTAAGGGCTCTTTATACCCGCGTCATACGCTTCGACACCTCAGCTAAGGTTGATGTCTCACAGGATCGCAGCTATCCGTCCATATCTCTCGCTTTATAACATTTCTTATTATGTTGTGTTTAGTTTATGAACATTTAAATGACTATTAAATCTATATTTTTTATAAAAGTTAATTGACGCAAGTCAAACAACTACCTCTAAATCCTAAAATAAATGCCGGCCTGTCAACTTGGTATTGTTTTTATAAAATAAAAATATATAGTCACGTATAAAACAATATCGAGTTTTTTATTCACTTGTTCGTTGTTTTATGAACTTAACTGGGTACATTTTTATTAACTGTTAATATATTTTCTACCTTTAATTCAATGTCAGAGTAGCTCATATATCTTTCATCGTTCTTCCATTAGAATAGACTATATGTCGTATTGCAACTCGATGGTATATATTTGATGTATATAACTGTAATTTTTTGTTATTGTTCACTTGCATATTGTGTGTGCATATTACTGCGCTGTGAAGTAACGCCTTAAAACTTACCATAAGTGATGAACGACATAAGTACAAAAAACTACATTGTCATTCATAATAAATTTGTGCGAGTATTAATTTTATATTGAATACAGCTGCTGCCAAATTGTTCACATTGAGGGTATCGCTGATTTACATACTGCTTGTCATGGCCGTGATTAATGGTTCAATAAAGTGTTTCGATCACACTGCGTACAAACTGTATAGCTTGTTGGTGAGGCTGGCTAATACACAAGTTATAATATTTGTTTAATTGTATCCAACATTAATTTACTTTGTGATCGAATTTTGTTCATCTCAAGTATTCTACCGCCAAACAGCAATACTTAATATCGTTGTTTTCCGGTTTGAAGGGTGAGCGAGTGAATCTACGGGCACGAGGAATGTGCTATTACAGTTTATATTCGCTTTGATGACCACTTACAATGACTCACCAAGTAGCAAATGAAGATGTTCCTTGTGCCTGTTGTTTCAGTGTTCTAATAGCTTTTAGCTTTAGCGGTAAAATAAGTAATTAGTGGGTGGTAACTACCTAGACGGAATACCTACCTCCGAGTAATCGTGGCAATAAACTTAAAAATAAGTCTCGATAACATACATTGACAATGAAACTATAAATATTACATAATAAAATACATAAAATGTTTATTATCTTTCTCCTCGTATATTCTATCGGCTTCGGCGCATAATGTAATATCCGGCTGATAAGTAAGGAATATCTCGCGGGCTTATCAGAGGAGTGAAGTCGTGCGAGTTTTTCCTTGACTGTTCACGTAACAAGTACTCCATCATAGGTATTGGTGCTACCTGGCGCCATCGTCCGCCCTGGATGTGAGAAGTATGCCTGCGGTGTGTGGATGTGGCAAGAGTACTTGAACGCTTTGATTTAGAGATTTCTATACACATTAATTTTTTATTTATTTAATTATAGCCATTATTTTATAAATACTTGTGTCGTAGCTCGTGTGCTCGTGTGCTATACATAGGAAATTCCCTATTATTTGCTGCAATTCATTATTTAAGACTTTATTCTAGATGGAAATATGAATCTTATATTTTTTTATTAGAATAGGAGCTTTTAGAAAACACTTTTTGTGCTGCTTTAGATGTTTCTGAATTTTATTTTCAGCATAACATGCATTCGCGTGTCATTGTTGTAATCTATATGGTATAAAATGTGCGTAAGAATATGCAACAAAACTTCACATTGACAAAACCTGAACTGATTTTGGACATTATTAGATCTGCCTACACTGACAATAAGTTGTTATTTTGCTCTTCGATAATATTCTATGGCATATGATATCAGTACAGAATATAGACTTTTGGATAAAGTGGTAACTGCGCAGTCGGACCTGCACAAAGAGGATATAATTTTGACAATACATAGACTCGTTTTATAAAAAGCAATCCATGCAAAAACGCAGTATTACATTAAATAACGTCTTTTTATTTTAAAAATAAAGGGCAAAATAAATCTGAAATTAATTTTGCCACCTATATAGTATTATGTTTTCGTGTTACGTAGCGGCTCTACGTAAAAGCCTACGCAGCGACGCTGCGGCCCGAGGGAACGGCGCATTGAAAACATCGCGTGAAATATGACATGTACATTTTCATGCACAAGTGTAGGAAACTCGCACGGAAAGTGTATTAAAGTGTTTTACTCGGTAAACATTTAATTTACGTTTGTGTAACAGCTTCGGATTATTAATTTGTAAAGTTTAACGGAACGCGTTTAAGATTTTACTTCTATTAAAAGTTGGGTCATTTTATTTACGAGCTTAATATTAATCTTTGAAGCAATTAAAATAGTTTTTGCTTTGCTTTACGGTATTGCGACCAAAGTATTAATGAGATTGTATAATGTAAGTTACAATGTAGCCTTATGATATTTATACAAATGATGCAAATTTTGATGAGAAAGTTAAATTATTCCACCACGCTACTCAGATGAAGGTTGGTGGATACACTTTGCTAGAAGTTCCGTGAAATTAATCATATGCAAGTTTCAGGAATCTGAAACACAAATGTGCCTAACATGAAAATTCAGTGAGGGCTTAAGTGTGCAATCATTTTTTTAAAGTCACGTGTTCTAATCACTAGTCCATCTCGGCTAATGTGAGCATATCTAAAATAAATTAAATTAAAACAACGTCGCTTGGATAACGCTTTGTACATTATATCATGTTGTTATATTTAAACGTAACTATTATTCACGTTATAATTAAAAGAAGATATTAACAGTATTGAAAGTTCCATCTCGTTCATCTATAAATAATAGCTTAGCTTAGTTTAATTTTTATATACAATATTACATTTAGAATTTGAATATATTTTAATAATAAGAAATCCGATTGTCTTTTGATCTTTATTATTTTTAATGTATATGATAATGAAATAAGGTCCTCCAGACCGATTTCGGTCACGGCGGCCAATCTCAAGAGAGATTAGCCAACTGCGCAGGAGATATTATAGTGCACAAGTGTGTGCGCAAACACAGATGCACTCACTATTCCCTAGCTCTCATAATCCGATGGGACGACAGTCCGACACGACCGGAAAGAGTTCAGGCGCAGGACCAACGGCGTTACGTGCTTTCCGAGGCACGGGAGTGTACACACTTCCAACTTCCAGACTCCGAATATTTCATTATGAAATATTATTATTTCAAACTAGTTATTTCTTGACAGGCCTTATAAAGTTTCTGTTCTATTTTTTATAAACAATTTAACAAAAAATACTCACGCGCATCTATTGTACGTTGATGATACTACGTCAGATGCCCTAATGTAATTGTCAATAAAATCTATACAAAGCTTTAACTTATGGAGTTCTTCCGGACGATTCTGAAACCACGGATCACAAAAACTAAAAAAATAAATAAATAATGGGGTTTTATTAATTTATTAAAATGTTTCATACATATTTATTAAAAAGCTGTTTTTGTACATTTACATTTCAGATTAACTCCCGCCTCTCGCAAACTATCATCATTATTATTCAATATGTATATTTCCCTTTGACGAACACTGTACACGTATATTAGGACTGTCTGGGGACCTCAATAGAATAAAGTTTAAATCATCCTAATAAGTCTAGTCGTTAACGAGTAATTGTTGTACAGACATACAAAATCGAACCATCAAACATATGTATAATACACCTTTTTATAGTCTGTTAAGAACAAGCATTCGTTTTTATATTAAAGTATGAAAAATTAAAACAAAAATGACGAAGTTTCATTGTCACGGAAGTATATTAGCTCGGAACAATTCGTTTTTCAAATTCCACATTTCCGACACACACTTCTGTAGCTCTTATTAAAATGCTATAGAAGCTCTTTTAACGGAATTCGGATAAAGCAATACATTTGAATTGTAAACTAGTTGCGTTCATTTTAAAAGCATCACAATTTCGCAAATGCAGTTTTGCTCTTTATAATTACGTTAGCATAAAGTTCAAATTTGTATGATTTTAACTTTAAAATGTTGGGAGTTAATATAAAGCAGGCTTGTGGCGGTCAGCAATAAGAGGAGAGGCGCCATCTGTCGGCCGCTTTCGCTTCCGACTGGCGACTTCCGGACTGACTGAAATTTTGAATAGCAATATGATGTGGCGTACTACTCCGCTTATATCTTTATGTTCATTGTGTCTGAAATAAGTCTCGTATTTATTTTATTTTCTGTATTTATAATCTACAACATTTTGTAGAGGAACTTCACATTATTTTATGACACGTGCTATCGTCAACCGCGTTATGATATTATTTTGATAATTAATTAATTATAATAATCAGTAATAAAGAATGTAGTAACCCATAGTTAAGTCTTTGTTAGCTAATATATATTTAACGGCATTTGGAATAGAATGATACAAAACAATATTATTTTAACAATTATTTATTAAATTTATAAGTATATCGTTTTTTTTTTTATAGTGAGCAAATATTGATCAGTTCTCAGGTTAAGTAATTATAATATTAACTATAGCTTAATCCATTGGTTGCCTTTTTCTTAAAACATTTCAACTCTTGTATGTCTTTCAAGGTTTGTCAAAAAAGGTTTTACATTAATTCAAGGTACCAAAACACAGTGAGACATACTTGAGGTAAAACTATTCCAGACATTATTGGCACGGGAAATAATCTTCAATCAAAAAAGATCTTGTAAAACTGTAATCCGATTAACTTAACTAGCAAGAAGTCCGTCGAGTGGATTATTTATGATATGAACTTTATTTTATTCATTTTAAGATTGAATTTCCTTAAAACGGAAGTGATCAAAGGGGTGTGCATAATATTGTTGAGTGGTAATTGAATTACGAGCAGGTGAGTGCCTCCAATCTGAAAAGATAACTCGATTCTCTCCTCGCCTTCCGCAGGCATGTCGCCTAAACTCTCACCTGTCTACAGCGGGCTCTATCAGTAAGATAAATTAAAAATGTAATGATATTTCATACTTTCGTAAAAATTCTCACTGTATCCATCCAATATTTATTTTGTTTGTCAGTATTGATTGTTACTGCATTTTAGTTAAGGTTTGTAACTTTAAAGTAATAATGGAGGCGATGATAAAATCTTTGTATAACACAAAGATTTTATCATCGCCTCCATTATTACTGCCATGGTGGTCATTCTCAAGGGCGATTATAGCCAACTGTGCCTCTCTTACAATCAAATCCAACGGTGGTGCAAAACATGTTGTCCGAGTTACGGGAACAGCTAAAATGAAGATATTATTAAATAGAAAATATGTAGGTTCACATGTGTAGGTGTTGTCTACAAGCTATAGATTCACAATAAACGTGCCTCGCCGCGGGCTGTCATATAATGTATGTTTGTAGAGCGAAAGTATTTGCATTCTCTGTTCGTAACAAAAGGCGACTCGGTCTGCGCGGTCAACAACTATGCTCTGCGTGTAGCAAATATTAGTTTCAAAATGCATACGTATCGGTAACGGACTTATTGCGTGATCGCTTTTAATATTTATATTAAAATTTTATAATTTTTTCTAAACCCAACCCGAGATAATCTTTGTGAGATTTATAACGACCTTGATTTTTATAATACATTAAAAGTTAATTAATTAATATATTTATTGGTAAAACTAGCATATTTAAGATTTTTATTTAAATTAAGGAATAAAAAAAATGTTTTAAATTCAGAATGTTCTTGTTCAGAACAGGTATTTAGAGCTTATCTGACGCACATCTGTGAGCCCGCAGTTACATATGTAGTAGGATTTCATTCAACACATGCAGGTTTCACAATGTTTTCCTTAACAGCTGAACACGGAATGAATTATAAGCGCTTGAAACTCATTTGTGCTCGCGCGTATTAGAACACGCGATCCAAACGTTCTATGTATAGTGTTATATTTAATGAATATTTTTATCGAAATAAACCAGAGGAATGGGCAATATACGAAGTTTAAGGGCATTATGTAACCAAATTGTAAACGTTACTTAGCGAGTTTTTTGTAATATTTATTTTTAATACTGTGTCTTTTTCTTTTGAATGACAAATCAATTATGACAAAAAGAGATCAATATATGTTTAAATAAAAGACGCTTAGCAATGTTTATTGTTAATTAAATATAATATATGTATAAGCAGTGGGCCATCTCTATAATAATATTACATTATCGTTTTTATATATCTTGTAACATGAGAATATATTATAATATTTTCTTATTTTTTCTTGCTTTACTTACATCCTCTTCTGTCCCATATTGTCGTTTATATTATTTTTACAGACTGTAACGTTGGTATGTTAATATAAAAAATATATTTACACCTTATACCATTCAATTTTATTATATTCATTGCAATATATATTTTATTACAAAATATGATAAGAGTCCAATTCCCATGAACTTATCTTTAAATAAAAACAACTTAGGACAAAGACTTTGCAGCGGCACATCGCGCAGTAAACGAACTACAAAATAAATACACTCCGAAACAGGATCTCTTTGTCGAGTCACTCTGAAGACGTCTTGTAAGTTATAACTTATCAGGAGTATGTACATCGGGAACACGAGACATTTAAAATTACAATGCGCTGATTAAACAAAGGCTCGTATAGTGAAAACTCTGGTTATTGTTGCCATATTTATAAAGGGTTACTAATATCATAAGCGACAGCTTTTGTTGTGTAACTTTTTACAAATATAATACTTTGTCCAAAAATAGACTTTTATTAGATTACAAATAACCCTGTATTTATGTATTATATAATTTCCGTTTTAATATTGAAAATTGTTAACAGTTATAAAACAAACAAACAAACAATCCGCTGAGTTTATTTCGAATACTCAGGTCTGAGTATTATCCGAACAAGGCCAAGTTTTAACTTTGACAATATAAATATGTCTGATATTGAATAGAAATAAGAATTAATCAAATTAAAATCGTTTATTCAATATACATAAAAGCATTACTCTTACTACATCGATGTGAAAAGAACCGGCGAAAGAAACACTTATGTAAATATACTGTTATCTATACTACTATATAAATCTATTGGCTCTGTCTGTACATTATTTTTTTTCACCTAATTTTGTGATAAATAATCGTTTTATGATGCAGTGATTCACATTATACTATTTTTTCATTTTTGTCTGTCTGTCTGTCTGTCTGTATGTCTTCTTATAACTCAAGAACGGCTTGACCAATCTTGATGAAAATCGGTACACACAAAGAACATGTGATGGCGCAAATGTTAGGCCATATATAAGATTTCTAAGCCCTATGGTATCTTATGAAAATTAAATTCAAATCGTTAATTTTGTATTTCTTTAACAGTAGCCATACGTGTGTTTGTGCGTGCGTTAGTGTATGTGTGTGTGTTTGTGTGTGTTATTATAGTAATAAAATAATTTATAATATTTTTATTAATTATACGCGAGGCACAGCTAGTATAAATATATATTGTAGGTTGTGTTGAATAACTGTGGCGCGAGTTCAGACTATAATTGTAATTTAATTAAATTAATTAAATATCCGTTAATATTGAAAATAAATGAACATCATTGAGCCTATAAATGAAGTGTTAATATTTTTATTGTTTCATTCTGTGATTTTACTTTTATTACTGATAAAAATTTTGAAATAATTGAATTACTTTACGAAAATGAAAAACATACATTTATAGATCGAATGCAAAGTCAAAGTATACTTTATTCAAGTGGGCACTTACAACCACCTTTATATGGTCATTCTATAGAATATTATTAAATGTAAAGCTACCCTCGATTCAAAATTCTACGGAGAATCTTCAGTCAAGAAACTGAGTAGACTTACGGTATAAATCTCTATAATTTGCTAGTTAGAATAGTTAAAATAGTGATGTTGTGAATCTAAAGTTTAAGTTTACAATTAAATCTATTTATTTTAATAACAAAACTCACACCACAGTCTACATATATATGTACTTATATGACATATATGTGTGTGAGTTTTTATGTATATCATCCTGTAGCTTTATATTCGCTAAAGTCGATATAATCGAGAAAGTTAGCGACGGAATTGTGAAATGCAGTGAGCGTGGCTAGTCAATATTGGTTATTTACCGACTGCGACAAACAGCTCTTGGATTCCTTTCATCGTCGCAATTGGATTTACAGCTGTCTGTCAGGTGAAGGATTCAATCTTCCGTATTTAATTTCCAACTAGACTGCACACTAATAATGGCTGGCTATATTATACTCCTTAAATAATTCCGCAATTAAAAATATACTTTATGGAATTACTGTTGATATGATTAATATGTTTAATTATAATTATATTATTACTAGCTGTGCCCCGCGGTTTTACCCGCGTATACACAATAAAAATATAATGATTAGCCGGATCAAACAAACAAACTCTTCGGCTTTATATTTTAGTATAGATTGATAGCTGATAATGTTACTGAGTCTTACGGTTTAAATATTTCTGTTTATATAAATTTTATACGTGTTATTAGTAGAACATTTAACGATAAAATATTTTAATGTATTATTTCTCTTGTAAATTTATTCTATATATTGTCGGTTGTAGGATAATAATAAAATGATGATAGAAATATGATAGAAATATAGGAAAAATAATAAGTAGAGTAGAAAAATTAAGCTATATAAGTAATTAAATTTGATTATACTTATGTAGCCTAATTTTCGGAAAATAGTAAGTACTAAGTTTCTTTGTAGTTCTTCTCGTTGAAATCGACATTCCGAACCGATGGTAAATTAAAATTTTATTCAATATTGTAAAATGACGATTCAAAAGTGCTCGCAAGAGCCGCCCTTGTCCAAAGTACTATTAATATTATATATATATTGGTAACAGTATTGAAATAATTGTATTAAAATCTGTTTGATATTTTCTAGGATTAGTTCAGAGTATTAAGCAGTGAACATAACGTGATGAAAGTAAAGTTACAGCCTGTATATGACCCACAGTTGAGCTAAGGCCTCCTATTTAAGAAGATACTGGTTATTGCTTTAAAAAATGACATGATTTGGTGACGTCATAAACACTAAGTAAAGACCATTCAATCGACACACATAACATTCTCAGACACAGAGTGATATAAAAGTTGTAGACACAGCTCCCAACACCACACTTCAGTCGATATTGGCGCAGACAAACAGCCAAATATTGACAGGAGCTCGGCCCCTCAGTCGAGCCTGTTTCTGAAAATCGTATGTACAGTTATACTGAATTCGACAGTATCGTTCGTACGTTGAACTTTTGCACCTGAACATCCATATATAGAACATATAAAAAAAAATATGACCAGTACTAAGTACCCTATATGTACAAATAATATAGAAATGTTCCAATAGTTCACGGTGGGGGTCACGAAGTTGATAGAAGCTATATTGTTATATGGAGTAGAAAGACGAACGAATACTCCATACGGATATCTTTATGTCATTACATTATTGTCCTGAAATAATAGTAACTCTACCAACAATTAAAGCCTGCGTTGTCAGACGGTTTATGATAATACATATGTAAATATGTAATCTAGGTAGATGATTTGGCAGCCTTTGATATTTATCTCTACAAACTCAATAATGTAGCGGCGCCATTTAGCATGATAAAATGCGAAATATGATTTCAAATAACTTGAAAAATATCCATTTAAAGCTAAAAAAATGATTTACATTTTCATTTTTATCATTGAGATAAGAGTGAAAGTATATTTCACTCATATAAAATTTAAATCAAAAATCAAAATATGGCTTTATTCGAAAATGAAGTTTCCGTGTAAAATATGGGCATATTTCATATCATTGTTGGCGTGGGACAAAGAACAGCGCTGATGTATGGATATTGCTTTTGGTGTTAAATGTTAGGAGTTTAATGGGTTTAAATCATTCCTAATTGCTTTGTAGAGCTAATAAAGATTGTGTATGTGATCAGAGTGCACTGAACTATAAGATAACGGGTATATTTACCAATAAGACTTACAAAATAAAATTATTTTTTTAAATTATTTAAAAAATATAAACTATAGTTTAACGAAAAGTCATAAAGTGCCATTTTATTCAAATAACCTATAAGCCATTTTACAAGATTATATTAAGTGTAAAGCTGTAAATCAGGAAATATCATTCGGAACTCCAGTGAAAATAATCGACAAAAAACTCGGTAGTTACTATTTTCCAGCGATACATTTCATAGAAATGATAAAATCCATTAAAATCATGAAAATATACAAAAACATACTAACATTAGTGGTAATTTACCTTACTACCGTTGTAACTTGACACATTCGACTGGTATTTTTCGTTATTGGATATTTGTTATTCAACTGGGAACAAACATTCTTCTAAAATTTGATATTGAATCCGTCATAAGAAATAATAAGTGGAATAAGAAATACTGTTATGTTATTTCAAATCCGTATTGAAGGCAAACGGCAAACCATAGAGTTACATTGAAATACAATATCTTTATAACGTGAAAAGTAAAAGTCATTTTCGAATATCAATAATTAAAAAAGACTCAGTTATTGAAATTTAATAATATTCGTGAGGTTTTATTTACCTGGTTGGTTTTTAATGACGTAATTGAGTATTTATTTAATAGCAAATAATTGACTAGGGAGTTGTAATGTGACCATAATGCCTAAATACTGGTCTAGTTAACGGCCGCAGCCATGTTATAAATGAGGTACAAATTATAGCTTGTTACGGTTCATTAAATAGCTTTATTGTTGTACAAATCATAACTTATTTATTATACGTGTATTAGTATAGTTACTATATAAAGTAGAGTACTAGTCAGTATTAGTTTTAGTTTGAATACTGGCCAGCACGAACATCGAAATCTTTCATTCTACATAAAATTCCATATTTGATTTTCGTTTATAATATAGACTATGACAGCTCTTTTTTTTTAAAAAACTTAAATTTTTTTCCTCGAAATTGCAAGATTTACAACTGTACAACAGACTTTTTTACTAAGAACAAGAAGGAAATGCAAGTGTATACATTACTTTGAAAATAAATACAGTTTGTGTATTCATTTTAATGTTTTTCAATCGCTCAATGGGTGAACACGTGTATCTTAACCAAAGGTTCGAATTCAAGCACGAATGTGCTTAATTTGTGATTATAATTGATATGCTTACTATTAATGTAATTGGTAATGAATCATCACGGGGAAACCAATATCATCATGTGTCCAATGAACTTCTGTCACATGTGTATGAACCAATCAGCATTAGAGCAGCCTTGCGGAATAATCTGTCTGCTCCTCAAACCAGCGGGGATCTTTTGTCCAACTGTTGGACATTAATAATTTATAAAAGTTTTTAACTATGTGAATCACTAAATTATATCTCTGTTCATATTTAAACAGACAATCCACAAATTCAAATCTCCGCGTAATTAGTTTTACTTTAGTTTTGTAACATAATAGTTGAATAAACTAACCGCTTATCATGACTCGGTCCAAGCGGCCGGGACCAGCGAATACATTTAAAAGGTTTCCCTTATAGGGTTAAGTGAAAAGTTAATTACATAACAGAGGCTGGGGTCATGCAGACCGGCAATTAGGATTGTTAATCGTATCACCGTGAAAGAGACATACGCGACTTACTGAACGAGAGAAAGGGAGAGATGATAAGTGAATGATGATGTGACACGACAGTTGAATTAAAATGTTTTCACAGTCGCAAACTTACATGAGATATGGATTAAAAATATAATCTTATTCAAAATCTTATATATGATATATGAACCAAGCTTGACCACAAAATATATATTTACATTTTTAAAAACATACATTTCATTTCATTCATGTAAATAATATATATATTTAATGTACTTGATGACAATACAGTCAATAGAAAAGAAAAGTATGTGTAAATTGTTTTTATATAGTTCAAGTTAAGGGAAATCTTGTAATTATATTAAGTTATTTATATGTTTATACTTCAGATATTATAGATCTGTATTTATATGTGTATATAGGTATATTTTGTGTACTGTTGATTACTAATTACCGCCTTCATAGATTTCTATTTGACCTAAAGATTGACTGGCAGAGAATGCCTTCAGGCACTAAGTTAATTACTTTTTTCGTGTTCAATAAAGTTTTTAAAATAAATAAATAAACATTAGTTGTATATTAATGGGCGGTTAAAGGCGGTATTTGATACGTCAATATGTGTAATGTGACTTTGAAACTTACATTTTTAGGGATACTTTTAACTGAAGCCTCGTCCACAGTTACCTACATAAGCAAATCGAATCGTTTTTTGAATATAATAATCGGATAAATTTATCAGTTGACTAAGAGTCATACGAAAGCTTTGTTTCCTTGCGCGTGATTACTTTTAAATATTTAATTGCATAATCAAATGACTACTCACTTATTAAAACAGTGACATTAAAATAACATTCATTATAAAAGATTAAGTTTTAAAAATCAAACGACATTCTAACATAAAAGAGTTCCAATAAAATCTCATTATTTCCCATAACAATGTACGTTCCAGAAAATAAGTTTAACCAGATTTGATAATCAAGCGTTTTACAAAAAGGCCTCAAAAATGGAACGCCATCGTGAAAAATAATTATGCATTAAAATTCAAAGGACGCCGCTAGCTGACAGCGCTCTGGCGACTGGTCCACTATAAAATGCAGCATGTTAATTAGTCCATGCATAATGCTAGAGGGTCCTCTATCGAGTGCTCATACATCAAAACGGGGCCCATTAATGGCTAAAATTATTCAGGCTAATAAGTACCACTGGGTCTATTAAGCTCACCGCGTTTGACGGTTATTGAACTGCTATTGAGTGTTACTGTCTGCAGAGCTCTGTTTTATATAAGATATATATTTCATTTTATATAGTATTATATTACATTTTTATATATATGACAGACACATCTTACATACCTATATAAATGAATTTTGTTATACCTGTTTGAGATTAAAAGTCTCGACCTTCATCATGAACATGACACATACTTGTATCACTTTGTTGTAACATTAGGCCGTGTTTCGCTTGTGTATAGTATTAAAGATAATATTGCTCAAATTAATCATGCTCATATTTAATATTAAAATCCGAAGTAACTTGAGTTCCATCATTCGACTACGGATTCCTAAAAAAATCCAATCAATCGCGTCTTCCCTTACCCATGACTTATTGCCTTTTTTTACAATCCCCGAACACGGCGCGCCCAGAGAACTCCCTACGCTTTTTGTATAAATGGAGATCGCCTAATGATTGCCAAGCCATTGCAAAAAGAAGATAGAAAAGCTAACACATGGACTCCGCGCGTACGAGTACGTATGTACGTCTATACAAAGAACTCTTTCAGCCCGCCATCGGCGCAATTAAAGACAGGTTGGATGCATTAGGTGCATTCTAGCGAAATGTAGGGGGGCGAGTGGAGGTGGCTACTAACTCGCTTATGCACAGTACGCTGCCGTTGCTCTGATTCAATTTGTACCGTTTTATTGAGTGTAAATTGCTACAGACGGTCGGTCCGGGCGTCTATGGACATCGCGCCACCTATAAAGGCAAATTCTGTTAGATTAAAAGGTTGACACGCAAGCGCGAAGTGAATTATTGGTCGGGTGTGCTGGATAGTTGCATAGAATAGTCGATAGAATTTACGGGAATTTTCAGTAAAGGATTTTGTCTAAATCTCTTACTTGAATAATTCTGTAGACTTTGGATACATGCTAAAGGTAATTTGCCTTTCAGTGCTAACTAATATGAACTTATTCATTTAATTCACAAATCTACGAGTATTTTTACAGTGTTGCACATTTCTCGTGTCGTGACTACTCTACACACGCTGCATCTATTGCCTTTTGTAACGCATTAAATTTTACTAATATTATGTAGAGATAAGTTTTATTTGTTCGGTTTCACGCAAAAACTACTCATCAGGTTGATACCTTATGATAGGTATAGTCTTAGGAAAGGCTGTTCAAAAATATGACATAAAATATAACGCATAAACTAAATTTGTTTGTCCGAAGTTAAAACCCATTAGTAACGTATATTTCTAGTAGAATTCGCGTGTAATCTTACAAATCAATTAAATTGTAAAAATATTTCTGAACGTGTTCACGGTCCGATGGAGCCTATTGAAACGAATTTAAACGTAGCAGGAATCGCTCTTACTATGAGTGTTAGGGAAAGGGCGTACAATACGAACTTAAATATAAATACGGGCTCCTATTACGAATCAGCTCGCCTTGTATTAATATTATCAGAAATCAAATCAATTGAATCGAAACAGTTTTACAATACACTAAAAATTATAACGTTATGTTTATATTACATTGTGTTTTATTTTTAGTGTTGTTATTAGTTATATCTTAGGTTTAAGAAAATACTGCTTTTGTTTCGGTTTGCATCACTACATAAGTACGGGTGGCGTCGTGCGTGCTTTGAGACCGATATAAATTTGCTTCAAATATTTTAAATAATATAAACTTAAGGCTAAGTGACAATCGTACAATGTTAGTTACAAAAGTAAATTACAATTTTATAAAATTAATAATAATGCATCGCGATCGAAATGGTTCGATAATACAATGGAACAAAGCTTGCTGAGATGCACAAGGGACATAACATCTTAGTTCCCAAGGTTGGTGGCACATTGGCGATGTAAGCGATGTTTAACATCTCTTACAATGCCATTGTCTGTGGGCGTTGGTGACCACTTACCATCAGGTGGCCCTTATGCTCGTCCGCCTACTTATACTATAAAAAAATCTATTCTGTTCTATATATTGAATTTAAACAATACTTCCTTGTCCAACTAGCTAGATGAGGTAGCAGATCTCGAGGCGCTAAAATCACGGGTCGGACCAATAACAAGTTATTCCATCCTGAAATTGTCACTAGCGACCCGGAGTCGGGAAGTCGTCATTGTTTACACTCTCAAGCTTCGGAAAGCACGTCTTGCGACTGAACTCTTCCCAGTCGTGTCGGATTTGCCATTTTATCGGATTATAACAGTGAAGGAATATTGAGTTCACTTGTGTTTGCGCAAAAACTAGTCCTGTATGTAGGTCCTCCGCAGTTGTCTAGTCTGCCTTGAGAATGGCTACCGTGACTACCATCACTTAGGAGGATTCATCAATGCATTAAATCAAAAACGAAATTGAATTTTCCATCGAGTCTTTCATTTTTAAAATAACGAGAGGTATACAATTAAATATTGTAATGTTTATTTATTAATATATTTTTTAACATAATTTTCTTTATCTTTTTCGTTAAGATATTCATAAAATATTATAAATATTTATTAGAACGTACGTTTCGCCGCACAGTGAGACTAAAGGATTAAGATTTTTTCTATCAGGTGAGCCTTCCTGCTCGATTGCTCATTGATATAATTTTGTGTTTTTTTATGTAAGAGGTATATAAAAAACGACACAAAATTACACACAATTATTTTCACGCAATCTTATAAATATTATCTAACTGACACGCACAGTTTTCATTTATATATTTTATTTAAGACTATATAATAAAATAATATAAGCTTGAGATTTATAGCCATACATATAAACTTGGTTTTAATGGAATTCAAGTTATCGCCCTTAAGTTGGTAGTCGGTAAAATAATGACTATGTCAATCGGGGTTGAAGACAAATGGGGTCCAGCCCTTCCAATGTCGACTGATCTCGGGAACGAATAGTTTTACAAATTGCTTTATGCATTTATATTTTTAATATAGTCGAAGAGTCTTTCAAGAGTTATGTATGTGATATTTAAGGCTATACATTTTTTGTTATATGGTTTTTAATAATACTTTGTAAACTTTTATTTGATTCTCCTTGTCTGTTCTTTACTTCAATTTATACGCGTATTCGTATTCGTATACAACGAATAAGTTAACAGTTTGGTAGTAATTTTATCGTTGTAAGAACAATTCAATATATGATACTTTATGGTAGGATTTTGTGGAAAAGCCAGTCTGGGTAGCACCACCACCACTCCCACTCATCAGATATTCTACCTCCAAACAGCAATATTAACTATTGCTGTCTTGATTGGTTTAAAGGGTGAGTAATCAAGAATACACTATAGATACAAGGGACATATCACCCTAGTTTCTAAGGCTCGTGGCGCATTGGCAATGTAAGAAATGGTTAATATTTGTACATCACCAACGTTTATGAGTGACGGTAATCACTTACCATCAGGTGACCCTATCAACTTAGCGTGGTTTATGTTAGAGCATATTAATTTCATAAAAGAAATAATAAAATATATTTTTTTATAACTGTAATAAATTTCAGTTATAAAAAAACCGTGTAAAAAACTGTCAATGATTGTAACAAATTACTATGTTTTAATCAGCACAGAAGTGCGCAACTACACGAAATAAACATTAGTAAAGCAATTTAATTACAGCGCTATCTAATTAAAGTAATACGGCCCATAAAGCCGTTATATTTTATTAGCTTTTTATGTGTAAAAACTAAACTAAGACTTTTGTTACACTTCAGTCTTAATAACGCAATAAAAATATATTGTACGAGCGCTGAACTGAACTCGCGATACTCGCTTGGAATTACATAATCATATTAGTATAATATAATTTATTTTATTGAATTAGACTACGGAACTTCTTTAGACGTGATGGGGACTCATATTTAAAGGTGAGATTGCAACGGTCCTAAAAAAGTTTGAATGAACATTTTTGGCTTCGAAACTTCTGTCACACCTACATCATAAATATTTTATAGTGTTATTATAATATTTGTTGTATTATGGCGTCAATAGTGTATGGATCGGCTTAATATGTAACTCGTAGAAACTTGTGGTTACTCACTGCTAATACAAGTTACTGGTAATTGGAAGGGAGCATCGGAACATTAGTAATTTGTCGTGTAACAACCTTTGCTGGTGTTCTTTAAAATAATGCCACAGGATAGTAGGTATGATTCAGGATGATAAATTCGTTAAGGGATACGGATAAAGTTACATAATATTAAGATTATCTTTAAATAGTTATACAGCACACGTAGTGTTGTAAACTATATAATGCACAATGCATATCTAAATATAAGTTTCAAGAGAGTTCATACGTAAAGCTATCACTGATGGTAAATGTGGACTTGATGAGATAAACTACTCTATTTGAGACGTTACTTTTTTAAATGTATGTATATGAATATCAGCACGCTTTAAGAAGTTTTATTTCAATTTATTAAGGATTTATTTGTGACATTACAGATACTTATATACAATGAAATATAACAACGGATTGAATCAATAAATAACGATGGAGCATAGGTTAGAAGGTAGCAAGATAAATTAGACCCTCGCGCTAGTTCCGACCCCACGCGTTGCCCAACTCACGAACCATAAAAGGTAACATGCTTACACCCTCACGAGTTAGATGTTTATATGTGGTGTATTTTTATTACAATTGTTATGCGACTCATTTGTCTATTGTGTATTTATAGCTTAACTATTAAGTCTTCTGACTATGTTTACATAATAGAAATCACTTTGGTTTATTATGTGATAAAAAACCTAACGTTTAACGTTTTAGTTGCGATATTAGTTTAGATTTTCATATAATTTATATTTTTAGAAACAGTATGCAATAAAAAATACTCAAGTATTGTTTAGATGATAATTAGTTTTAGTAATTTATTTTTGCCAAATTAATAACGATGGAATTTTAAGATATGTTGAATATTTTGTACGTTCACTCTGTGTTTGTCTTTTTATATTTTGTATTATGTTTCATTTAGGAAATAAATACAATAAATACACTTCAACTTCGTGCACTTTGAATGTGTCAGATTATATTTTTATTCATTCAAGAGCGGCGCATGCTGCGTTATCGGTCGCTATTTATAATATATTCAGTAAAATTGATGGAAACTAAAATAAGTAAGGGCTTATGAAAATAGAAAAATATTTTAGCCAATACGCTATCTTGTAGTCAAAGTTATTCTGCCTATTTTACTGACTCATTCTCTACTTTTATTTTATATTTATTTACTTACTATCTGCCTTCAAAGATAAAGTCGAAATATTTATCTAATAAAGAACATTTGCTCTTTGTCTGTCAAAAATCTGACGAAAGAAACTCAGCATATTATATCTATTTCGGCGAGTAAATGTTATAATGTATGCTAATAACTAAGCCGTGTTTAACATAAATTTGCTCAATCACGACATCACTCGAGATAACTCGAGCTATGCACCGAAAGAACTAGAACATTCTCTAGGGGTTCCCGAGCTCGATTGTGAATTTTGGCAAAGTTTAGGAACTTACTCCGAGGCATACAACTAACTTACTCTAAGGCGTAGGTAACTTACTCCGACTCAGCAACGATGCCAAGAAGTTTTTGAAATACCTGAGTTTTGCAAATGGAATTTTAGGTCTGAATAATTTCATCCAAATTTAAGAAGTGCAGCATCTTATTTATCGCAAAAAAACACGCAGGAATCGCAATCTTAGTGTTGCAGAATATAAGCACTTTTACAAATGTATTAAACATTAAAAAAAAGCTAATTACAAATAGTTCATTTTTTTAAGATGACTTACGTTATTAAATATACTGAAGATTATTTTATGCATTTGACTTACATGCTACATTAATAATATTTTTTAGATTGCAGGTTGTAGTGGGTTTAATGTAAATTAAAATCATTGTTACATATTACACAAATCTCAGTGAGGTTGACCGCGGAGGTTGTACTGTCAACACTAATATTTGTTACTTTCAACACGTTGTCAAAATATACATAAATATTCATGAACCATTTATTTCTTAATACAATAACTTAAATTGAGTTATACATTATTAAGGATTAAACTAAACTAAAGCCAGCTTTATGAATTTATTATAAGAACCTTTATCAAACAATAAATACTTTTAATGATAAAATCTGTATATATACATAATTTATAAATTAATATATTTTGAATATGTTATTTATTCTAATTGAACGTTTAATTTATTTAATTAAAATTAAACTAAAAATAATATAAATCACGTGAAGCTATGGGCGAGTACTAGTCAAACGAAGTCGCTTTAGACGTTTAGACGAAAGTAGCAATGGTTTATACTTGAATTAGTTTTTATATTTGAATGCTCAATGAGCTCTCAAAGGCTGTCAAGTATACTTGATTGTCTTTGACACCTTCAATTAAGTGAATTTAATCATTTCAGAGACAGAGTCTTCATATCCTTATGTGTATTAGAATTTAATAGCGATAATAATATATCACTTCATATAACACTAAAGGGTAATGAAAGTCATGCGTGACTTAAAACTCCACTAAATATACGATTTGTGGTATAAAAAAGAGCCCATCTAGGGGTATAACAGAATTTAAATTACATAAGAAAGGTTTCATACTCATAGAACAGATGCATTCAAATTTGACCATGAAATTTTACTCGAAAAAGATTTTAGCTAAAAGTGCTTGTGGTGCGTGGATTGTATTAATTATGCTGAAAAACGTGATTCATGAACAAAAATTAAAAGCAAACCAGGGAAAATATCGCAAAATTTTTATATACTTAATTACCATTGTACAATCAAGAAAACGAAAACTGTTTTCTAAACTCGGCGCATGACAATAAATATTTGGAGTTGGAGATAAAACTAACGGCTTGTGAAAGCAACGGCTTCAGTCCAGTTGAAAAATACTAGATGATAGGTATCTGAAGTTAATTTCCATTTATCTTTATAATTTCTGAGATTAAATATATATTACATATATAATATATATATATTGATTGATCTTGATTAATCTAATTAAAAAAAAGCTATTATTAGTATTGTATAATTTGACAATGAAAGGAAAACAATATATAAATTGTGTTTGGAAAAAAGGGTATTTAATTTTTTATTTGTTTTATTTTATGGTTATACTGCTATCCTACTCAAGTACATTGTCAGGCGTATTAAATGAAAAAATACATTTTCATATTGGGACATATTAAAAATTTCACAAATATAAAATGAATATTGATATTTCAGTTCAAAATAATGCGATGAACTATAAACAACAAGACCCTTCTGTCCGTATCTTATCGAGCAATCGCGACGATACCGAATAACTCGGATGGCGAAAATGCATCGGAGTGAAAAGCATGAAATCCGTATCGGACAAAATCGTCGAGCGAATCGATTCGAATCGGAATAACCGTTGAAATATGCGCCTCTACCGTATTTTATTTCTATTCGAAATTCGAACGCGACGATTCATTGGACAGTCATAATAAAATAACTAAGTTTCGTTCTTACTCCGCTGCGTTTTAACATTTCACAGAAAATTTTGTTTCATTAAGTTCGAATGGAATGAGTTGGAATTTTTCGAACTTAGTCGACGATGTTTGTTTTAAAAATTGAGTAAGATTCAATGAAACAGGAAAGGTGGTCGCGAACTTCAGTTTTCTATTTAACTAATTGAAGTACTACTTATAAACATTTTTGTTTATTTTGACCAGTTTTATTTTGTACTTTTTGGTGACATTTTTGTTTGCCTTAGTCTCAGTATAGACTTTCATAGCTCGACGGCAGAGAAATATTAAAAAGTGTTTTCTTAAATAACAAGTATTACTCTACATAACTATAAATTAAATGCGCTTATAATAATTATACCTACAACAGAGCAAATATCAAACAACAAGGAAATAATAACATGAAAAAGAATTAATAGTGAATTTATTTCTTAGGAATATCATACCTACATATGGCATGATTATTAAAACAGGATACATATTATCTTTAACAACCGCGACACATAGTCTATTCTAACCACATGATGCGTAAACACAAATAAATTACTTTAACATTAAATTGACGTGATTACATTTGTCGAGATTCACTATGACTTTGCGAAAAAATGGCGTCTTTATTATGGAAACTTTGGAAGTAAAATTAAAGTACACATAAGTAGTTAAGTGGAATAGTGTTGTATTATTAATAAATATATAGCTGCCTCGTTGGTCTAGTAGCTAGATGTAAGGCCGCAGACCCGGAGATACTGGTTTCAATTCCCAGGTCGGGCCAATAGAAAGTTATTGGATTTTTCTGTCAGAAAATTCTCAGTAGCAGCCCGGAGTCTGGAAGTTGGAAGTGTGCGTATACTCCCGTACCTCGAAAAGCACGTACAGCCGTTGGTCCTGCGCCTGAACTCTTTCCAGTCGTGTCGGATTGTCGTCCCATCGGATTATGAGAGCTAGGAAAGAGAGATTGCACCTGTGTTTGTGTACACACTTGTGCACTATAATATCTCCTGCGCAGTTGGCTAATCTCTCTTGACATTGGCCGCCGTGACCGAATCGGTCTGGAGAACGTTAAATATATAATAATCATAAACTACATAATACTGCTTGTAGTGCATAATACAGCAGAACTGTTAGTAAATCGCGTCGAATATTTAAGTATAAGGTTTGTTTAACGTTATCACAACTGCCGTTATAATAGATTTTCGGAAATACACGAGAAATGTGAAATGAATTCCGAACCGGTTCGATGCTTTTGTCCGGTAATAGAATTAAGGCTCATCCATATTTCCCATGTACAAGGGGAAGATGAAACGTCTAGATGAATATTGTATAGTAGTAACACATGTAGTTACTACGGTAAAATTTGTGAATTGCAATAAAAGTCAGTATCAGTCCCTAGATTATATTATGATGATGATGTAAGTAATCATTTAGGTAATCACAAAAATATGTCCAACGACATGCAAATGGCAAAATGTTATTTATTTAATATTCCATGGAAACAAACAGTAATATCAACTCTTTTGGAAACAATATTTTTGCTATATAATATATTTTACTCTAGTAAAATTTTATAAGGATATCTTCGTATAAACAAAAGATGAATTGTAACTATGAATACATTTGAAAAATTCAATGTTGGACTCGATTAGTGTCAAATATATTGATTGATTTTAATGGCTTAAATTAGTATCGTATTTTTTGAAATCTGTAAAATATAATTAAATCATAAAATAACAATTGTTGTTAATGAAGTAAAGAAAGTAATAGCCAGTAAATGCCCCACTGTTGGCTAAAGGCTTTTGAGGAGACTTCGATCTTAGTCCACCTTACTGCGACTTTCAGGACACATATGCAGTTTTCCTCAAGATGTTTCCAACTCGGAGTACGAGATGAATTATAAACACAAATTAAACTCAGTACTTTTGGGTTTGAACCCGCAAACTTTGGTTAAGGTTTGCGCGTTCTAGCAACTGGGTCCTATTGCCCTAAGCGATTTATAAAGCTACAAGATACTGATAGCTGAAAATATGTATGAAACCAATCAAGCGCACTGACCTATCACGGAGGAGTAAATAAATCCTAAGTTTACAAATCAATGAATATGTTACTATACAGCGTGTAACAAAATTCGTGTCCGACCCGTGAAGTGGTTATTAAGTATCGTGTGTCGGTTCTATTTATGTAATAATTTTTAAAATACGTATATGTAAATAAAAAAGGAAAATGTGCTTAACATTGTATGAAATGGAAAATCACTACAAATTATAAAATGAAGCCCTCGAAAGTTTAGTATAATTTATTAAGGTTTTGTGAAAATTTACGATAAATATTGAAGATCTCAGAAAAATACTCGATGACTGGGTGCCGTGTAAGCCACTCGAGTGATATGTATTACAATATAAACGTTCAATGTAGATTTTTATTCTGTCCGTGCGTAGCCAGGACGTGTAACTAGTTACTTATCTATCAAATTCATAAGTTGAACGGAATAAGGACCGCCTAATGAGTTGAATTAGGTCTTTGCCGTAACTACGTATTTATTTATTTTATTACCAAGCTAACGGTACACTCACCGACCAAAATGTAAACTAGTATAAATAAAAGGCTGGCAAGCCTGGCTGGCAAGCTGGAAGGCAAAATGTAATCTCATATATAGTAGTGTATTGGGTCAACAAATTATACTTATCTTACCAACTTGTATAAACAAAATTTTGTTTTGATATATTCATTTTAGTGATATAATTCTCTTATTGCCTCAACTGGTGACAGGAGGGCTGGTTCATTTTTCGTCCAGAGAATTCGAATTTCGATTCAAAGCGAAAATGCTACTAGCATTCTGGACAACATTCCACGCGGTCACGATATTTTCAGTAGCTATTTTTAATTTTTATTTGCATATATTTACCGTAAATAATTCTGTAAAAACATTTAAAATTATTGTTATATTTAATAATAAATAATAACGTTCTCCAGACCGATTTCGGCCACGGCGGCCAATCTCAAGAGAGATTAGCCAACTGCGCAGGAGATATTATAGTGCACAAGTGTGTGCGCAAACACAGGTGCACTCACTATTCCCTAGGTCACATAATCCGATGGAACGGAAATCCGACACGACCGGAAAGAGTTCAGACGCAGGACCAACGGCTTTACGTGCTTTCCGAGGCACGGGAGTATACACACTTCCAACATCCAGACTCCGGGCTGCCACTGAGATTTTTCTGACAGAAAAACCCTATAACTATTTATTGGCCCGATCTGGGAATTGAACCCAGGACCACCGGGTCTGCGGCCTGATATCTAGCCACTAGACCAACGAGGCAGTCATATTTATATTTATATAATATATTAAAATAGTGTAAGCTTACGTGTAACAAAATAATAAAAAAATTAAATTAAATCCATTATAAAATTACACGTCCAGCTTATTAATTTACTTCTTTGTACCAACGTTTCTAAAAGTATTGCCGTAATTTTGACAAAGACAATTGAAACTTATATTACTAAGAATAGCTTATTAATAATGAAATAAAATTAAAATATAAACTAAAACGGAATCACTTCAAGTCATGGAACACTTACGGGACACTACTTTGTATTGAATTCAATAGCACTCTCAAAATGCGATCAGTGGTCACGACGACTGCGAGCGTCGGCCATAGGGGCGTCGTAATGGGATTATAGCGGCTATCAGCTTTACTGATGGATGTTGCGATCCTACGAACTTTTGCCTCTCTATTAAATAGCACCGAAATAAAGATACGACTAGATTGTTTGTAAAATTGTATATTTCTTTTTAGCTTTGAATTAAATTTATCTTAATTTTATTCCACCAGGCTACTAAAGCATATAAAACAGTATTTAAATTAAAAAACTACTCCATTACTTACATGTCTTCTCAAACTCAAACACAAACTCAAACTCTAGCAGAGTTATAACATTTTTGAACACTTAACACCAGGTCAGCACCTGGCCAGCAACTGATCTGACTGTTACTCACAACCCATGGCCTTGTTTTCAATAACACAATTTTTAAATATTATTAGTTTTACATTCCCTTTCAATAGAATTTTCGTGGTGACCTTACGTGGCTTGCTGCAAAGTCCAGCAAAGGTACCTGAGCAGTGGTCGAACATACTATTATAATTTGTATAATATGTATAATATTGGTAATTCAGCACGGACATAGTTACTTGTATACACACTTAAAGACGTTCACAGATCGCGTTTAAGATTCAAATTCAAGTGGCAAAGCATAATTTAATCCCGCCGGCCCCTGACCGTGCTCCGCTAAACGGATTTCTTTCACCTGAAGTTAAGTTAATACTCAATTAGTGTGGGGATTATTCGCGAAGGCTACATTGCATAGATTAATTTATGCCTTCAAATGCTAAATATTTTAATCGTGAAATATATATTTAATTGCTTTCTGGTATATTAAATAAAACTACTAAATCGTGGGTTATGTAATCTCAATAAAAAATTGCCATCTTTCAACTTTGTATTATTGTTTATAATCTATCATCGCATGAAAAATTAAATTGACAATGCTTAAAAGAAATTAATGTGTAATATAATTCATCAGCTATTTGACAAGAGTCATTATCACAAACGCAGAAATTAATGACATATACTTTTAATTTTTTGTTTAAAAGCAAATGATAAACATAATATTTTAATTAAATAAAAGATCAGGGCTTATTGTCGTCTGTAGACACTTCTATGTTGATTTTACTTTATTTATAGTTACTCGTATAAATAAAGTAAATAATGAAATGAGTTCAGTGTGAAAATATGTATTTCTATGTAAATAGTTACCTATCGGAGCGAGGTGCATGACAGCAGACACCCTCGTTCAATCGAAACGGTCTCCAAATGGAATTAGAGTTGGCGTGCGGCCGGCGGCGATCCCGCGGGATTCGACGGGATCCGACAACGCCGGGATAGTCGGTGATTGCTTTACTGTTTACACTGCCACGATTGCAGATAGAATTGAAACTGGTGTGTAAGCGGGTTTAGAATCAAAAAGGGTTTAGAAAGTCTCTTTTAATGGTATGGTGAATATCGGTTTACTGCGACGAGAAAAAAGTCAAATCCAATATGGGTACCGATTAAAAATTGGCAACGTTTTAGCTCGCTTCAATTTCCAATCGCGTCAATAACCAATTACTTGTTAACGGTTATCTAATTTATGACTGTAATATCGAAAAAAATATTTCGTAAAATTTTAAATATAATATTTGGATAAA
This sequence comes from Nymphalis polychloros, assembly GCA_905220585.2. Lineage (NCBI taxonomy): Eukaryota > Metazoa > Arthropoda > Insecta > Lepidoptera > Nymphalidae > Nymphalis > Nymphalis polychloros. The sequence goes on along the minus strand of HG992255.1, from coordinate 12,974,163 downwards.
TATACATTCAATCAAATCGAACTATAAAAACTCGATAAAAATCGTTTTCAATATTCAATTAATAATCGGTAACTTAGTACATAAGATAAGAACAATTACATTATAGTTAAATCGAAGCGAGTTCAGTTCAATGAAACAATTGAACTTGATCGTAACAGTTTTATCGATATTAAACCGTTTTCTCGAGTCGTAACGAGTACAGGTCCGGGTCCGCCCGCAGGCTGTAATCAATCAGTCGGATCCCGGATCCCGGTGATCCTTCTTTGTGAGGATTACCTTTCGCCCCGCGATAGGGCTTCGCTAATCAACCGATATTTATTACAGTGCATTGCAGCTATACTTACATTGTATCTGCAGTGCACTGTAATAATTCATTTCGGGATGTTTTCAACGAAGTCGATACACTTATGCATATAGTCATCATAGTATATCAACAACAATATTATGTATATCACAGTGGTAAACATTGCACGAACGTGATAAGAAAAGAAAAAGTTGTAACACCTGGTTTCCGTCTCTACAAAGTCAATTCATCCATCCTTGGCTAAGGTTCTATAGTTCCCTAAACACTTTAAGCTTTGCCAATTAATAAATCACATGTGAAGAAAGGCGTCTTACTCAATACAGTATTATATAGATCATAAAAGAGTATGAAGTTGACTGACAGCACTGTAGACGTCCTTTACACCGGCCGTGCTAATATTTCTCGGGAACACGTCTACGAGTATCGGAATAAACTTGTGTCTGAAGTCGAGACCTTATTAACCAGTCTCGGACTGGGGCCGACTAAACTTGGTCCATTTCAACCCCAATAAGACTCAAGTTTGCGCGTTAACCGCTAAAAAGTCTCCTTATGTCATATCCCCTCATTTAGAGAATACTCCTCTCCCTCCCACAGCCAGTATCGGGATACTTGGGGTTGTGATTTCGAACGTTGTTCAGTTCCGCGGTCAATTGGAAGTTAAAGCCAAATTGGCTTCCAAAAAGCTTGGAGTGCTCAACAAGGCGAGACAGTACTTCACGTCGGCCCATCGCCTAAAACTTTATAAGGCACAAATTCGGCCCCACATGTACTGTTCTGTACTGAGTACTGCTCTCACCTCTGGGCGGGAGCTATCCAGTACCAGCTTCTTCCTTTTGACCGCATTCAACGTAGAGCAGTTCGAATTGTCGACGATCAAGCTATTACCGCCCGGCTTGATTCTTTGGATTTGCGTAGATATGTTGGGACACTCTGCATACTCATACTGCATACTCGCATATATCACGGGGAGTGTTCTGAAGTGTTGTTTGGTTTAGTCCCGGCCGCTGAATTTCACCATTGGACATCACGCTAGAACTCAAAATTCCATCCTCACCACCTATAACTAATAACGATTTAATGATATTTTTATAATTTGTAAATAACATTACACAAATTAAAAACAAGAAATCGTTATTTTCATTTTTAATATTATGTAAATAAATTGTATATTTGTTCATTTATATATATAGCACCACGATATTATAATATTACTTCTTTTTTTTTTTAAATAAGGCGATTGATGTGGTCTTCTACAATAATTGAAGAAGCACATAAGTATATATTAATACATTATTGCGCGATGTAAAGTACTCGTAAGTGTGTGTATCCTTTTGGAGATAATGAGAAATAGAAATAATAACGGGGTAGGTTATATAGTATATAAGGTAGGTGTTGCTGTGTATATACAAACATATAATAATATGTATAATAACTAATATACTAAATACGCATAATAGATATAGTAAAATATAACGAGATGAATATTTCTATTGTTTAAGGTGGACGTGTGTTGTCGATTTGAGATATATCTACTGTAAACGATTGCGTTGTTGCTATCAGCTATTCCGGTTCACCATCCCCGTGAGTATCACACGAGACGGTCGACTGGGAACCATTGAAATGGAATTATAAAAGACTTTTCGGTAGTCACGCTAACATAATGCAAGGGGTCACAAAACCATTCAGAGCCGGTGCTGGAAGCGACCCATTCAAACACCTACGTTAAAATTGTAAAGAGGCGAAAATAAAAAAGGCAGTCGCAGTACAATGCGGAAAACTCATTTTGTAATGTTTTTTCACTTTTTATCCGCAAAAGGGCATGTGGGTGATGAATCGTTATTTTTTTGTTGCTATTACGCCGTGCAATTTATTCCTACAGACTTGAAAGTATTATTGTATAAGATTCTATTATGAACTTGCTCATGATGTTACCTCGTTTGAATAGAACCTCGTTGCCATACTATTATATGTAGTTTTTATTTTTATTTTATGTGCAACATAGTATTAGCTATAGTTTTCTTATATATCATTGCACAGCTTTGTTGAAAAAGCTATGAATCAGGAGTGTGTTTGACTTACCTTTTCGAAATCAATCCACTTTTTAATTTTTTTGTTGAAATGTAATCATATAATAGTGTAGTATAAGTAACTCGTTTAATTTTATTTTGTTGACATTTATTTTATCTTTAAAACGACATTCTAAAGTACCTGTAAGAGTGTTGTGCGATTTAAATTTGTATATTTTTATTTAATGTGACATGCGGACAGTAAAACATTTATTGCTCAATAGACTACCTTAAGTGCAGAATTTAATTATTATTAATATTTTCATAAAAATAATTTACAAATATCCTGATATTTGTAAATACGGAATTTATAAACATGAATATTATACATTGAGATTTAAAAGCTATTTAGAAGTTATTAGATTGTCTTACAATGTTTCAAACGAATATAAAATAAGTGAACACGAATTCAAAACAACTTTATAGTAGCTATGTGTCTTTGGAGATAGGGAGGAACCGGGTGTAAAGTTCCTCATCCACCATTGAAAAGGGAGGATCCTCCGACCAGACGGGTGTTGGTCTGGTGGGCTACTGCCTGACGGTTGTTGTCGGGTTCTTGTATATACATATGTTCAATCGCTCGGATAACTTTAATATCGCGATGTAGGATACGTCCGTTTTTAGTTTTCATATATGGCGAGATAGATGTCGCTACATGTCTAATATGTTTGCCGATTAGAATATTCGTAAAGAAAAAAAACGCTGGTGACCTGCTTGACTTCGAGTATCGAACTTTTAATTTCTGTAAACTTATTTGCCGATGGATCAAAATAATAAGTCGTCTCGCAATTTTTGTGTATGTGTAGAAAATATAAATACAAAAACATCGTGTTATTTTATGAAAACTATTAATATTTATTAAAGAAATCCTATCGGCTCGGGAGAGTGATAGTAGGGCTTTGTGCAAGCTCGGCTGGGAAGGTACCACCCAGATGTTCATCAGATATTCTACCGCAAAACAGCAGTACTTTGTATTGTTGTGTTCCGGTAATTACAGGCACAAGGGACATAACATCTTAGTTCCCAAGGCTGGTGGTGCAAAAGCGATGTAAGCGATGATTAACATTTCTTACACTGCCAATGTCTATGGGCGTTGGAGACCACTTACCATCAGGTGGCCCATATGCTCGTCCGCCTACATTTACAATAAAAAAGGAGTTTATTTTTCAAACTGCCGATGCCGTTGGCTTTAAGTTTAATGTAACTTTAAAAAAAAAAGAATAAAATACATACATAATATAAAATACATATTTAATATTATTTTTCCTTTCGTGTGTATAAATAATGTAATTTTAAATTGGCGTTTTTTTTTATTTTTATATTTTTATTTTTTTTATAGTATATAGCGTTTGTATAAAAGTGAACACAGTGGTTGTAGAGCAGCCCCTTAAATCAAAACTTTTCAGAATTACTTCGTACAACCGTAATGGCTCTATACATAATATCTAAGTGAGCTTGTTCGCTGGTACGTAGTCCCGTTAACTTAATAATGGAAAGTTACATCTTAAATCATGTTAAAATGTAATGTTAACTGTACATAATTAATTAAATAGCTACATGTAGCTGTTATAATCCCCAGCGACACGGATCCGGTACAAATAGTCTAAGCGATTTATAGCCACTCCACACGATACAACGATGCGAGGTAAGATTATCATTAATTATATATGGTCACGAAGCTATAAACTTGAAATCATCTTACCGGTGTATTCAATTTTAATGAAAGATCTTACATTTATTATAAGTATGTATGTATATGAGTTTTATAAAATATAATAGGAAAAATCACTTTTAATTTTTTCTGATAATATCGATTGGAAAACCTATAGCAGAGTTAAAGAACATGTCCTTTTTTTATTTTTAAATAATAGCCCTAGGTTGAACAAGCTTTATGTTTATAACGACATTCCACTACTTGAAACAGAAATTATAATTATTAGAAAGCAGATTTCAATTCGAATCTACGCACAATATAAAAAAATACTATTCATAAGATGTATAACTTACAAATTAATTGCATATTCAAAATATGTACGTAACACATTCAAAAAGTGATATGATTATTGTTATCGTGTAATTATAACTCTATCGATGTTACATCAGAAACTGATTCGATTGTAACATTATATGTATATGCCTCGAGATTTCTCCAAAAATACTAAGTAGACAAAAATTGTTTATGCACAAAATTCCAATGAAGTTTTAAAATTTAAAACGATTAATTAATTAATTAAGCAAGATTATCCTTTGAAGTATTATTTGCATCTCGCTGTATACAAAAACTATCAAGATTTTAATGCACTAATTTATGACGATGTATAGCGCCGTAAACTATTTATCCAATAATCCGTAGCACGAGCTGGAGTGGGATTACGACGCGCGCGCCGCTAATCCCGTGCGAGGCAGCGCATCTGCGATCCCGGACCCCGGAGTGTTTACACTGCATATTGGGTGCTGGGAACATCACCAGCCGGTGTTTGTTCTTCTGAATCCCGTGATTGCTTTTCTTAAATGATTTTGCATTGTGACGCATTAATTATTACATAGATCGATACACGCCATTCAAAACATCTTACTTGTTATAATAAGTGGATATTAAAAGTTTAGGCGATTATATAAAATGAAATTTATTTAGAGCGCTTCTAGATTCTAGTCGGCCATCGGAAAGATCACGTAACGGAAGGTCACAGGTTCAGATCCGAGCATGCGACATAGAACCCACTTGTGCTGTGCTTATTTTGTGTTTACTTATCACTTGTAGGCGGCGAAAGAAAACATTGTTAAGAAACCTGCATTTCTGAGATAACATAATATTTTGTTAAGTAGCAATAGAGCGGCATTGTATATTAAGTTTCGAGTCAGGAGAGTATTCGCCCAGCCATGGGAAATTGTCATGCTATTACTGTAATAAAATTTAGGTCAACGAATGAACAGAACTATAGAGTTTGCTTTAAATTTTAAAGAGTTATTGACAATTTCGGCATTTAAATAGTTAATACTCTAACATTAAATACCAATAAGAAATCGATTTCATTGAAAGTCTTAATACGAAACGGGAGCGAGTATCGCTTCAAAATATATTATGCAGTAGACCAGACACTAAATACTGAAATCAACCATCGTTCAAATGATCAGACTAGATTAGAGCGAGCGAGTCAGCGACGCGTACGTACTTCCGGTCGCTTATCACCACTTCCTGTACTCAGCGGTCCGTGATCACGATACAGCCTCCTGTCTAACAGTGTGCATGTATTGACTAAAGTGGAGCTGTGGTAAGTGGCGTTGTTCTCTTGTTTGTTAGATGTTCACACAGTTCTTTTAAGTGTCTTCTTGGAAATATTTTTATCTAGGGACAAATGGTCTATTTATCTTATAAGTTCAGTACGCGCATAGCTTAAATATATTAGAGACTGTATTATTTTTTCTGTTCTATTTGAGCCCCGTTGATCCAGTGGTTAGAATATGTTAATCGTAATTGAAGATTGCGCGTCCAAACAGCAGAATAAGCTTCAATACCTTGTCTTCAAAATGGAGAGGAGTCCTTACCCCATCAAATAAACGGTTATACTTAACGCATTTTTTTTTACTCTAATGGCTTTATTATTATTTTTCATCGACATGCCAATGTAGTTACACTTTAGAAATAAAATTTGTTGTTAACTCTTGTATTAGACGTATTTGCCGTGGCATAGATGTTTAAGCTGTAAAATATCAACAAGTGATGACAGACTTGAACGTATAACATGACATTTTTAGATATTTTTTAAAACATTTTGTGCGGAATGAAGTGTTTAAAAAAATTTACTTTATTGTATGTAATGTCAATGTAATGCCTTATATATAACTGGCGCGGAATTAGCCGCCTTGCAGTCGATGGCTAAAGCCACAGAGGCGAGGCGCCTAAGTGGCATTAATTAAAAACATGTCAGACGCCAGCAAGAGATTATTGCAGTGGGATTCAGTCTTACGGGGTTGTAGATCTGGGATTACTTGTCTCAAATATTGTGGTTAACACTAGGAGATCATTAAAATAACCTTTAAGATATTTGGTGATTTTTATTAGAATTAAATTATTGTGGTAGTAAATATTTCTGGCTTGGGTACATTGTACACTATTGACTTCAAATAAGTGTGCGAAGTTGTAATAGCGTTAACTCCACATTTTGTAAAATTTGTTTAGTTTTTCAATAATATGTATAAATGAAATGTTTAAACATTTTAAATCTATTTAAAATATTCTCATATAAACTTAAACTACTAACCCACGATAAGGAATCTTATAAAAGTTAAGCAAACTTAACTTTATTTTATAATAGCTGAGGTTTTGTAAATCTGAATTTTCTTAAACATATGCTTTAACTTCAAGGATTCTGTGTAGTCTAAACCAATGAATCAGTGTCCGAAAAACATACAATATTTAATTCATATTTTAAATTAACTAAATTTTAGTTATAACACGTGTAAAACTACATTTCACGCAAATAGTTGATTGATTATGAATTATTATAATATTATTGCATCTAATGGTAAGTAAGTAAATAAATGCATTATTGGTTTAATTTATCACAGTGTGTGCTCAATGAATGAGCAATAAAAAAGTCGTATTAACATGTCCAACCCGATTAGCAAATCAAGGCCAACAAAGAAATTAGTTTTATATCGGCCATAAAACGAAGGGTGAAGGGCGTTTACGAAGTTAGTCCTTCATTGCATGCAATAAAACTACCGTTTAGACCCCGAATCGAATTAAAACGTTGTTATGGTTTGTATACCCTACGACTTCACCTTTACCGCCCTTTAATCGACTCGATAATCGACATTGACATCACATATTTGACGGTACCTATAAAAATAATATACAGTAACAGTAACAGCCTGTGAATATGTTGGGCTACGGCCTCTTCTCCTCTTTTGAGGAGAAGGTTTGGAGCTTATTCCACCACGCTTCTTTAATGCGGGTTGGTGGAATACACATGTGACAGAATTTCAGTGAAATTTAACACATGCAGGCTACCTCACGATTTTTCCTTCAACGTCAAGCACGAGATCAATTATAATCACAAATTAAGCACATGAAATTCAGTGGTGCTTGCCCGGGTTTGAACCCACGATAATCGGTTAACATTCACGCGTTCTTACCACTGGGCCATCTCGGCTTAATAATAATAAAAAATAATATAATATTGATTATCTGTGCTATAGATCTTTTTATGTGTTTTATTTATTAAAGTACAGTAAGTTTTGTAACTATAAATAAAGATGTGGGCTATAAAGTCAAACTTAGAGTAAGGATATTTGGGTTAGTTAAGATGAAACTTAATTCCAAATCGGATTTTACAATTATTTGATAATATAACATGTCACGATCTTAAAGTACTAATAAGTTTACTTGAATAAAGAATATTTTTAAATGTGCTAAAATAAATTTTTAACTCAAAGGATGCGAAAGTAATATTATTATTTACTAAATCACACAATACATAATTCACGAGCCGGTTGGCGTGGTTGGTAGATACTTGCCTTTCACGCCACAGGTCGTGGGTTCGACTCCCACCCTGGACAGACATTTGGGTGCATGAACATGTCTGTTTATCCTGAGTCTTTGTCTAATTATTTATATAAGTATCTATTTACAAAAGAAAAGTAGTTTATATAGTATATCAGTTGTTTGGTTTCCATAGTACGAGGTCTGCTTAGTTTTTGATCAGATGATCTTCTATGAATAATGACCCAGAATATAAGAAAAATATATATATTAATTTTTTATAATGTATTTAAGCTTTTTGTTCACCTTTTGTTCAAAAACAATATCTGTCTATACCATTTTATCGCCATTAAACTTAAATAATATCTTGAAACATCTAAATCAGTGATCTCATCGTCAAATCATTCGTAGCTCCTCTACAAATCTCTACATATCTACAACAGCTAAGCGTAACATAGCCTTCTACTCGCAAAGTGCCGTAGTACGATACCGGCGTCACTCGCTAGGCGAACAGCGAGCGCGCCGCCCGCCTTACGAGGCGCCAGTACATCGGAACTTTACGGTGTAATGTAACCTTCAACTTTTGTTAATTCGTTATAGGTAGATATGTAGGAATAATCCTTTATCTATATGTGCATTTTAAGACACAATATTTAACGATACTTATTTATACTAAGTGTATTTAGGACGTAGAGTGAAGTCATTAACAATTAATTAATCTACTTAAAAAAAATAGTTATTAAATTTATTCATAACTTAAATACATGTAGGTTTCACTTAAAACTTTTAACATTATCTCGTACTAAAATTTTAACCATTATAGAGTAAATCATACCCAATAAAGTAGTCGATCTAAGTAATAATAAATATAAAAATAGCATTAACGGAACGTTAAAAATAACTATCAAGTTAAACAATCGTTAACCAGTAGTTCGAATGTTCGAACAAAACAAACAGGACAGGGGAATGGACTTACCGCCGTCGTATTTACGACAATAGACTTAATGTTAACGGGATAAGGATTACTTTCAATCGCTCGATCGCGTGTAATAAACAATTCGGAAGGTGTTCGGGTGGTAAATATTTATATTGGAGACTGAAATCGATGAGGTGCACGACATCTGGCTGGAGGTAAGATTTTAGTTGAGATTATATTTAAATAGTAACGTATAGCGTATTATAAGGTCAATAACTTCTAAGTGATATTATTATTGTCAGTCATACCGGTTTTGGTTATTTGGTTTATCGAGGAATACTTATTACGTCAAGTCTACACTTCCCACAGTCGTAGTATAGACGCCTTCATATCATGTCATCAACATAAATTATATTATAGACATTAAAGGATTTTAGTGTTTTGTCAGTTATATTATCATAAAATAATATTACATACAAATGTTAGAATAAATATTTTTATCTCCTTTATGTATATTTTTAATACATAAATAGGACGTAGTTTATTTATAACAGAATATATAACGAAAACTGAGATGTACATAACAATGAAATATACAATAACTTGTAGTACAGATGTTAATGTAGATTAATAATACTCGTTCATAATTACAAGTTACTTTACCAAATTCAAATGTCGACAGACGCATTGCAAAGTCTTTGCTACAGTCCACTTCCCTAAGTAAGTAATATTTCGTTAACCAGACGTGCTTCGAATGTTTAGTGGGTGATCTACACTGTGACGTGTGCTCGGTGGATTGTTTTTATTACAAATTCATGCGTGCTTTATTCGTACAGCTAGGGTTAACACGGTTTAGAAATATAGTAGTTTTCGTACACAATTATAGGTTTTATGTTGATTTATTACACACATTATTGCATATGAGGATGCAAAGAAAATTTGCGTTATAAATTCAAGTCACCCCACGTTATCCGTGCATACTTATGTACGAAGATAAGAAAATAGCCTGCCAAGGACGTGATGGATACGCATTAACGCAGGGTTCAGTAAGCAAGCATACTCGTATCTCGCCCGGATGAAATATTGCTTGTAATACGTAGGAGCATTCAGATCTCAAAAGACTTGTGTGTATATCGCGTATATGTATAATTTTAATCAAAGCATTGATGGCCCAGTAGATAAAGTACAAGGATCTAAGCTGATGGGTGTGGACTCAAACCCGGACAAGGATAATTGAGCCGTCATATGCATAAGTTATGTTGATAGTTAACGTCGTACTGAGCAGTGATCGGAGATATTATAACCACATAATATATATAAACTTCCACCTGGTTGTGAAACACCTTTAGTCTGTGCTATTATATACGAGAACATGCGATTCACGCTTGTCACGTCAATCGTCTTAATTAAAAGCGAGTGAAACTGCGAAACGCAGATACTTTATATATAATATTAGCTAACCGTCGGCTTCGTACGGGCAGATAAGAAGAATAATCTATTTTGGGTAGCATTTGCGTAAAAGTTAGTGAGTCTACGTCGGGGAAGGAGTAACTGTGACAAATTTCAAGTCAATCGATCGGATAGTTTAGGAGATCTCGTGATCAGTGGTATTACGCTTATATATTCAAATTCAAATAATTTATTTGCAAAGTTGTAAGTACATTTTTGATGTTACAATAGTTTAAATCCTGCCACAACAACCATAAGATGGTATGCAGATGTCATATAATTATGAATCACCACAAAAGTAAGGCACAGACTACCTTATTTTAATATATTAAAATGTCATAAGGTTAATCAAGAAAATTAACATTTATAATTTACATTTATATATTCATAGATAATATTTTAAAAAACGACTTCAAAACGCGCTGCACTTTTTGGTTTAAGTTTTATGTATATTGGCTTAGTAGTATTTCCAGTTTTGTTAGTCCTTCTTGTAAACGTAAATCCATACAATATCGAACAACTACAAATATTATCAACAACGAGTAGAACTTGCGTTGAGGGACTTCCATAACAATACGATGCTAAACAATAAGATAAAAATGATGCTCAGATTTCGTAATTTTATAGTGTTTTTTTTATATCTATCACTTGTTGGTCGGGCTTTGTGCAGGCGTGATTGGGTAGTACCACCCATATAAGATCCTCCAGACCAATTTCGGCCACGGCGGCCAATCTCAAGAGAGATTAGCCAACTGCGCAGGAGATATTATAGTGCACAAGTGTGTGCGCAAACACAGGTGCACTCTCTTTTCCTTAGCTCTCATAATCCGATGGGACGGCAATCCGACACGACCGGAAAGAGTTCAGGCGCAGGACCAACGGCTTAACGTGCTTTCCGAGGCACAGAAGTGTACACACTTCCAACTTCCAGACTCCGGGCTGCTACTGAGAATTTTCTGACAGAAAAACCTAATAACTATTTATTGGCCCGACCTGGGAATTGAACCCAGGACCGCCGGGTCTTATATCTAGCCACAAGACCAACGAGGCAGTCACCACCCATATATTCTACCGCTAATTGGCTAAGTACTTTTGTGTTCCGGTTTGAAGAGGATGAGTTAGCCAAAGTAACTACAAGGGACATGATCCCTTATATGTAAATTGTATACAATTTTTACGTGTAAAAAATGCAAAGAAATTGAGCTCAGACGCAGAGATAGATACAATGGTCAACCAGTGGTCATATAAGACTAGCGTAGTTTTATAGTAAAGTATAGATTTTTTAATTATTGCCATTAAAAATTCTCTTTACATAGTTTTTCACGAGTTTCATTACCGATTTCCATCTTATTCATGCGCACGAACAAGGACATTTTGCATTCGTTTTTTGTTTTTGGTTGAGCTCTGAGTGGAGAAAGACTAGAATTTTGAACAGAGTTCGACGGCCCCACTCACGTGACTAATTAGCCAAACTAAATGACTGCTTACTCATTCAAGACCTTTTTAAGTATACGTATATATAAACTATTCCTTCTAAAGCTTTACATAATATTTTAACTTAATAAGATTAATTTAATTCACAAATAAAAAATACGACAAACTAGCGATGTATCGCATTCATAACAAAAAAGGTTATTTATATGGATAATATGTTAAATATTTAGGTGGATACCCAATTAATAAAATAATTCAATAAACAATATATTTATTAAAGAGCAGATAGAGCCAAGTGATTGGAACGCGTTAATATTAACGAATGATTGCGCGATCAAATGACTATCGTTTTCTGTACTATGACAACGTATGAAAAAAAAACATGATGATCGGCTTAGAATTAAGACTTGAAGTGACAAGCAAATACACTTACGTATTTATAATATTATAGTTAGAATACACGTGTATTACAATTAAATATTAAATTATTAGAAAATACATATTACAAAAAGCCGAGGTGGCCCAGTGGTAAGAACGCATGAATCTTAACCGATGATCGTGGATAGTGCTTGCCCGGGCTTGACCCGAGCTAGCACTGAATTCCATGTGCTTAAATTGTGATTATAATTCATCTCGTGCTTGACGGTGAAGGAAAACATCGTGAGGGAACCTACATGTGTCAAATTTCACTGAAATTCTGTCACATGTGTATTGCACCGACCCGCATTGGAGCAAAGTGGTGGTATAAGCTCCAAACCTTTTCCTCAAAAAGAGGAGAAGAGGCCTTAGTCCAGCAGTGGGACATCCACAGGCAGTTACTGTTTTACTGTACTACATATTACATTAATAAACGTATAAAGGTAATGAATAAAACTGAGTTAATGGATTTAATATAAGGATAATGTTTTTGAGCAGGCAATAGAGTTCACTTTGAACGTAAATCCCAAAGCAGAACTCATCTCTCTTTCATCCGAATCATTCAATACAAGCTGTAAGATTCGGAAAACTTGGAATTAGGATTCCGTCCGTGGTCCAATCACGCGGTATTGTGGCTCATAATTAAGTTACGCGAGTTCCGTACGAGCAGTGAATGTGTAGTGAGGGTACAGTTTGTATACGGAATTAATTCGTGACTTTACGATTTATATTCGGACCGTCTCAATAAACGGAGGATAAAGGAACACTGTCTCTTTCTAGCTTAATAAGTTATGGTGTATGTGAGACAGAGAGAGAAAAGTGAGACCTTTTAATGACGAAAATATTTTTGGGTCTAATTGATTTACAAATTTGAATAAATTTTACTCGAAATACGTAGGTAAAGTTGTTTAGTAGTGTTAATGTTGAGATAAGAATAAAATTGACGGTCTATTTTATAACAAATACGATACGAAAACCAGACCTTCATTGTTCGTGGCAAAACAGTTTTCATTCTACAAAAGGAGCTGACCAGTCCATTTATAATCTTGGCGTTTGAAACTCTTTTCAGGATATTTAAAAAAAGTAACAATACAGTTTCGTCACAACTCATTTAAAATAATATAATTTATGTTCACAATATTGTAAATAATTTGAATAAAATGAGCTCTACTCAAAGTCAAAACATCCTTCCAATATGGTAAAGTATTCTTTTCGATTTTAAAATAACACACAGACACGTTTACCTTTAACCATTAAAAACATTTAAATCTTATGTTAGAAAAAATATTATAGATACACAATAATATGTAAATGTTAAAAAATGATGGAGTTATTGTTCGAGCCAGTGTAATTAGGGGGCAAGGGACATAACATCTTAGCTCCCAAGGATCGTGGCGCTGTGGCGATGGCGATGTTATTTTTTTAAGAAATATACAAACCACTGTCTATGGGCGTTGGTGACCACTTACCATCAGGTGGCCCACGCTCGTCCACTAACCTATACTATAAAAAAAATAAAAAAAACATTCAAAATAAGACGACAAAATTACATAACTAATCAGCAACATTGCTTAATTAAAAATAAGGCCGTAAGACATAAATATAAATAACTTAGCTGGCATTCGTTTCAATTACAAAATAAATAATTATTGGCTAAAAATAATATTATTTAATGATCACAATATTTATAATATTTACACACAATACGATTCCAACATCTGTACTGTATTCAATGTGCTATATTTATACAATAAATTCTTATTAAATGCACATACTATACTATAACCGATAGATCAATACATCTGCGAATGTTGAACATAATGTAACAAATATTTACACAATGCAAAACCGTCTTTATGTGACACGTTTTAGAAATCATTTTAATCTTGCAACGATATTGGTTACAATGCAGGTTTTGTTATAGCTTCAATAAAGAAAAGTAGTTCTTATTGTATAAGCATTAGGCGTCATGTAAAATGCATTAGAAAATTTGGTAATTTTAGACGTGTCTGACAAACGAGTCTCATCAGCACAGATGTTCACATCTCGTCAATCATATTTTGCGAATGTTGTGAATTGGAAACATATATATAAAATGTATGTCATGTTCGTCTGATTATATAAGCACAGCTTCAACTACAACACATATACTAGAGATTCAAGTCTCTAGACTTACGAGAGAAAGAGGTTATCCCAAATTTGGGTGTTCATTTTAAGACAAGACCGATAAAATTGTGACATAACACGTTAGGTCGCAACGTCACACGTTTCTTATTGCTTGACAATACCCGTTTAGCCAAAACAACAAAATAAATTATCCTATATTACTATCTAAGGCTTGAAATAATACATTTCTACTTATTTTTTGTTCGTTCAATTTTAATTGATGTCCTGTTTTGTTTGAATATAAGCTGGTTGTTAAATTATCATAAGTGATCTCAGCCGATTTCGCCAACGACGACTCATTGGACGGATCTAGTCAAATGCGTAGGAGACCATATTGCACGAGTGTGTGCGGTAGGTCAGCAAGCTGATGCGAAAGAAGAGAAATCAGATACATATATTGTTTGACGGAACGAAAAACAACCTAGAAGCCGAACCGTAGCCAATCGACCTATGAGGTAGTCAAAATATATATTACCACTTAGAAACGTTCTATGTTTTCCGGTTAAGAAACAAATACACTAAATAAGCAAGATATATGTAGGAAACGTCTCGAATTTCAATAAAATAACAAAAAGTTTATACATGTAACAACAAATACATAATTTATATAAGTTTAAAATACACAAATGTCTATATTTATGTATTGTTTTCATAATCATTATTATGCTAAATAATTCATTAATATTGTTCCTATACAAGGAGTATGCCTTATATGACTTCAAGTATTTATTAATTATTTGAAACAGAAGTGCTCATCCATATAAAATGATATGTAATTTAACCACCTTGTTAATACAAAAATTATCATTTTAAATTATCATTACAGTAGATAATAATGCATTAATCATATGAACAAATGTCACCTGCACTGAAAGTTCCGCACAAAAACATTAAGCACTTTACCAATTAAATTCGAAATTGCACCCCTAAAAATTCGTTCCTACAAAAGTCGTATAATGAAATGCATAAGCAAGGGTCCGAGACCTTTATTAAACGTCAAGAAATACAACGGACGATTATTCCTTATTGCGTAATAATTTCACGGTAATACAGCGCTTATTTAAAGATAATACGGTCGAAAATTAAATGCATTTGCATTATTGTTTCCGACCGTACTCGAAGTGAATCGAACTTATTATAATATAGATCGAAAATGAAATACCCCGTGACTGACGTACATCCACGCTGGCAATTAAAAGGGGTGGCTGTCATCCATCACGAAGGATTACTGGGGACACTATTATTATTAGCGGCCGCCGATAACCGGTTTAATCCGGTTTTTGTTCGGCAATTTTCGCCGAATCTCCGATTGGGTATTGTTATACAAATACGCGTGACTTGAGATATAAATTAGCCACGGCAGCTTTAGTTTGGTTTTATAAATAATATAAAAGAGGCATTAATTACTATATAATGTTGGTAGATTCAATTATTGCATTATATAATAGAAGTAAGTAGGAATGCTAGCTATCGTAAGTAATACTTAATATTAATATATTATTTATTTTGATAAAGTATTATTCTTAGCGACAAATAAATTTAATTATTTATCATTTGTTTACTCTCAATTATTGTAAACATAATTTTTTTCGCTTCGACTACGTTGACTTTTATTTTTAATAAAGATAAAGGTCTTCCTGACCGATTTCTGCAACGGCGGTTAATCTCAAGAGAGATTAGCCAACTGCGCAGGACATATTATAGTGCACAAGTATGTGTGCAAATACAGGTGCACTCTCTTTTCCTTAGCTCTCATAATCCGATGGGACGGGAATCCGACACGACCGGAAAGAGTTCAGGCGCAGGACCAATGGCTTAACGTGCTTTCCGAGGCACGGGACTGTACACCCTTCCAACTTCCAGACTCCGGGCTGCTACTGAGAATTTTCTGACAGAAAAACCCGATAACTAATTATTGGCCCGACCTGGGAATTGAACCCAGGACCACCGGGTCTGCGGCCTTATATCTAGTCACTAGATCAACGAGGCAGTATTTTTAATATAAAATATGCAAATGGGCCATTTGGTGGTTAGTGGTCACCATCGATCGTATACATTGGTGCTGTAAGTAATATTAACCGTTTGTTACATCACCAATGCGCTACCACCCAGGGGAACTAAGATGGTATGCTCGAGGCTCAAGTACCCTCCAACCATGTATGCAACTATGTATTGCAATGTAGCCGTAGAATATCTGATGAGTGGGTACCTATTGAGACGGTCTTGCACATAACTATACCACCAAGTAAACCGTCCCTTCACATTCTCTCTCTGCAATTTGTATTTTGTATACATTAGTATAATTTTTTTTTTATTGTATAGGTAGTCGGACCAGCATATGGGCCACCTGATGGTAAGTGGTCACCAACGCCCATAGACAATGGCATTGTAAGAAATGTTAACCATCGCTTACATCGCCAATGCGCCACCAACCTTGGGAACTAAGATGTTATGTCCCTTGTGTCTGTAATTACACTGGCTCACTCACCCTTCAAACCGGAACACAACAAAAACAAGTACTGCTGTTTTGCGGTAGAATATCTGATGAGTGGGTGGTACCTACACAGACGAGCTTGCACAAAGCCCTACCACCGAGTATACCACATATGGAAATAAATAAAAAAAAAATTTAACCTTGTAATATGACGATATCAAAATTATTGTAAGAGCCTACTTTTAAAATGTTATCTATGCTTAGATTATTTTGACTATACATACGTCTGTATATTATGATACTAAATGTTCTTCCAATAAGGAATAGAAGTTAGTCAGTGAATGCGGTTTCATTAGGAAATAAGATAAAGTTGTTGTTTTTTTTGTAAGATCCTGTAGAGACGTAACAAAATTGAACATTTTCTGTGTCTCCCCGAAGGTAATCCGTATCAACGAGGAAGCGAGTCCAAATTAGATATTTCAATAAGAAAACGTCATTTTATCCACGAAATTTTTTGTATTACGCTAAAATTGCCAATTTCATTCCTTCCTTTTCTTGTCTTCATTTGCTTCACGTTAATTTTTTGTTTTGTCTTTAATTTTCGTCTCTAAAATTTTCATGGAGAAACGCTCTAATTTGTTAATAGTTATTTAATTATTGACATGCTTTGCTTTTTTCTATAATATAAATTGTTTCAAGGGACATATTAAATAATTCAATATGAAGATGGACTTTAAGTTTATGCATTTTACGAGTACTTCTTCAAATAGTATTAAACGAAGACGAGCTTTAGTTATACAACCATATTGTTGGATAAACAGTTCCTTTACAGTCAGATCTGTCCTCAGCCTCCGATTCAGTCCACATCTTCTTCTGGTATAAGATGTTTCATTCGCGGTAAACATACTAATGCTTATAATTCTATCATTAAGAAATATTCCTTACCTCAGTTCGCTTACTCTTAACTGTAATTGGAGCGCAAATAAAGTGTTACGCTTACGAGCGCATGAATATCACTTAACCACCGTCGTTCCGGCAGTCGGTTGAATTTTTCTTCATTTATATGTAAGAGAGGATTTTTCATGTTTATGGTCGCTGTTTCAAACTCGTTCCTGGCTGATATATTCGAGACGAGCTCTTGGGTTCACAACTTCTTCCTTTGACTTTCCCGGAGGAAGTTTTCGTATTACGAAATAAAAAGTGTTCTACTTTATAAATATTACATTAATAATAAATAATTTGACACTATAGAGTTTCATATGACTGATTTGTATTTCAACGAACTTGACAGCTACTGGCACCCCCCGGTAATTGATCATTTATAAATATATAATCCAAACTTAATTAATTTAATAATCACATTTAACCAGCGCTCTCTCAACATATTATTCTTCAACATATTGTCCCCAGATCTTATAAATGGATGATATAAGTAAATACTTGCTATTTCCATATTCACAGACTTAACAATAATCGTACCATTTAAAACTGTCTTAGATATAACAGGTTCATCATATACATGCATTCGATTTACACTGTAGTTACTATTGAGACGCACTATTGACATTTGAATTAATTTCTGTTCGATTATTTGTTAAATTTTAAACATAATTATTAATTAAACCTATTAAAAATAAAATCTAAAGGTGTCAACTTGAAATAAGTTAAGTAATTGTTATATTCAATTTATTGTTTGCCGCATATAAATGATTGTCTCGCTTCTGTTTAATATTTCAATAGGACGAAAATCAACCTCTACAAAATAATATTTTATAGATTTACAAAAAATAATTAAGTAATTGTTAACTGGACGTATCCAAGCGTATTCGATATTACTTTGATCAAGTGTCAACTTTAAAACAGATTAAAAACAGTCAGCAGGATTTGAACCTACTTAATGTATTAATTTCTTTTAAAAAGTCAAATGCGGTTTACGTTTATTTTAACATGTTCCAGTTTATATGCCAATAGTAGATTAAAAAAAATAGAAGCAAATTATCTCAAATGAAGCAATTTTCATCCGTGAACGCTCTATCGCACACCAAACGCCGATAATACTTAAGGCCAGTAAGAAGATAAGGTCCGTAACTCTTTATATGTACAGATATATATAAACGATCTGTCTTTGAACAGATATAATTACGGTTTTACTTGGTCGCAGGGCTTCGTACGGCCGCTGTGGGTAGATACAGCGAACATCATTTATGTATTTTAACATCAAACAATAATACTTTGTATTGTTGTGTGTGATTTAAAGAGTGACTCAGTTAAGATGATAAGTCACATGAACAAAATAATATAAAAGAATAAACCATATCAATGATTTTGCCTAAACGAGAGTTATAAATATGTAGTCTGATATATCGTGAGGTGGGTATTAGTAATGCTCAGGCATATCTTCCTATTTTCTATTAATTGGTTATTTTTCTTGATTTTAAATTTAATTTACATTTACATTTTGCCTTCCTTATAAACGTTTTTCGGCGGATGATTAGTTGAACACTGCTGTGTCTTCTTCTTTCGCATGTCAAATCAATAAAGACAGAAAGAGATCAGTGTGACTGAGTTGAAGTCACGAAGAAGCGTTTATAAGTAAGGCTGATATTTTAATTTTAAACATTAATCATAATAATGAACATAAAATACTTTATTATTAATTAAAAATTCAAATATTATATAAAAAGATATTTTTTATATGTATATCCCATTTTATACGTCCTCGAGCTAAGTATGCTAAGTGAAAATTGAACAGTTGGATAATAATCTATCATATTAGGAGCCTGGTGGAATTACCTTCTTCTCAAAACGAAACTAGACCTTAGACCAGCTGTGGAATATTTAAAGACCGTTAATTACTATTTATAATTTGTATATCACCCCCGTATGTCGTCGTTTGCAGCATAGCTAAGGATCAAAATCAACTGTTTCGAATAAAATGAATGTAATCAACAAAGTAAGTATGTAAGGTACAACAAGAAAAATAAATATTTCACGAACTAATTCCAATGAATTTGCGAACATTAATTCAAAAGTCCGCTTATAAATCTTTTACAACGAGACTTAATCTGACCGACGCCGTTACGAGTTTGTTTCTATCAGCTTGAATAAGCATTTCGTTATAAGGCCGACTACAAACTAACAACATCGCCTCCTACGCTGCAAAATAATGAAGTGTATTGTTAGCGTAACTCATTAAATAATCGTCACAATATTAGGTAAACAAATAGATTATAAATTAATAATAGTAATACAATTTAACAAACAAAACTGTTAGCTAAAGCTAGTAAAGCGAATATTTCTTTACGCCTGTGAGTGTCCTTAGTGTTTTTATCGGCGCTTCGCAGCAGAAGGGAAGGTTCGGGTCCATTTTTCAGCGGTCGCAAAGGACGCCGGCTAAATTATTCACGTTCAAGGGAGATGAAAAAACGCGGAAACAGCATCCCGCGCCGAGACATATGACTGCGCACAGCCCCGCTATGAATCTAAAATGGTTTTTCTGGCTTTAAAATATCGATATTCGTGTGTTTTGATTTCGTTTTTGATTTTTTTCCTCACATTTAACGCGAATGTGATGTTAGGTTGTATTTTTCCATTCGAAAATTGTTAAAGCAACAATCAAATCAAATCCATTGGTTGAGTTTATTGTTTGCGTAGCTTGGCAGTCTTTAGGAGTGGCTGCTGACTTTGCTGCTGACGCCACAATAATTATTTTTAAACTTTACATCTAATTATAATGCTTTTTAATGCACGATATTACTCATATAAACAAATCTTCATATAACAAACTAAGATAAATTGTAAAACTTAAGTAAATAACCTTTACATACAAACGACTTCTTCTCGGGGAACGAAACTGAAGTATCGTCGTGTTCTGAGTTTGGTAAACTCCGAATAACGATGTTTGTAACACATTGATTTTCTTCTTTACTGGGTAGGTACCATCCATACGGTTTATTTTACCGTCAAAACATAGTATTGTTGTGGTCCGGCTTAAAGTGTGTTAAGTTACAGACACAAGACATCATAGTAGCAAAGATTCACTGGCGATGTAAGGAACAGGAAATATTTTTACAGCGCTAATGTCTATCGTTATCACTTATTTTATAAAATAGTTGTTAGAGGATAGCCGAGCCATGACATTGAGCGAATAGCTCCACAGAATATCATATGTATTTATAACAATGTATATAAAATTTACCAATTATTTTTCATATTTCGAACAAGCAGGTTTTTTAATTACAAAGCTGCAAACGAAGCATCAGTTTTCCTCAGACGTCCAACTAGCGATGTATATATTATATTCCATTATACCGCGCCCTGAATATAATAATTTCCTCTCTAAATTCATACGGTTTTAATTACAGCACGTAAAGCTACCCTACAGGCGTTTCCTTGATTTATGACGTCCCTGTAAATTATTCCCTTCATCTGATTTACTACATATTTACCTGTAATATTTTAATTCATGCGATTATAGCACCTATCTATGATGTGTTAGGTGCAAAGTTGCATGCAGAGATATCGCGTGCAAGGACCTCCGATTCGGTATTTTACTTTATAATTTGTTGGATAGTCCAATACTTCTACAAACTATTGTAACATTATTGCATTCATTACATTTAAGTATCATAAAATTAATTGCACCGAAACATTAGTAATAACTTCGATCAGAATTTAAAAAACCATTAAAAATAGTCAATAGAAGCCATGAACTGAAACTGTGGGTCAAAATGGATATAGCACTTACTTTTCTTGTGCTACATTTATATTTACAAATTATAATCCATCTCGTACTCCTCTCCTTTGCGGAAAACATGTTGAATATACCTGTATGTCTCCAACGAAGTTATGCCACTAATATATTGGAGCAGCGTGATGGAAAACGCTTTCAGCTTTCTCCTTAAATAAAGACAAGGTTATAGCCCAGCTGTGGTAAATTTAACTCAGGTGAAAATAAGTACTTATAAGTTTACTAGACGAGTAATAACATTTTAACATATAAAACGGTAACTAAACTTTCAAAAAAAATTGGAAACATGAAAAGTTAGTGTTTACTTATTATTGATATAAATATATATATACATATGTCTTGCTATTCGCTAAATAATTTTAAAGTTCAATTTCATCCCGACTATTAAAAATGATAAAATAAATTTATCAAACATACAAGACATCTTATAAATATCTTAGAATTTAAAATGACATTCTAGTTTCCTGTTAAAGGACTTTCAAAGAACATGTTTCCACAGATGCTAGAAGCCGCAAACACTGGAATCGACACGTTACAACCATAGAGACGTATAAGGATTGATGTCCAAGTGAGAATATCGCTTTGATAGCTTTACAAAATATTTAAAAATAAATTTAAGATTCAAATTTTTTTATAATAGTTTACTTAATTGAAAAGGAAACCAAATAAAAGACGTCAATAACTGTATTAATTTAACTAAATTCTAGACTTTAATTCTTGTAAATTCCAGTGATGATCCAGCGGTTAGAACACGTCAATTTTAATCGATCGTTGCCAGTTCAAATCTGGGCACTGAATTTGTGCTTATAATTAATTTTACACTCGGCGTAAAACGTTGTATCGCACTATACCGATAAACACTGCGTTAGCACAATCGGTTACATAATATTTCGATTACAATCGTGACTACCTCGTTGGTCTAGTGGCTAAATATAAGGCCGCAGATCCGGTGGTCCTGGGTTCAATTCCCAGGTCGGGCTAGTAAATAGTTATTGGGTTTTTCTGTCAGGAAATTCTCAGTAGCAGCCTGGAGTCTGGACGTTGGAAGTGTGTGTACACTTCTGTGCCTCGGAAAGCACGTTAAGCCGTTGGTCCTGCGCCTGAACTCTTTCCGGTCGTGTCGGATTGCCGTCCCATCGGATTATGAGAGCTAAGGAAAAGAGAGTGCACCTGTGTTTGCGCACACACTTGTGCACTATAATATCTCCTGCGCAGTTGGCTAATCTCTCTTGAGACTGGCCGCCGTGGCCGAAATCGGTCTGGAGGACCTTATTATTATTTCGATTACACGAACTCGTCACTTTAATATAACGTGTATTATTATATATATCTGTATTTGATTAAAATTTTAGATTTGATTTCTCCGTCTCAAGATTAAACAAAACAAGAATATGCATGTGAACGATGCTCGTGATAAAATAAAACGAATATTAAAGTGAGAGTGAAAAAGAAACCAAGTAACAAGTGGAAGTTTGACTTTAAACACCTAAATGTCTTCCATCTCAACGTCTCAAAAAATGAAGAAAAAGTGCTCTCCGCCCTCGTAACGACTTGAGATGCGGCGCTGTGTACCTCGTGTGAAGGTGTACGTTCCGTTTTATTGTCAAATAGATGTTCCCTCGCGAAAATTTAATTTATCATCAAATATCAAATATTTTATAGTAAAAGCTTCGATTTTACGTTACATTTTTTTATTTTTAAAATTAAAATCTATACAGCGTTACTCCATAACAAAATTTATATATTTTTTTCTTTTTTTTGTCGGTTAGTTGGTTAATTGAGAACAAAATATTCTGCCAATGTTTTTTTTTATGAAATAGTTAGGTGGAGAGGCAAATGGGCCACCTGATGGTAAGTGGTCACCACCGCCCATAAAATTCGGTACCATAAAAATATTAACCATTCCTTACATTGCCAATGCCACCAGCCTTATAAACTAAGATGTTATGTTTATTGTGACTGTAGTTAAACTGGCAAACTCGCTTACCATTCAAACCGGAACAAAACAACACTAAGTATTGCTTGATAGTAGAATCTGTGTCTAATGAGTGGATGATACCTACACAGAAGGACTTGTACAAAGCCAAACCAAGTTAAATTCATTTAAGTAAGTTCTTTAAAGACCTTTTGAATCGTGATTTTAAAAGGTTACATTAAATTTAAGATTTTAAAATTTCAGCCAAAGTCAGTTCGGAATCGGCAAGACACAAGACTTATTATTTTTCGTCAATCATTTAAATGTAATTGTATGTGTATTATATTAAACATTTTTGTGTGTCCTCAATAAAAATAGATGAAAACTATGTCATGCACGTATGTCTTTGTATAGTATAATATTCCTTATTTACTTTTTACCTAATCGGGTTTGATAAATTATTGGTGAGTGGGTGGAACCCGAACGAACTTGCCCAAAACGCCCAAAAACATCCAAGTAAATTTATTTGAAGCAAATACTACCTATATAAAAATTAATTTGATAAAAAGTCAATAATCAAGGAGTGCACGGTGCATATCAATAACTCTATGATCTTTTGAAAAACGTAATTTTTTACCGTCTGTCTGTCTGAAAAAAGGGAAGCTTGAATAAAGGACGAGACGATACGAGTCCTTTATAAAGGTATCCTGGAACAAAACACGTCATAAACTTACGACAATTGTTCCAGCTTCCACTACTCGTTAAATAACATCAAAAAACATTTTAAAATTTTTTTTTGATAGATAATAACAATAACATTTCACGAAAAGTGTATTTTTTTTACAATACGAACAATTAGCATTGTGCCGTTTTAATTTTGAGGTTCGTTTTAAATGTGAAATACGATTGTGAGCGCTTGTGGCTTGTGGTTTCGGTTTTTATGTGACTGTTTCTGTTCACAGACATTTCGTAAATGTAAAATACACCAGTTACCTGTCAGGGCTCTTAACATTACGAACGTTTTTTTATTACTCTTATGGCCTGTATATACGCTAGTTGAACGCAAAAACAAAACGCCAAAATCATCTGTAAAGTCACAACAAGTCCTTAAGATTTCTTCCCAATTCACCAATAATTCATCAATCCTTTCCGTTCTGGTTAGGTGAGTGAGCCAGTGTAATGAAAAATAAATAAAAAACTAATTACTGTCTGATAGTACTCTTCATTTAAAAATAGAAACGTTATTATAAGTTTTATGTGGATGTATATTTACGGTGCGTTCGAAGTGACTATTTAGGGATAGAAAGTTTTTTTAATTGGTTATTTATTATCTTACGCTATCTAAGTACGTATATTGTACATACGAGTATGTATATGATATTTTAATAGTTCCAGTTGTGTTTACTTCATTCAACAAGATTTTTCATACATTGAAAATATATTTCAGTGTTTAAATTACGAATTTCTAAAATTAAAATTCACTTTGCCGACCTTTGGGACTAAGTATAAATATGTAATACTATATCCGCGTTTTAATTTAAAATTATTACTTATAATATTGTGCCGAAATCCTTAGATTTTCTACATATTTAATTCATTGAATGGCGCATAACGTATATAAAATACAATAGTATTTAGTGATCATAAGACTTAAGATATTTGATTATTGATGTGTGTATAAAAATGTGTGAAAGAAATGAAAAAAATCGCTGTGCTATAATACTCTCTATTCTTATACATTTAAGTGTTAAAATATTCTGTACAATATTTTGTCACATATTTTTGGTGTTAAACCAACGCGTAAAAAAAAGAATACCTTTTACGTTTACATTGGCGTGCAGATGTACTTAACAGCTTATGTGCTGTTCGATTTTTTAAGTTTTTTCGTACACAAATATGAAACATTATTTTTCGTTCACTAAGATTACTATTATAGAGTTAGTGGCAATAATTATAATTTAATTATATGACTAGTGGTGATATATCTGCCTGTACACTACACTACACTGTACACTACTACTGTACACTAGGCAATATTTGCCTAAATTTTTCTAAATTGGATTAATAATTACTACTATATTCTTGTTTTTTATATAATTTGCTTGTTTAATACAAAAATAATTGCTCAAATCCGACTTGCAGTTTTTGAAATAAAATCATTCAAGCAAAGAAACATTCCAGCTTTATAATATAAATATAGATATTATTTTGAATTGAATGTATATAGTATAAATATAGATATTTATATTATATACATTCATATTTGTAACTAACCGATGAGTATTTAAAGATAAGATGTAAATCCATAACTGTGAAAAAGGCGCACAGTTATTGTTTTATGTAAGAAAAAACACCTAATGAATATGTTATGAGTTGAAATAAAATACAGAAAGTGACACAGACGGTCATTCGCACAAGCTTCTCATTTATTCAGGATGGGGCGCCATAAGTTGCCGCACGTAGATGTACACTCTTCACGATCGTTGTTTTATTTTTATAAAAGAGAACCAACGTCGTCTGTATAATAAGGAAATAAGAAACATCCTGCTTATCTGTTCCTGTGAAAGTGTGACGTTGATGATTTTTACTTACATAATTTATAATAAGTAAAACATTACGAGTATTATTGAAGAATGTATAATCTTTAAATTATTTTGTAATAGCGTTTTGCCCGCGGTTTCGCCCGCGTAGTTTCCGTTCCCGTAGGAGTACGAAGACAAAAACCAATGTTACTTGCTGATAACGTAGCTTTCCACAGGTGTAATAATTTTTAAAATCGACTTAGTGGTTTAATTGTGAAAGCGTAACAAACAAACAAACTCATTATCGCATTTACAATATTAGATAGGATATATTTTTTGTAGTTAAACTTAATAAGGGGTTTTCCAATAGGGACGCTTGAACTTTGACAGCTGATTGCGGCCATGTTGTTTGAGTGACAGCTGTCAAATGCAGTGTGTTATATTCATTCCGTCCTCCCAAACCACCATGGCAGGTTACAGTGTCGAGCAGCACGTGCAAATCATAAAATTGTTTTATAAAAATGGGTCTTCAGTTCGAGCAACGTTCCGCGCACTTCGCCCGTTTTACGGTCGCGATGATCGTCCTGCCGAGTCGACTATCCGTCGATTGGTGGACAAATTCGAGTCAACCGGGTCAGTT
Source organism: Nymphalis polychloros (assembly GCA_905220585.2). Lineage (NCBI taxonomy): Eukaryota > Metazoa > Arthropoda > Insecta > Lepidoptera > Nymphalidae > Nymphalis > Nymphalis polychloros. Next base: position 12,947,665 of record HG992255.1, on the reverse strand, counting down.
AACAATCAGCCGGTTCCCGTGCGTCAACGTAACGCGAGATCTGCCGAGAATATCGCCGCTGTGCGCGACAGTGTCCTCGAAAACCCGCGGCAGTCAATTCCGCGTCGCGCACAGGAACTCGGCCTTTCGCAGACGACAACTTGGCGAATTTTGCGTTGTGACTTGAGCCTGCACCCGTACAAGATCCAGCTGACCCAAGAGCTCAAGGTTAATGACCATAGACAGCGCTGTGTGTTCGCTGACTGGGCATTAGAGCAGTTGGAAGTTGACGCCGATTTTGGCAAAAAAAATCATCGTCAGCGACGAGGCGCATTTTTGGATGAATGGCTATGTCAACAAGCAAAATTGCCGTATTTGGGACGAGACCAATCCACACGAGGTTCACCAAGTGGCAATGCACCCGCAGAAAGTGACTGTTTGGTGCGGATTTTGGGCCGGAGGCGTGATTGGTCCGTATTTTTTCGAAAACGATAATGGTGTGGCCGTCACCGTCAATGGTGAGCGATACCGGTCGATGATAACCAACTTCTTTTGGCCTGAAATCGAGAATATGGATCTGGACAACATGTGGTTTCAACAGGACGGCGCTACGTGCCACACAGCACACGCTACGATGGAAGTTCTGCACGAGCAAGCGCCCTTAATGGAAAACCCTATATATGACGTTTCATCTTACATATAAAAATTAATGCCTCTATTCGTATTTTGTAAGGTATCGTTCATCCGATTGAGTTGAAACATTGTAAAGCTCAACGAGTACAAATAGGTAGGCGTAAGAAGCTTTGCAATGCATACGCATTAGCTAGTTATGAATAAAACGCATAGACTACCATTAGACGGCGGAGGCGCGCGCTCGTCAATTATTCAACGCGCGGCGGACACGCGTGTGCATTACCTTTATATATCGAATCGTAAACAGATAATACATACATGTCTAATCTATTATTAATCTAAATCTGTTACATTTGATTGCTAGTTCTTTTGAAAAAAAATATTGTTATATAAAGCATTATATGTACAAATGCAAGATATGTGCACTTCGTTATACTAAAATTATATGTTATTACGTAATGAATAACTTTAGTAAAAGGGTTCATGTGTAAGGACGGCGTGAGTACTAAACGATCAATTATTACTAAGATAGCACGAATTCCGACCAATTGTAATTTTTTAAAACATACATTTGGTATTCCAAAATTAAAATGCATTACTAGTGTTAAGTTGTAGCTCTGTTTCACCGTTATCTGATAGATCTAAAGTACCTATTAATATTTCACTGCTTGGCAAAGCTTTCCTATCCTGTAAATTGCGAAGAATTTAAAGCTTAACACCTCATGATATGCCATAGTGGATTGGCGAATTAAGATATCTCAAAGATTCTTTAGAGGTAAAACGACATGCGATGTCTCTCAATCATGAAATAAATTAAAAATAAAATTCAGAAGAAACTTCACAAACATCTATGTATATCTGTGTATTTAAATGAGTGTATTTTAATTTGTTAAAAATTAGAACGTTTTTAAACCTCCAGAGCAAAAAGAGTATTATATAATTGGTTAGATTTATTGTAAGTAGTGTTTGTAAAACATCGGCTAACGTAAGATCGAAAAACACCACAACAGACAACAAAAGAGATGATCTGTCTCATTATATGAAAGAATATTTTTTGTAACACACATTTACTCAAATGGTTTAATTAACATCGAAGTTATATTTATTAATTAAGATGGTGTAACAATAATAACATTAATTAATTAAAGCAATCTTGAGCGAAGATAACTCTAAACATAACTTTACTGACTGAAACAATAGAGTTTTGCTACAATATTTAACTTAAAGTTAAAGCTTAGCGGCTCGCTATTTAATTTTCTGGCAATATTAGAGTATTCAAATTGTACAATATTTCTAATTCACATTAAATATCTCATTTATTCGTCAAATTAGTTTTCGTATGAGCGAGCGTGTAATGTACGAAGGTTAATAACAACAAAGTAGATATAAGAATATTACAGGCCAAAGTCAGAGTAATACTTTTAATTAAACACACGGTCACAATAGCAGGTATATTTCGGATTACCCAAGCAATATTTCGTAGCGGCTACGGCGTAGCACAATAGCGTAGCTCGTAGCCACAATACGTGAAAGGCTTGTTTGGAGCGTCGCCAGATCGATGTGAAATGGACGGCTTAGAAAAGGCTTCGTGGACCAAATTCTTTGTTTGGTTGATAAATTTATAACAAATAAAGAATACTTTAAGCGCATATTTGTAATCTGAGCTCAACCACCTCCTGCTGTTTTTAATTATATTATATATAAGGTTTATAATTTTCTTAATAAATTAATAATCTGTAAAAGATAGAATTCAAATACTACTATTATATTTCTGTTTATACTATTTCTATAAATTTTATTTTTGTTAGTAATGAACAAAGACATTGTGTAAACAAATCTTATTAGATTTGTATTAGTATATATTTTCGTTACTGTTGTATCCATTTGAAACTTCACAAGTGTATATAGTTTGGAAAATTAAACAATACTTTAGCTCGAGCTTGAGATAATCTAAATAGTTTTAATGAGTTCCGTATATAATAATCAATAATAAATTATATTAGGGGAAGGAACCGGAATATCGTAAACCTTTTTAAAATTAGGTAAAAAATACTAACTAAAAAAAACTTGGTTTCATATATTATCAAAAAAATATCATTTAAAAAAATGTAATTCTTCCTAAAATAATTTCTTCACTTTGTCGTCAGCCTTTATCTAGTTTTGTCTTAAATGCATAAATCACAAATAAAATAAATTATATTATGGATTTCAGCACAGAGAGTGCCAAGATATGCATCGTATCCATTTTCCTTTATTTTATTTTCTTTAGCACGCATTAGATTAGCACATCTTTTCTATTCGAATACTTACACCGTTTTGTACATTTTGCTTATATAGTAGTTTGATTAAAATTTGTATTATATTTGTCGGTATTTGTATTTATAGGCTTGCGTTTACGCCCAACAAAGTAAGCTTATGATCGCGTCGATAACCTCTGCGGTATTCAAAGACTGCCCCCTGAGGAACCCTTGGATTTTCTGCAATAAAAAGTACTCTAAATCCAGACAGGACAAATGGTATCATTATATCAAGTTATGGCAAAGTCCAAAAAAAGGTCACTAGATAAAAATACCTTTAGATAAGTACGTTTATTCATTTACAAACATATTTAGCGTTTTAAAAGTAATCGTTTATTGTTACTTCTAACTTCATTCATATTATAACGTAGTTTTTACTTTATATTCTAAGGTTTATTTAAAAGTAGTATATTACCTTTGACGTAGTTCAGTTATCTTTGTAATAAATTTCATCAAAATTTGATCTAAAGTTTAGCCACGACAAGGTAACATGCCACCTTTTAATTTATAATGTAACCAGCAAAACCCACGGCCTCGCCAGTGATGAATTCGGTTTGTGACAAAATTCTATCATCTATCTATTTTGTGAATCGCAAATATTATCGCCAATATATCGCCATATTGACTTAAAAAGTGTCAGTTATTTTGAAATCACAGACAGTCACTTCAAATATTTATATGTATAGATACATATACCTAGGCTTAAACACGCAATCGTTGGTTGAAATTCGCGTTTTCTAACCACTGGGCGATCCCGGTATTGACTTATAACAATAAAATTCAGGTTCAAAAATACTTTTTTTCAAATTTCGTATTGGCTTTGATCAGCGTTCCAGAAGCTGGAGGTGATAGGCGTTTGTTATTCTCGACGACATGCACTCCGAGCGCGGCCGAAGTGTTTATCTTACTGTTTATCTGTCTACGTGAAATGATTTCGGTAATAGCGCTCCGGAGACGTACGTTCAGCATTTTTATATCTTTGTACTTTTAAAATTACTTTACTTACTTGTTACAAATTATTATTTACTAAACTGTTCTTACAAGACTAAATAAAAATACGGCTAATGAACATCTTATTCTTGGCAAATTTAACATGTTTCGTTTACATAATATTAACGCATTTAAATTTAAGCTAATATAGTCTTGTAAACCTAACACATTTATTGCTTCATATCCTTAAAGTCTATATCTTCTAGTCAATAATATAATTAAAAGTTAAAACACTATTCAGTTACCTCTTAATACTATTTCAATATTATTTAAAGTTAATTGAACAATTTAATACGATTTTTTGCCTAACGCAGTGAAAACCACTCAAAAGCCTTTATGATATTATAAAGTAAAAATCAATATTTAAAATCTAACATTTTTTTCTAAGTGAGTTTGTATTAACATCGATTATTAATACAATAAATTATTACAGATCGTGTATTTCTATATATAACTACAGCAGTAAGTGCTTAGTATGGTTGTGTTCTGGTTTGAATTTTAAGCAAGGAAGGAGTAAGTCATTGCAATTACCTTTCATTATAGGTACATAAGACATGAGCTACCAAGGTTGGTGGTGCATTGGTGATGTAATATTTCTTACCATGCCAGTGTTTATGGGTGGTGGTAACCAATTAACATAAGGTGGCTCGTTTGCCCGTACGCTTGTCTATTCTATAAAAAAACATACGACGGTCAACAACCCTCTCGCTCTTTTACATTTCTATTAAGACTTCAATTCTGTTTTTAAAACGTGTCGGCGTGGGTTATTTAAAATCTTTACTCAATTCTTTCCTAGTCGTGGTAAGTTTACTCGGTGGTAGGGCTTTGTGCAAGCTCGTCTGGGTAGGTACCACCCACTCATCAGATATTCTACCGCAAAACAGCAGTACTTGTTATTGTTGTGTTTCGGTTTGAAGGGTGAGTGAGCCAGTGTAATTACAGGCACAAGGGACATAACATCTTAGTTCCCAAGGTTGGTGGCGCATTGGCGATGTAAGCGATGGTTAACATTTCTTACAATGCCATTGTCTATGGGCGTTGGTGACCACTTACCATCAGGTGACCCATATGCTCATTCGCCTACCTATACAATAAAAAAGTACTATTTTATAAATTTTTTTATAAATAATAACTTTTATAATGAAATTAAGCTTAATGACAGTTGCCGTTCAGAATAAATTAGAAAGAAAAACAAAATATTTCTCAGAACTAATTTCCCGTGGGGTCTCGATAATGTTTAGGGTATTTTATTATTCATTTTAGAAAGGCAGACGAGTAAACGATCAACAGGTCAGTGCTTAGCTCAGACCATAAACATGGTAATACAAAACGTACTAACAACTCCCAGCACAATCTAGAATGCTGTGTCCGTTTCCCCTGTAATTATATTTTTATTCATCCTTCAAACCCGACTATAACAATTTTAAACATTGCTGTTTGACAGCGAGTGGATAGAATATAACCAGACTGTATGGATATGAATACTGAAGTATAGATGAGCCTAATGCTTGTAACGCAGGTAACAATAGCTGTATTTATTTTATTTAATCAAAATATACTTGTAAAGCACTTTTTAATTGTCATTTTACAGCATTAAGAACCGATAATAACTTTAATAGTTACTCTTTTTTCCAAATGAAATACATCATCAACTAAATACAATGCAATTTATTTACCTAATATTAATTATGTTTATAAATCCTACAAGAGCGTTATTGTGTGCTACATCGACTTACAATTAATTCGAACTATTCATCGACTCGCTGAATAAACTTCATCGGTATCCAATCCATTCTATTACATTCGTCTCAATGTAATAAGTCGCTAATGATAGCTTGAATCGAGGCGGGTATTAAAGTCATACCGGGGCATTGTTATTGAGAATTGAAAATACCGTTCGATATTGATGCTTAAGTAGTTTGTGCTGGCTTTGTTTCGCTTTCAAATGAGGCTGTACGAACTTGTAGCGTTTCAAGACATCGTTTGCTCTTTCGATGGTTTTTCTTTTGTATTGTTTGTTTAAGTTGGAGTGTTTCGATGAATCAATAATACATTCGTATTATTAGAGGAATTAATTATAACTTCTCACTTATTTTTTAGTAAGTAATGTTTTAAAAGATCAAAGGAAATTGTGTCGTAAATATTGAGACCACCTCTAAGCTGCACGCGGTAGTATTTTAAGACAAGCTGCAAGCAAAATGTAGCTGGAGTTACTATTGTTGGTACGGAAAATAAATAAATAAATAAGATTATGTTTAATTTATATAGTGACAGAATAAGAATCAAGATAAATAGTATCGTGCTTGGATGATTGTGTTGACTGATAAAATTAATAAGAACAAAGTTCACTATATACACAAATAGAAGGCGGAAAAATAACCATTCGTAAAATAAGTTAGACACGGTAATTGAGGAATTATACAGTTGTAAATAACTCATCAAATAAGATTATAATTGAAGACATAACTGGAAGAAGTTGTTACGCCACATATTTAAACTTTTGAAATTTGTTACTACAATGAACATCACTTACAAGTCACTATATACATTAACAACTCTCACGTTTTAAAACTTTAAGACTTATAAACGTAATGGACGAGTGGCCTACATACACGAATAAGTAATCACAAACATATTAAACTAAATATTACTTAAAATCATCTTTTTGTTTCATGACACCGTACACTTATGTCATCAATTAGTAAGCTAGTCTATAACCGACTCACATTACTTGAAGAATTTTAGGATATTCACTTGTTATATTTCTTCTATTCAAGCATTACTTTTTGTTTCTTTTCTGTAATAGTTACTAAAGTGATCGATTGAATTTAATATATTATTAAAAAAGCATTATTAAATAATAGTAAAATGGCTACGACAGAATGTTTTACGAATATAGAGTACTATTTTGTAAGGAACAAACTCCAAGCTCTGCGCAACACAATAGTGAAATGTCAGGAAGTCAATGTAATAATGACTACATTACCGGAACTCACTATTCAACATGTTTACACGAATGAGATACGAAGTGTGTTCTTACATAGCATATTATTAAGCTCTAAATCGTATACAGAGCAAAATCGATGTTAATTACTTCGCGCATTTAATATCGAATAAAATCGTCGTTTATACTATATCATTTGAACTACTTTAGAATATATCATCGAACAAATAAATAAACCAAAAAAATTGTTCGTGATACGGATAAAACTTTGACATTGACAGTTAATATTACTCTATTCTATAAGCCGTGAACAACATATAACCTGTTTCATAATAAAATTATGAATTAAATCAATTTTTATCATTATTGACTTATATATACATACATTTTATTAAAGAAAATATTTACTTCATATAACTATGATTTTGCTAGTCGTTTGCAAGTTTATGCGTTTAAGAAAAGCAGCTGCAACAATGTCAATTTGTATTCGCCAACTAGTTAGGTGCGGGCTCAATCTCACCTGTGACACAATGTTTGATATCATTTTCTAAATTAAGTAAGTTTTCTTAATTATGCCGAAGTTTAATTGAACACAGAACGGCGATCCATCGAAAGGATCGCATAATTTCCTGCAGACGAAAATACTATCAAATGTTGCTCGTGTCCGCTACAATTCACGTGCAATAAATACGAGAATTCTAGACAGGGCATTGACCTTATCACTCAGACGGTTCTTCAATTGAAAAAAAAATACAGTTTAAGCGTGTAAAAATGAAAATCTTTCTAAAAGCAATCAATCAGGCGCTCTCCGCTTTGGGACACCGCACGAATATCTAATTTTGTTTGTTAACCCCTCCGCACCCTCCTTACCCCAAGTTTTACCCCCAGGCTACCGCGCAGGCGTCGAACACCCTAAATCCTAGCGGACGTTTTGATGGATCACCCTTAATGACAAGCACTGAAGGGGCGACGTAAGGCTGTGATGGATATCGATGTTTTATGTCGATAGAATTCACTATTATTGATGAAAATTGACGCGATAACATCTAATGGTAGGGTGACGTTGTACTACATGTTGAATGTAATTATATTTTATGTTTTATAATAGCAGAGAAGAATAGCAAGTGTGTATGGTTTGATGTGCGTCGAAGCGAATGTGTCGCAATTCGCATACAAATAAAAGGTTTGAATTTAATATTTTCATGTCCTTTACCATGAAAAATCTAGTTTTCTATAATTTATCACAATGGATTACGGTGGAAATACAATATATTTATAAATTAGTAGCGAGCACTCTTTTTATGAATAGATTTGTTCTATTCATAAAAGAGTGCTCGCTCATTTTGATAACATCTGACAGCGACAGCAGACAATATTTAGAAAACTCTGTCGATTGCTTTTGAGATAACCGACCATCTTGTTCTCGGTTAATGTGAAGAAAAAACCAACAAAATAATCTTTCTACCACATCCTTACGTGTGACACTGTATAAGGGCGACTTATGTGTTATAAATATAGAAAATCCAAGTTAACGCATATTCTATTAGTCGGGTTAAATGTCTCGACAAAACGTTATATCGATAGTTTTATAGACATCACTATCTGTGCGGCATACGCCCTCCGCTATATGAACAGCACTCGCTACAATTGTATTAGACATTAGCGATGCTGCTTGCTTTTATTGTGGCTTACCCGACGGCGGCGAGAGGTGTTGTGTGTTTTAATTGTCTTCACTCGACGCTATTCCATTGATTCTATTGAATCCTCATCCAATGGCTCAAGTCTATTGTTGTTCTATCTTATGGCGAATATTTTTATTCTATTTTCGTCGCCCCCTTTGTTTCTAAGTGCCTTTGTTTAGTTTTGCGTTTAACTTTTCATTTGCTTTTTACAACATTGCTAATGTAAGGAAATTATTTACGATTCAATGCACATTTTTATTGTTTCACGCTTTTTGTCTCGGTGAGAATTATTTCGACGGACGTTGACGTCTTTTTTAAGATTTATTTGAACAGGCTTAATGAAATAAATTACCAAAATCTAAGGGTAATTAAATGAAAAAGATATTGGATACAGAATGATAATACAATTTTTATTCAACAATTAATTTAAAAAGTTATCACAATATATGTACATCTTATACTATAATTATATAGACAGGCAAGCTAAACGTCTACAATGCAGTATTAAAAGTTATTTATAGGCATTTAAAAACACCTTCACAAATATAATATACTGTAAAATAAATAGCTGGAGCCTAACGCTCCAAAATGCGTTAAGGAACTTTTTCACAAAAACAACAACAAGAACCATATATCTTGTATTTGATTTTATAATGAAATATATAAGTAAGTATATTCTTAAACAATGACACTCATTTATCAAAAACGAAAAAAAGTAAAAATCTACTTAAAGAGAATTCAAATACGACACTCAAATAGACAAATTGCCCCACGGTAGAAATTCTAACATCAAGTACGCCGGGACATTTGAAATACAAAGCAATAATGGCATGAGTCACGACATCGACTCATCAATGGGACCATTACTACGATCGATTCCGGAAAACCGAACGTTTTAATAATAGAAACCTATGACATTACCTCAGAATTATTATTGTTCCAATTGAATTTGTACCGGAAATACAATATGAAGAATGAACTAAAAAATTCCTTGACAATTTACTTTTATCTCTTATATCAATAAATTAATATGTGATATCAATTTTAATAATTATTCATTTATATCTGAAAGAAAAAATATGACATGGAAATCTTTTACGTTATTAACATTGAGATAAAAAGCATAAGGATCACATTCGTAGTTTATAAGAAACCTAAACAGAAGACTTGATAGTATAATATCCCCGGACATAATTCACACGAGGCCATTTGATCCCAAACTAAGCAGAGCTCGTACTATGGAAACCAGACAACTGATATACTACATATACTTTTCTTTTGTAAATACATACTTATATAGATGATTACACCCAGACTCAGGACAAATAGACATGTTCATGCACACAAATGTCTGTCCTGGGTGGGAATCGAATTGAAAGGCATGTATCTACCAACCACGCCAACCGGCTCGTCGATATAAAGATGTATTGAATTAATCATTTATGAGATCTTGAGTATGGCTCAAATTCATTGAAAAAAAATCTCTCGATACAAGATAAAGTGTATACTAGCGACGTACGTTATTACGAGACGGAATAATATAAAAATTCCCACTAGTAACACCAATTTCTATGTAAGATAGTTTTATGTACATACATATTATATATGTGTGTATGCAAACATGCATACTGATTGCGTGTGTGTAAGTTATCAATAAATGACATTTCATATATAATGTTCTAACATAGTGACGGAGATGCATCTCCGTCGAACACTTGCTCATTCCACGAGGCGGAGTACTCGGGTAAATTGAAGGCGTGCGAGTGAAAACGTCTAGGGACTTAGACAATTATTCTAAAATCGTCCTCGTGGTATCACCCGACGGGGTCCGTTGGCTTTAGACCAACATCGTCTGCCGCTTGTATCGGATTGACAATTCGAGCCTCAGCTGATGTGCATTTGTGTATCGTTTTAGTGGTTCACGGCTATTAGAAACACATTTGAAAAGAAAGCATTAGCAGCTTGCCTTGCTTGCCTGCTTATTAATAAAATATTGAATATGTTTAGATCTGAAAAACATTTACGCAAAATTCTACGTATCCTGTTTTTAAGACATTTAAGGTCTTAATTTAAGCAAAGTAAGGCTTTGATCTTATAGGGTATAATATATTAATTAAAATAATTATTTAAATAATAATTATTACAAATTTTACCAGATTTATATTAATAAAAAGAATTTGATAGCGTTCGATATTCAATTTACTATTATCACAAACAGCGAAAAATATATCTATAAATTTGAACTATTGTGTAGAAAATCATGGCAAAAAGTTTTACGAATTTAAGCCTTGAGTACATATAATTATGTAAATTCACAAACTTCTTCTGACCAATAAGCAAAAAAAAAATAATGGCAAAAATAGTCAAAACGTAAACACAATGTTGTGCTTGTAAGAAGTTTTTCATTAAACTACAATTTGTAATAAAATATATATATATATCATTACATATAAAATGTACAATACTTGACATTATGTTAATTATAACATAATTCATGTGACTATAAATACACGACAATGTTCACAACATCCTTCTTGACGATATTACTATAAGTACATCATGCGCGTTCATAAAACTAATAACAATAAAAATAAAATGTCTATTGTATGTTTAGATTAATTTCTCATTTCATACATGATGCTGCTTAAGCGGGAGAACGAATTCCGATCTCTGAATATCACAGTGTGACCGTTCACCGCATACAACTATAAATATTGAAACAATGACTAGAACTACGAGTATGTCCTTATATTTATACTGATGCAAAATTAAAATGCATGTAATTTATTTGTATTCTCCTCTTGTTACAGAATATCAACGTCGTCTTAACGATCTTGTAAGGCCGTCGGTGAGTATGATCTTTGATTAACGTTTGCTTACAAATGCAAAATACTTGCATGTTAACATTCAACGCACTCACACACCAACCTCCATATACATTACCAAAAAAGGCGACGGAAATTCTTAGACAGATTCTAAATCTTACTAATACATATATGTAATGTATTATGTACTTTGACTCTTATTATGATCAGTGTAAAGTTCAAAATGTGTCAGCAAAATAAAGTATACTTAGCACTGCAGTAAATCGATCGTCGCACGCATTTCGCTGTCATCACAAACGCATGCACACGTCTCATCCGTAGTACTGTGACAATGGATCGCGTACAATTTATAAAGACAAAATTTTAAAACTGCAATACGTATATTTTTTTATTATTTCATCAGATATCACGCGAAAATATATTTAATGTTTAATTTATAAATCATGTCTTAATTCAACTAATTTTTACACTATATAATGCGATTCTACTGAGTGACTTTATTATATCTATACTACTATATAAATCTATTGGTTCTGTCTGTCCTAATTTTTTTCAACTAATTTTGTGATAAATAATCGTTTTATGATGCAGTGATTCACATTATACTATGTTTTTCATTTTTGTCTGTCTGTTTGTCTGTCTGTCTGCCTTTCTGTCTGTCTGTATGTCTTCTTATAACTCATGAACGGTTTGACCAATCTTGATGAAAATTAGTACACACAAAGAACACGTGATGGCGCAAATGTTAGACCATATATAAGATCGGTAAACCCTACGGTATCTTAAGATAATTAATTTAAAATCGTTAATTACGTATTTCCTTACCAGTAGCCATATGTGTGCGTGTGTGTGTGTGTTTTGTTATAGTAATAAAAAAAATATTATATTTGTATTAATTATACGCGGGTAAAGCCACGGGGCACAGTTAGTTAACCTATAAGTTTGTATAATATTAGTTTCTAATCGAACTGTATTCTATGGTAATGATATTATGGGTACAGTATACTAACTCTATATTAGTCTATGGTAGATGTATACATTTTTAAGATTTTTCATTCAGCTTTTAAAAATTTACATCTCTTAAATATGTCCGATTAATAAAATAATACACATCATTCAATAAATTGGACAAGAATTTCACGATATTGTTATTAAAAAATATATATATATATATGCAGATTAATTGCAAAATATGATTAATTTTAAACATCTCTATATCCTGAGTAACGCCATCGAACGTTACTAGAGCATTATAGCAATGTCCCACCTAAGTAATGTACATTCTACACGCGCACCAATAGCGTCCGTCGCATCTTACTGCACGCGCGCACTGAACAAATTTACAACCGGACAACTTGAGTTATTTCCACGTGGGTGGTCACCACCCCGCTACCATCTAGCAACAATGATGTAAGAAAGTAATCATCGTAAAGATGTAAGTACTTGAACACAATTAAAAATTATTTCTTGAATTTACATTAATAAAACACTTACTGTTGTTTTAGAATTAAATATTTCGTATATTCGTTTTGTGTCTTTTAATATTAAAGAAATATGATGAACATGATTACTGTCACTATAATTTTTTTTATGTAAGTGGAGGCAACCGAGCAGACCTCTCACCTGATGGAAAGTGACTACCACCGCCCATGGACATCTGCAACATCCGAGGACTTGCAGGTGCGTTGCCGGTCTTTGAGGAAAGAGTACGCTCTCTTCTTGAAGGTTGCAATTTCATAACGGTTCGGAAAAGTCGCCGGCGAAAGCTGGCACAAAATCAATTACATACTTTGAAAATCGAATGCTACTTTTTAATATGTAAATAATGCGATTATCGTTATGAGGACAGACCGTTACCCTTTTAATCGATACTTATAAATGATTATTATTTGCTAAACCAAAATCATTTGATTTAAATGGGAAATTATTGGGATTTTATTTAATCACTTAATTAATAACGTGAATAAAATAATAATTCATTATATGTACGTATGTTTTTATAATCTGTAAAACATTTTGTTTGTTTTATTTATCAGGGGGAACGGATTTGGCCTATATCATATATTTTATATAGTACTGTATGTTTTCTGAATATGAAATAAATAAATAAACAATATTTACTATTAATACAATAAATTAATTATTTTACACAGTAAATAGCTTAGTAATTTAAGTAAATTTACACATACTCATGTGTTAATTACGACTCAAATTAAACAGACATTTCTGTGGTACGGCATGTCATGCGACATGTCTCGCTTGTCTGACTCAGCCTTGCTCACAACGAGAAAGCAATTAAGACTTTTTAATCGGTTGATAATTAAACTCAAACTGTTATTACATTATCATTTTTAAATGACTATGAAAATAAAATCGAAGGGATATATATTTTTTTGCGTTAGAAATCTTTCATTTTCAATCGCGATCGAATTGAACCTAATTTTTATCTCTCCTGAGAGATAATTTATATCTCTCACAAAATTATAATCCAATTCGCTTATAAAAGTAATAAATATTTTTCATGTCACATTAAAAACCATGCAAATGTTTTGTCTTAGATTATTTGTCGAACTATATTATAGCTCATAGAGCTATTGTACCTACCTACTACTTCTATATATGTTACTTTACTTGGTGGTAGAGCTCTGTGCCAGCTCGTCCGGGTAGGTACCACTGACTTATTCTACCGCAAAACAGCAGTACTTGGTATTATTGTGTTCCGGTGTAATTACAAGCACAAGGGACATAACATATTAGTTCCCAAGATTGGTGGCGCATTACCACTTACCCATATGCTAGTCGGCCTACCTATGCTATAAAAAAAATACTTTTGTTATTAATAAAATTTTCATACCAATGTTGCAATCAAATCGCGCAAACAAGAACCAAAGGTGACTAAATAGTTTTATTTAAACAGAAGATTTGTGTTATAGAATAGGTAGATGTGCATATAACCTAAACACATCACGCCAGCTGTTTATAAAGTAGCTCAATTTAATACAGGTATCGTTAATATTAAGAAGTACCGTTTCTTTATTTGTTATGACGCTTAAAAGTGATACAAGCCCTTTCTTATAGATAGATCTAATTAACATTCAATACAAAGCTATCTGCGTATACTCATTGAAACTCAATGTTCATTCATCGTAGTACCTTTCGCAAGCGCATGAGTAAGACCACGTGCGAAGTGCCTTAATCATAGTCTACTAATTAAACTGAAGTTGCTTTCTTCACTTTCAATTAAAAAGTAACGATGTATGAATATAATTTTTTTATAATATTTAAGATAATTAAGAATTTGATTAATTTAATTAAATATTTGTATTATATTTGTATAATATTGTATATATATTTAACATTTCATTTCCAGTCATGTTTTTAGTTGCCTGGACTTAGTTTATTTCCAAGAAACTTATAAAAGCTCATAAATGCCTAAAATCACTTAACATAACTTATAACAAAAAAATGTATTTCAATTAATTTAATTTGTTTTCCAAATTTATTTCTTAGCATTGATAAACTTGTAGTCAAACAACAAAAACAAAAATATAATTACCTTAAATCAAAACTAAGATCTATAGATACGGCCTATAAAGCGGTGCGCGTACGCAGCGTGTAATCCGATCCTCGTGCTGCAGTGTTCTATGAAAACATTGTGATGTTCTATCTGTTCTGTATCTATCTTATCTTTATTGGATCCTTGTAATTGACACCGGCCGTTAACAAACAATACTTATCATATTTTAATGCTACAGACACTTGTAAGTTTGATCATATTTATGGTACACTACACGTACTGGACATAAGCAACAAAAGTTCAACTTCTAAGTATAAGTACCATAATTAGGATGTTATAGATATGAAATTTTGGACCTGATTATGGATATGGATACATCAATAATATTCAACTAGTTTCAATTACAGTTTCGGATATTAAATGATTTTGGATTATCCGATTGTTTTGGATAGTTTCTGTTAAAGATTTTAGATTAGTAAGGAATTGTAGAAGACAATTAATTACAGTACAGTACAGTAACAGCCTGTGAATGTCCCACTGCTGGGCTAAGGCTTCTTCTCCTCTTTTAAGGAGAAGGTTTTGGAGCTTATTCCACCACGCTGCTCTAATTCGGGTTGATGGAATACACATGTGGCAGAATTTCAGTGAAATTTGACACATGGATGTTTTCCTTCACCGTCAAGCACGAGATGAATTATAATCACAAATGAAGCACATGAAATTCAGTGGTGCTTGCCCGGGTTTGAATAACGATCATCGGTTAAGATTCTTACCACTGGGCCATCTCGGCTTATTACAAGGTACATACAAAAACAAATTAAGAACTTTGCATTACAATACAAAACTACAATTAATAAACGGCTTCGGATCGATTTTAATTTCGGATAGTATTACAAAATATATGACTGTAGATTTCTTCAAATAAATGTAAGAGATTAGTAAAAAATGTTCGTTCCACACGAACGCAGTCCCAATTCGTATCGTTGTCTGTTTGCCTGCTCCGGGCACGAGACACTCAAACAAATAAGATGTTCCCTTTTTCAGTAAGGATTGATAAAATGCAGATAACCATTAGTGAAGCACCTTTAAACATAATATCGATATCGTGAAAATTATCGAATTATTTTGGATTATTTTTGAATTATTTTTATAATCAAACAGCAAATCAGTGGATTGAATGTGTGGATCTCAACCAAATATCGCGGGTTCAAATGGAGCAAGCAACACTGTTTCCAAATGCTTTATTTGTATTTATAATTCATATCTTACTACGTGATAAAGCGAAACTTTCACGTTCTTCCAGAATAGAGGAGGGGGATTCCAGTATTGGGAGATTTGTGGGTTTTTATTTTGTTTTATATAACTCCTCACTGGTTTTGTAATATTATATTTTACAACTAAGCTACTATCATTTGTTCTACACTTTTGTATACTTTATTATTTCTCTTCATCTATTGCATTAACAGTTTATTTATTAAATGTTAATTTTATTTATAAATACGCTAAATGACATTAATGTCACGCTATACATGGTGTTTTATCTTGCTCGCTCACTCACATCACTATCCGCTACCTGCATTCGTCGCCGTGCGTCGCCGTCTCGTCGCTTAACTGTCGTACACTTGACTTTGTCTCCAATGTAAAAAAATTAATGGTCTACTGATTGATTTGTTGCGCACTCGGTGGTACTTGTCTATGGGACATGTGGCTTTAAGTTTTTTTTAAGTATCGTAAGCACTTGGTGTCCAGAACATAGCAAAAGTATTAGCTAAGCATTTTAGGCGCGTAGTAATGATGACTCCACATATTGTACGTGTTTTATTGATATCTATGTTGTGTTCCATTTATTTAAAATACTATCTTCAATCCGCGGTTTCCCCCGCGTTTGTGACGGAGTGGGTAGGAAAGATTTTAGATATTTTATATATCTAAAGGTGAAGATGACTTACCATAACATAGCTGATTGACTTGACATAACAATACATATATATTAAAAGTTCTTAATATACTTACATAAGCCAACGACAATTCGTACATATCGTATTAGCACAAGCTTAGTCACCAAATACAAAGGCCGTCGCGTATCCCGATAACAATTTCTCCACCCAACTGTTACTTATCGCAACAAAACAATCTACAAATAATATCCTGTATTCTTCGAACCTTATCTCAGTTCTCAGATCATGGGAACACACAGCGTTATGGGTGAGGCGACACTTTAAGATATTGAAGAAAAAATGTGACGTCGCAAAAAACTTGGGACCAAAATTTTTATCATAAGATTTAAGACGACATAGCAGCGGCGAAGGTGATAACAGATCTAGAATAATTACCTTTTAAATCTTTATTTTGAAACATTAAACATGAGCAGTGTTCATTCTAAAATGTATTCGACGATCCTAATCTAGAATCATATCAGTTGCAAATGTAAAACAAATAAAAAAAAACGTTTGCGTCTCGGGACGCTCGACAGAAGTGATAATATTTACTATTTATTATAATATATTAAATATAATTTAAATTAGTACTTGAGAGTTGCTAAATTATTATAAGTTCTATCTGTATACGCTACATTGCGTTAGGTTGGTAACTCTCAGGTAAAGCAGTCCGCGCCGGTAATAGTGGTGCCGTAACGCGTTACGTTACGAAGCGGTTTAACCTCCCATAAGAAGTTATCACTTCAAAAAATCTTTATTCAAGTATACTCATGAAGGCATTTGGTTAGGTTTAATTGTCATGTGACAGAATTGATATAAATTTACAGTTATCACCGTTTCGAAAAATAGACTTTACAGAGAAGAAGAGACAAGAAACAGTTATTCTAGTTAATCTTTTTTACCCTCCAATTACAGAGCCAATCAAATACACTTAAATTTCTATGTGTCAAATACACTTAAATTACAAATTAACAGATACTGAGTTCACGCTTTTTTATCTTATATACAATCTTTGAGTAATATGCCTTAATTACCAATGTGTTTTTAATATGAAATTTAAATTTATGAATATGCCAATATTACAAAAACTGTCTCGGAAAGACGACGCGTTTTTATTTCTATTAAAAAGTCGCTTAATTTAATATCATATATGACTTATAAACTTACAATTTTTACAGGTACGAACAAAATGTATCTTTTATCGAACCATTGGTTCACACAAAAATAGAAGTGAATCGCTCCATTACTTATGAAATTCAATATACATACATAGTAAACATTGCGGTTTTTGTGGCTCAGTGGTACAAAGGAGAACCATTTCGAATCACAATGGACTTCAGATAGCCCGTAGGAAACAGGTCAAGAAATCAACGACTCCGAGAGCACTTGATACGGTAATAAATTAAGAGAAATGGGAAAGAATCGTCCTTTAATATAAACAGCCTCCCTTTACGACTGTAATGGGATTCTTTTGAATGTTGAGATGCGATTTTGTGATTGGTTCCGGATGATGCCGATTTCGACTGTAAGTAGTTTTTAATTGAAATTTCATCCAATAACAACTAGGGTTGAGAAATCATTGAACGATTAATTTATTTTTCTCAGTAATGTTGATAGTTTAATAATGTAAATCGCTTCATATCGCTCATTTTTGGCTCCGAGTACGAACATTATATTTTACGATTTTTTCTCTGAATTGTGTTATTAAACCTTAAAACCGACGCTCGTTCGACTATGCTGAACTTTGTACAGTTGTTGTTGACACATTCGTAAAGTTGCCGTGCGAAATAAAAAATAATTAAACATGTATTGCAAAATATTTATCTGGTTTATTAAAGGTGTATTTATTTCATATCTAATTTATTGAATTTCTACATTATACATATTTTATATATATGAAATTAAATATACATATAGTGTATAAATACAATGGTATATAATGTCAATCGTACCCGTATGTATGTATATGTAGTTTAAATAAATCGTTAAGTAACAGCCTGGATGTATCACTGCTGGGCTAAGCCCTCGTCTTTAAACGTTAAGGGTTGAAGCACATTCCATCGCCGAGCACGAGATGAAATATAAGCACAAATCAAGCATATGAAAATTCAGGAGTGCTTGTGGTTAAGTCACAGGGCAATCTCGGCCTCAAAAAGATATCAAAATTTATAACAACTTTAAGTTACATAATCGCTTCTGTACTAAAGATCAATTAAACAATACATACACCTGTCTCGCCCATTTAGTTCATATAGTTCATACTGGCTTCAGTATTTCAGAGATCTCAGATTTTTTGTTCATGGCATCTCCTTAACGAAGCGGGGGCAAATTAACAATCAATCAAGTCGAGCACCTCCTTAAGTGCTCTCCCCCCGGCGTGTACCGGCCCCATTTTCTTGCGAACCGTTCAAATTATTGTTCATTTGTTTTTAATGTCGGAAACAAACAGATTTCTTAAAACTTTTAAAAGCTAATATAAAATAATTACAATCTGCAGTATTATGTTGTATGATACGTAATATCAATATGTAACTACACATATCATATTCAACATCTTAGTTGTCACGGTACGTGACGCATTGACTGTATAAAATATATATATATATTTAGAGGGCGATGGTGACCATTTACCATCAGGTGGTCCATTTGGACGGCCTGTCTATTTCATTAAAGGAAATTAGTATTTCCATTTCAATTTTATCGTATCGTTTATCAATGAGCCCGAATTTATTGAAGCTCGCTACAACTGCTTGTCTCAAGTCAATTTGCCGAAATATAATGAGTGCCTCCCTCGACGACAATTGTAGCTTGTTCTATAACATTTATTTTAACGATCAAACTCACTTTTAGTTATCAAGCATATTTCCATTCCACATAAAACATTTAGAAAGTTGTGACCTACTTTTCAAAATCACTTAGCGTGTTTTGGTTCGCGCGTATCAGGTACAATATGAATTATAAAATCAACGATGTGTTTAAATGATTATAGGGTAGGCAATTGATTAGAGCTCCATATGATTGATAAATTAAAAATAATATTTAAAAATAGAATACTAATAATAAAATAAAATTGAATTTTAATTTTCGAAATGTAATATTATTTCATGCTCCGTGTGATAAAGTCTTGAGACATTATACGCCGGTCCAGGTCGTATGTTTTCAATTGTATATTCAGATATGTGCGAGCCCCCGCATGTATCGCTACGGGATAGTTGTCGTGCGGCCCAAGTGACACACTTACTTACATTTTTATCAAAAACCAAAAGTCAAAATCAAAATATTCCTTGAACAAGTAGAATTTTAAAAGCAGGTTGATATTACTTGTCATGCACAGATTCTTAAATATCTAACAAGTAATATCTTTGAATACTTTATTAAAATAAACTAAGTGCTTTTATTTAGGAATTCTAAATCTATGATATGTCTTAAACACTTCTTGTACTTATAATATATTCTTAATTAATTATTATATTATTTATATATTTATTAAAATTCAATTCAAATATTTTGTCATTTAATTTTAAAGAGTAAAATTTGTATGCAGGTAAAAACACGCGAAAAAGTCACAGCGCACTTGTAGCACTACTCTCTTAATTCATTTTAAACACGCTTTTTATGAACCTCGGCAGTTGGACCGAAGCCAGAAAAAACAACTCAAATAAATGTTCACATTTGGCATGTAAAGTTTGAGAGTCACTGAAAACTATTCAACTGCGTTTTATCAGATCTCACATGACTGTGGGACAAGGAAACCAATATGATGCAATTGGAAATTCATGAATTAAATCGTATAACCACACAATCATATATATTTATGTTATTTCATCTAAATGAAACATTTATTTAAAGTAGTCATGTTTTCTTTTAATTTATTTATTTGAAGGTGACCGAGCAATCAAAATATATTTTATACAGAAAGAAAATATTAATAAATGTATACTTGGTGGTAGAGCTTTTTGCAAGGTCATCTGGGTAGGTACCACCCACTCATCAGATATTCTACTGCAAAACAGCAGTACTTGGTATTATTGTGTTCCGGTATGAAGAGTGAGTGAGCCAGTATAATTATAGGCACATAACATCTTAATTCCCAAGGTTGGTGACGCGTTGGCGATGTAAGCGATGGTTAACCTATCTTACAATGCCAATGTCTATGGGCGTTGGTGACCACTTACCATGATGTGGCCCATATGCCCGTCCGCCTGCCTATGCTATAAAAAAGGTATGCGCCGCCGTTCACGAGAACTATAATGTTATGTATTACCTCGCAGAAACACATAGTATTTGGAGGCTGCACAAACCCCTACTATATTTTACTTGTATTTAAAACGCAACAAATCTATTTAAAAATCTAGTTGTCAATTTCTAAATAGTCATAGGAATAGTTGTCGCTTATAACTTGAACCAAATAATAAAATATTGCACTAAAATTTTCTTCGTTTTGCTTCACACTGTATCGACGCAAAATGATACAAAAATTACCAACATATATTTGCCTTTGCAAATGTAGAATTCATCACAAAAATATATCTTAATACCTTACACATTAGATCTATATTGAAACTACATGTACCTACACGTATTTTATACTTTGTTCCTTGTATAGCGTGAAACTCTAAATTTAATCTTTATTTTCTGAGTCATCATCAATTTATAGTGTTATTTGATATTTGTGGTGTAAGGAAATAAGTTTTTATATTTGTTTATTATACTGAGCGGACTCCCATCGGTATGGGTTTCGATCTAAATGAGCTTTGACACCGATATAATCGAAATACTGCTACAATGTAATAATATGCCTTATAAATAAATTGAATTAGAAATATGCATAGAAAATGTTTTCTCTATCGTTTTTATAATTCATGTTTATATTTCAATATTCCACAAACTCACAGATCACATCACACGACGAGGTATTAACGTAGACGAGTTAATCTCTGAATCTTTCTTAAACAAAAGCACGACGCATTGTTTAAGCTCTGATGTAGACACGTATAGTTACTCACTTAACATTGCCTGTTGCACAACATGCAGCTTTTTAAAAACCTTATGTATATTTAAATTCAAGTTTTTTTATTTTTTTTTATTGTATAGGTAGGCCGACGGGCATATGGGCCACCTGATGGTAAGTGGTCACCAACGCCCATAAACAATGGCATTGTAAGAAATGTTAACCATCGCTTACATCGCCAAATCGCCTACTTGGGAACTAAGATATTATGTCCACTGTGCCTGTAATTACACTGGCTCTATCACCCTTCAAACTACAAGT
This sequence comes from Nymphalis polychloros, assembly GCA_905220585.2. NCBI lineage: Eukaryota > Metazoa > Arthropoda > Insecta > Lepidoptera > Nymphalidae > Nymphalis > Nymphalis polychloros. Next base: position 12,925,589 of record HG992255.1, on the reverse strand, counting down.
ACTGCTGTTTTACGGTAGAATATCTGATGAGTGGGTGGTACCTACCCAGCCGAGCTTGCACAAAGCTCTACCACCAAGTAATAAATAATAAGTGCAATAAATAATTCATAAATAACAAGTAAATAAATTATAGAGCTTTGTGTAGAGCTCTGTGCAAGTCGTATACGTATCACAAGCTTATCAATTATTATTTCACTAAACATTATCTACCAAAAATTAAAAAAAAAAATTTAATAGAAATATTAATCATAGCAGTTTCAAATTGAAGGGTGAGCCAGTGGCATTACAGGTAAAATTAATATTTAGTACATTTGTTCTTAAGGTTAGTGGCGCAACTTAGTTTAGTAATATTTTTATTTAGTGAATACTTACCATTATAGTATATAAGTTATCAAAATATTCTAAGCTTCGTAGATGTTTTTTTTTAAATTGAACATATAAACAAAATCAATATTAAAAAATATAAATGAAAAATATACGAAATGTCTGTCTAGTCTCTCGTGTGCACGTCATAGACAAACATTGAGTAAGGTAGCAATACATTGCGGAAATAGCCGCGCCGGAAACGACGGTCTGCAGGAAGTACACCTCATTTCCGTCGCTACACAAAGCCTTCGATCGTGTGGAAAAATTCTGAAAATATACGTCCGGATATTTGAAAGATACCTAAGTGTTATTTATGACACGTCGGTAGGGTTCGACAGATTCACTGAAATATTAGAATAATAAAGAATTTGATGTTACATATTGCTCGTTCACGGGCAAACTTCCTTATTACATTTTAATAAATGAAGACTCTTAGAACAGTTTGGTTACAATTTAAAATGAGAATAGTAAATATGACATGAAGCTGACAAGACCCGACTGGATTTGGAAGGAGAACCGGGTAACTTGACACACCTCGGAACAGATAGCATATCCAGCAGTCGACTACGATTGGCTAATTGATGAGTTGTGATGTAATATCACAACAACTTCGTATAATAAAGTCAAGGTAAGTGGACAAGAATTCCTTTATCTATAACATTTCTTTAAAAACTACAAAAGTGAAATACTAAATCTAGCCAATAATTTATATTTCGTGAAAAATATTCATAAATTCGGAGAAGAGTCGAGGGCTCTTCAGTCTTCACTCTTTAGTTCAGATTAAAAGTGTCCGATCCTTGACTAAAAGTTAACTCCGAAAGAGATAACAAATTGGCAATTCACATTGAATCCCCGCAATCTGTTACCAGACCTCGATTTATCAGCACTTAAATATTTCGGATATCCTCGTACTAGTGAGAAATAGACACTAATAGCAAGCAAGCCCTGGTCGAAAAATCATTCGTTCCAAATGCATTTACAAGGCACAGTAATATCAATCTTATCTTTATCAATAATAGAGTTCAAACTACCTGCGCTATAAAAAAAGCGATGAAAATATTCAAATAGAAATGTTTTTCTATGAATTTGTAAAATATCCGCCGATGGACAAATATTTAAATTCATATTCACGATGTTGGCGTCCAATTAGAGCGATTTTATTTTGTTAGTCATCACACGGGCTGGTCGCACGTATTAAAAATAATAGATAAAATCGTTCTGTAGACAAAGGTCCTCGCTCCAAATTCAATCATTCGACGAACTAATATTAAAATATTTTAAAATATCATTGAAATGGTTTAATATTCTATAACTGACGATCAATTTATTTTAAGAGAAAGGGTGAAAGATAAAATTCATAATGGGAACACGTGGAAAAATAACATCGTCAATTCAATAAATCGATATTTTTCATGTTTATTTTTGGTAAAATCATCCGTTTCCTTGTATACATTGTATTGTCTATAAAGAAGTGTCGGGTCTACATGTCTAATTCTTTGGCAACAACTCACAGACAAGTTGAGAATAAATCAAGTTCGAGCGAGTCACGTCCGAGCATTGGTTTTGGGAGAGTATAAAACTAACTCTTAACTTTCGGGCGTTCCGGTGAGCAGCGTAGTGGTTATCATTCTTAGTTATATATTGTGGTGTGGGGTTTATTGGACGTCCTTGTTGGGTCTACAAATCCCGAATCCCGAAGATTTCTTTATTTAAATTTAAAGTGCTTACTTGCCTTCCTACGCGGACTGGCAAGTGGGCCACCAGATTATAAGTGGTCACAACTACCCATTATCATTGGGACGGTAAGAAATATTAACCATTCCATACATCACCAATGCGCGAGCAGCCTTGCTCATTACCTGACTTAATACAGGCGAGCTAAGACCTGACACTTCACCCGCGACTTCGCCCGCGTGTGCGAGGTAGTTAAGTCTAAAGTTTGTGCCGGCTAGGAACCTAGACTCTACTTTCCAAGTCTATGGCTATGTAATCAGTACTTCACATATCATGTTTTTAATCTAAGTATCACATCTGTAAGTAGATTCTTTGACAACGCACCTAAATACATCCCGAAATAAAACAAGATCGGGTCGGTCACGTGCCCACGTTGGTGCGAATTCAACTATCTAACTCAACTAACTTTGGACAGGTATTCGGGGTATTAAACTACGCATGCCGTATTAATTAGAACTATCAAGAGTATCTATTGATAGAGTGACAGAGGAGGTCGTATAACTATACCAAATTAGTAACTAAAGTTAACATTTCACCGCGGTCAAAGTTTTATTTACGAATGTGTTGGTTGAGTTATATATATATATATGTGGATGATATATAGAAAGAATATAAGATACAGCATTTTTCAAGTGTCAGTTGCAAATTTTTTATAAAGGTCTACTTTGTCAAACTTCTGGACTATTTGAACTCCGAATGTGGTATGTATAGTATTGCGTACAATTTACTCGGTGGTAGAGCTTTATGCAAGTTCGTCTTAGTAGTAAAACAGCAGTACTTGCTATAGTTGTGTTCCGGTTTGAAGGGTGAGTGTAGTTACAGGCACAAGGGACATACCATCTTAGTTCTCAAGGTTGGTGACGCATTGGCGATGTAAGCAATGGATAACATCTCTTACAATGCCAATGTCTATGGGCGTTGGTGACCACTTACCATCAGGTGGCCTATATGTTCGACCGCCTTCCTATGCCATAAAAAAATATTTTATTAAAAACGTATATTAAATACTGTAAATAAGGACGTTTTCCTTTTTTAACGATTTTTCATACATCTAGCATACTTAAACATTTTTTTTTTATTATTTCAATGTGTCTTATTGTGAACATCGTATCGTTCAATAAGCCGGATGCCGTGTCTATATAGTACAGTCTGTTACTTAGTTGAGTAAATGCTAAAAACAGATCAAGATCGTCCAAGTCACGTGTTAATTTTAACTACAGCTTACAGTAAAGTTATTTGTATACCTGTACGTGTTTTCGTAACTTCACTTGGTGGTAGAGCTTTGTGCAAGCTCGTCTGGGTAGGTACCACCCACTCATCAGATATTCTATCGCAAAACAGTAGTGCTTGGTATTGTTGTGTTCCGGCTTAAAGGGTGATTGAGCCAGTGTAATTACAGGCACAAGGGACATAACATCTTAGTTCCCAAGGTTGGTGGCTCATTGGCGATGTAAGCGATGGTTAACATTTCTTAAAATGCCATTATCTATGGGTGTTGGTGACCACTTACCATCAGGTGGCCCATATGCTCGTCCGCCTACCTAAACAATAAAAAAAACTTCAATCGTGCATTCCGTTGCAGGTAGCTTAAGTATAAAAAAGTAGCTTATATACTTTAGTACGATACATACATACAGCACAAATTTATAATAGAAGGGGTACTAAGAAAACAATCGTCGACAAAAGTGCTTAAGTATATATAAAACGCATTACATAATATACTAAGTCGATGCGCAACTCGGAAGTTGATATTAGCCCGGTTCTCCACCGACCGTATAATATAGCACAAATCGATATGGCAATATCTAATTCGTTAAAGCCAGTAATCGAATCTACGTAATCTACGTATTCGTATTATAACAGTTGTAAAGTCAAGAGACTGTACAACTGTTATAAAACTTACTATTATATATAATAAAACTAAATATTGATCTTTTCAACTCTTGTTGAAAAAATCAATGGCTATAAATCGTAGCTCTCAATATACGAAATAACTTCTTGAGAAATATGTATGTGTATTACGGTCCACCAATATCATGTTAATTAAATACAATTAACATTTTATTCATCGTGCATGTAAATCAATACTAACTCCACGCTTATTTATCATCCATATGTTATTATATTAAGTAATAAACCTTGATAATTAATGCTTTTTCAACACGAGATTTTAATTTATCAACGAACAAGTAACATATAATATGTCGAAGCTCGAAAGAAAACAAACGCATCCTACGCTGTCTCGCACGACATAACATGTAGACGACTAGCCTTATCCGGTTTTAACTGGAATTTACCAGCCACCTGTAACCAGAGCCGATTAAATTTTCAAAAGCCCTCGGGGCGAAGACTTGAAACTGTTATTTTATGCTGAGAACGTTGCGTAACCTTCTTGCGGTGCATGGTGATAACGATTCCAAGTTTTTGAGAGATAGGCTTTATCTAGAAAGGTGATTTTTATTTATTATCCGTCCTTTCTTTGCTTTAAATTAAAACCGCCTAGAAAACAAATATCTTTACTAATATTATAAATGTGAAAGAAACTCTGTCGGTTACGTTTACACAGCTAAACCACTGAACTACTTTATTACTCATTACCAGCTTCTCCCTCCAACAAGCGGGCGAAGCCGTGGACAAACATTAGTTTTTTATGTAAATACTAATGAATATTAAGGATTATTTCTGTGAGCTTTTATTGATTTATTAAGATATAATACGTCGCACTCGATCCCTCTAAAATTGCTAGACAAACACACATCTCATCAAAGCGTGTTTACTAAAACACATACGCAAGAAATAGCTTCTATCAATATTATTATTTACATTTATGATCAAAGTCATAATGCTCGCAGCTTTGAACGTTTAATATATGGCTTTAACTCGGAGACAATATTAAGAAAATTGTTGTTCATATATACTCCATTTTAAAACAATGAAGCTTCTCAGATAACGGCGTTGCATTCACAACCGCGAACTATTAATGCTCGTAATGTACATTAATAGTTACTATTTTTAACACAGGTTATTCAAATAACCCATGAAGGATAGTGAGTTCCAGTCACCGAATAAATTAAATCTAAGCTAAATTTTTAAAATGCTACTTATAATGTTATGACTTAGCAAGCAACAAAGTTAAACACTTACCGCCTTATTCATAAACTCTATTTAACTGGTGATTAGTTAAACAACAGTTTATCTTCTTCTTTCGTATGTCAAATCAATAATGACAGAAAGAGACAAATCAGTGTTTAGCTAAACAATAACTAAGCAACGTTTATAAATAAGGCCGTTAGTCTTTAGATAGAAAACGTATAAAACAAATACTGATCCTGTAATAATATTTTCTTATAAACATAGAGATAAAATGTAAAACGATAATGTATCCTAACGTACACTATATGTAATAATCAAAATACCTTTCCCGGTAATCGTATCGTTCACAAGTGGGCCCTAAACATTCCGTCGGGCCCGTATAATGCGCGCCCGGGGCCCCGGTAACACTTTATTTACCGCTGTTGGCTACGTGGCGCACTTTATATACGTATCGATTTGTACAAATGTTGCAAACGGTAAAACTATTTTTTTATTTGATTATTTATTGTGGACACAAATACAATCCCGTCTTTTTAATACACATTCCTTAATTATGAATGATGAAATTTAACTACACAGAACTTTCTAGAACGATTAAGAACATATTGAATAAATTACGAATTATTCATATATGCAAATAAAATAAACAATCCTAATTTTCTAAAATATTGCTTTCTGAATTTGCCTATTTAATATATAATTTGTCTCATAGCTTAGCGTAGCGTCTCTTAGCTTAGCGTATTACTATATAACTTTTATATAATACATATGTATGTATATTACACTAAAAATATGCTTGTTTACCAATGCTATTTAAAATATTTTCAAATATACATTCATAAATAAATTTGAACCTTCCAGTGTTATAAGAAAAAAAATTAACGAATATAAACGAACACTACATGGACCATGAACTTCAGCTAGCTTACGTTTTAATTACAAGCTAGTATTACGGATTACATTATTGATAGCTACTGTAGAGATAATAACGAAATTAAATTATAATTATACTACCAGTACAGGATAATTGAACTTTTTTGTCTGATGATAGTACATTTTTTATGGGATAGGTAGGCGGGCGAGCGTATGGGCCACCTGATGGTAAGTGGTCACCAACGCCCTTAGACATTGATAATGTAAGAAATGTTAACCATCGCTTACATCGCCAATGCGCCACCAACCTTGGGAACTAAGATGTAATTACACTAGCTCACTCACTCTTCAAACCGAAACACAACAATACCAAGTACTGCTGTTTTACGGTAGAACACCCGATGAGTGGGTGGTACCTACCCAGACGAGCTTGCACAAAGCCCTATCATTAAGTCAATTGATCAAATTAAAACGTAAATGATGATAATGGTGATGACGAAAGTACAAATACAAGTCTATTGTACCAAATTGATTAAGTTATGCTTTGGGTTTCGACTCAAATCATTGAATATATGTATAAATCTGAGTTTAAGTCTGCTGCCAAGTAATTCTGCGGCGAGGAAGACATCTTACTACGCAAGGGAAATCAATGGGGCGTTTTATGTAGCCGTATAAAATACGGATCCATCTTATCACGCAGTCTGGCGTATAACTGAATACTTAACTATTTAATTATGTAAATAAAATAGTTATATGTAAAATTTAGTAACAGTAAATAATTGAATTACCCAATAAAGTATGTATACGGAATAAATAAAATAAGGATATATGTATCAATTATATATGTATTCAAATAATATTATACTAACCGTCTCGATTTTTTACGGTGAATACAAGGTTTTTCTCCTGTGCACTTCAGCCCCTACAGTACAGTGCTAATTATATACATATCTTCCTTGTCTAATGCGTTTAATTTTTATTAATAATAATGATCCTCCTGACCGATTTCGGCCACGGCGGCCAATCTCAAGAGAGATAAGCCAACTGCGCAGGAATTATCATTCTGCACAAGTGTGTGCGCAAACACAGGTGCACTCTCTATTCCCTTACTCTCATAATCCGATGGGACGGCAATCCGATACGACCGGAAAGAGTTCAGGCGCAGGACCAACGGCTTTACGTGGTTTCCGAGGCACGGGAGTGTACACACTTCCAACTTCCAGACTCCGGGCTGCTACTGAGAATTTTCAACAGAAAATCTTATCATTAAAACAATTTATTGGCCCGACCTGGGAATTGAACCGTGTCTGCGGCCTTACATGACCAACGAGGCAATTTTTATTAGTGAAAACCTTATCAAAATCCGTTGCGTTGCTTAGAACAAGTAAGTGGAGATACAGACACATGATTCAACGGCTTTGTTTAATACTATACATATCAATAGAAGTTAGCTTGGATTACATACTTTTATAAAATACTAGTAAGTTGAAACTCGTCCGATTGTTGTGTAGTTTAGAACGTTCCCCATATATGTACTTATATAAAGAAGTATGTACGTCGTTAAGGTTTCTCGATTGGGGGGTACTGATAAAGGCTGCGCGGAAACCTCACGCCCCAGGTGCCCTGTATTTGAGGCGAAAAGTGTCACCATATCCATTTAGTCCAACGTCTCGTCCCGCACTGATTTATTAAGCGACAGACATGCAAACCACATCGCGATTTGCGTATATCGATTTTGTAAAAAATATGTTTTTGCAAAAATAAAGCGTGCATAGTATCGTTTTACTTAATATTCCGAGTTAATGTAAAAATATTATGATAGATAGCTCAAGAAAGAAAAGCTAATAATAATAAATTTAGTAGATAGATTGCATTTCTATTACTTCCAATCGTATTTTTTTATGAAAAGAAAATGCTTCATTTGATTTAGATTATATCTTTGATAAGTATAATCTATAATATAATAATATAAAGTAACGATTACCGAGAAAAAAGGAATCAATGACTCCGATATGAATAAACTCAAATATTTAATCCAACGCCAAGCCTTAATGGATTGTATCGAAACAGTCGAAACATTTAACAAACAGGAAAAATGATTACATTTGTAATTATTATGTAAGACGTTCTACGCGAGCAACATGAACAAATTGTGACGTCACTCAGCAGAGATGTGCGAATGACTAATATAACATAGATATGCTACTCAACGCCGTGTTCTCTAATCTCTAACTAATAAATTATTAATAATTAATTCAAAATTAATAACTCGAAAATAATAATCATCACCCGTTATAAAATGAACATTATCTACCCACGCTCGGGTTTTATGTGTCGTTGATACCGTCGTCGTATATAACCATAACGAGATGGGAACAAATTGGTGGTATAACGATTTGTTTTTTCACAGCTGTCATGTCGCCATTAATTAGAAGGTGTCCGTCGAGAACAAACTGGTTCTTTGTAACACGATATCGTTTTAAATGTATTATTTTTACCCCTCACCTTTTATATTACTAAGCGTTTTCTCTGGTACTGGTACATTTTTCCCGAATCAAAATATATCATCATAAGCTACCTATATACGAAAGTTTATGTTTCGTTGCTCAATTGTTGGGTGAAAAAAGAAAAATCTAACAAACATATTATGACATTTATTATAGTATAAATCATAAGCAAAAGAGTTTGTTACAATTTACATGTAATATTTAATCTCTTCTCAGTTCGACCACAGACTATATACCAAAAGGATGGATGCGCATATTATCCAAAAAAAATAACTTTCTGCACTCCTCCTCCATCTAAACTTAAACTGTTCATAATTTCATTCCTTTCCGTCCACGCAATTGTCTTAAAAAGAGATACAAAGTTTTTGCTTCACGTATTTATATAATGATAATGTGTTATATTCAGAGTTATAAATGATATCACCCTTCATCTTATCATATCTCTTATATGTAGCCGGTATTGAGCCGGTTGGTGTGGTTGGTAAGATACTTGCCTTTCACGCCGCAGGTCGTGGGTTCGATTCCCACCCAGGACAGACATTCGTGTGCATGAACATGTCTGTTTGTCCTGAGTCTGGGTGTAATTATCTATATAAATATGTATTTACAAAAGAAAAATAGTATATGTAAGTATATCAGTTGTCTGGTTTCCATAATACAAGCTCTGCTTAGTTTGGGATCAAGATGGCCTTGTGTGAATCCTAGGATATTATATTATTATTATTATTATTATTATATATGTTTAGACAGTAAAATTAGCACTACCTATATAAACAAAACAGTGGAAAAAAACATTTTTTACATATTTTTCATTTCATCTCCTCACTGAGCATCCGTGTGCTTGTTTTTGCAGCACCGTTACACGGAGAATTCATCATCACTGTTTAATTTCGCTCCTCCCAGCTCCAGTTAGTGCTTATATCACGGTATAGTATCTGTTCCGTGTTGTCCTATTTTGCTATCGCTATTTCACGCAGACACAGCAAGTATAGTGCACGTCAATAAATATTGCACATCGGCCTTTGAAAAGAGACAATCGACTAATTTCAGCATGGTGGAGCGTTATCTCCGTCGCAAAAAACATTAACAGTCCGGTGTCTATTACAATTTGGTAATACAATTATGAGTTACTGTGTAATTGGATAAAACACACCACTTTTTGATTCAATATTTATACAATGCTATGTCTGATCAAATATAGCATTGTTTACATTTTTCCTACTGCTTTCTTTTAATTTTACATATATTTAACAAACACTCTTGGATAAAAATTTTTAATCGCCTAAATTCCCAATTCCTTCTATTTCGCTATCAGTGCTCTAAGCGGTTATATAAAAATGATCTTTTTATTATATTTTTCCACAAAGTAAAGACAGCAATTTAAAATTTAAAAATTGAGTTAACATTCGTTGATTTTCAGTATAAACAATAATTAATATTTTGATGTTAATTATATTTTCACAATTATAACACAGCGCTTCACGTATTCGAAAGTGACATAAAACACTTATTAAGTGACAACAGCACTTACACTTAATTGCATTCCGTAATCAACTATACTGATTAATTGGCCTGGATGTGTGTATCAACAAGAACATTACAACTAATAAATTCTCTCTCGTGTCAGTTGGCTGCCGAGTTATAAATCAGCAAAAAGCAAACAGCAATATTTCTTTGTCTTTGAAACATTTTCCGAGTAACGATTTGGTGAAAACATTTAAATATGTAGTCATTACACAATCTTGCTTAAATTAAAATGTAAAGATGAAATACGTTATATGTTAAATGGACTATCAATTAAACTTTTACTAGTAATTCAGAACACTCCATGTATTCAGTGTCGCAACCCGGTTATTTCTTTTTTAAAACATCCTCAAATTTTGCAATAGCTATTAAAGTCGGAAATAAACCACCAGATTGAGCCTATATTTCATGAACAATTTAATCGCAATGATAAACATTGACAGTAACGTGTAACCCGATACTACATAAATATCATAAAAATGAAGTGCTGATTGTGTTAGTGCAGTATGTTCGCAGCATTATAGTAGAAATAAATACGATCAAAGTTTAATAGAGGTAGACGAAGAAAACGGAATCACGTTCAGTCGACGTCCGAGGGCGCGCGAAGCTCGCAGTCAGCAAGTCAAAAGTCGGGCAAAATAATAAAAAAATGGTGAAGCAATATACACAAATAAAATTTTATTTGTATATATTCATTGCAATTCCTATATAATAACTCTTATTTGAAGATGGCTTATAGTTTCAAATGAATATGGTTGTATACTCTTAATTTATCTTTTTTAATATATGTATAACTTGGTCAAAGTCATATAAATATAATAGTCTCGTGCAACCTTAACCAGCGTTTATGAAAAAGTAAAACTTCCGCATTTTTCCGCGTGTCGCACAGACACAAGGGAAAGGATTATTCGAGTTTAATCCCGACAGACTTCAGAACTTCGTAGAACTTTGTTGAGAATAAAGTTAGAACGAATTTGTCGGCGATGCATCCATCACTGTTCAAAGTTGAGGATTTATCTCATGTTTCTTTTACCTCAACTAAAGTGTCGTTGACACCATTATTTTTAAACGGTCAGGTCACTGTTCTTTGTACTTTTGTGATATATTTATTAAAAGCTAATGTGCAAATATCGTATCGTATTTTATTGTTTAAACTTGTGTATTTCTGATTCAAATTCTATAAGCCTATTTGAATGAAGTATTTTTATAAAACATACAAGTAAGTACATAAGACGGGTTCGTAATGTACTGTCAATAAAAGTAACATTTGAATACAGTTCGTATTTATTTCGTAAATAACTAATTATTTATTTACGGATTACGATTACGGAACCTAAATTCCCCAAAGTAAAAATTGCAAGCAGTGTGTAAAAAGTAACACGAATTCCAAATTATTCCACGCTAAGCGATGGTCTATTGTTGTGATCTAATAAAAAAAAACTAGAATTATTACTGGCATAAAATAATATATTAATTACATCAATATAAATGTATTTGTGCGAAGATTGTTAATTTGCTTTTAGTTTAAACTGTTTCTCTTTTATCTTATATCTGGAATTTCGCCAATTGACTTATTCTTATAAATTAATTTATTTAACATTAGGACGACTCTAAGTTTGTAACATACATACATTTTTTTATTTTTTTTTATTTTATAGGTTGGCGGACGAGCATATGGGCCACCTGATGGTAAGTGGTCACCAACGCCCATAGACAATGGCATTGTAAGAAATGTTAACCATCACTTACATTGCCAATGCGCCACCAACCTTGGGAACTAAGATGTTATGTCCCTTGTGCCTGTTATTACACTGGCTCACTCACCCTTCAAACCGGAACACAACAATACAAAGTACTGCTGTTTTGCGGTAGAATATCTGATGAGTGGGTGGTACCTACCCAGACGAGCTTGCACAAAGCTCTACCACCAAGTAAAATATACATATAACATACATATAATTTATCGTTTTACACCTCACATTAAAACAACATTCAAATAATTTTCCAACGAGACCATGAACCAATTGAGGTCCAATAGAAATCACTTCACAATGACCACAAGGTCACATTACGACACGCGTCAACTGGAATCAACCATTGTTTATGTGCCAGGATTGGTGCTAGGGTCTTATGAGCAACTAATAAATAATGCGTTAAATAAGTGCGCTGTAACCTTTATTTTCATAGTATTTAGAGCGATTTTTGTTTAACAACGTTATTAATATTATAATTTTTCGTTACAAGCTTAAATTTTATTTAACCGTATCTTTTAGAATATTTTTTCTAAAGCCAGTGAATTTCTCTCAATTAGACTAACTCTTTTTTAAAGAAAACATTTAGAGCTTACTCCACTATAGGTACTGCTTCAATGCCGATTGGTACACGTGGGCGATTTTCGTCCGCCACATGCAGTTTTTCTCCCGATATGTTCCTTCACTGCCGAGCACGAAATGAATTATGCACATGATAACACATGACAAATTCAGTCCGGATATGAAATTGGTATCATCGGTTAACATTCTCGTCTTTTATCTCACTAGGCCGTCTGTCAGTAAACAAAATTTCATTCTTAATTCGTTTTTAATATTAGATCAATATGAAATAAAGCTTGTTCTTAAATATTTTTATTATGACATAACTACTAAATGAATTAAAATAACCTGCTTTAAATTTGTAGGTACTCTCGGGAAATTAGAGAAGTATAAATTTCACTCTCAAACTTTTATAACTAAGCTCGGGCCTCGGTCTATATATTCCAAATATATTTTGGAATAAATAATCGCTACCATTATTTACAAGCTGATATAAATAATAATAAAATAAAGATTGTGATTAAAAATATATATCGCTCATTAAGTTTGAATTTTATAATGTTGGATCAATGCGGAGATTACTGAAATACTGAAAAGAATCCCAAAAAACACAATAACTATTTTTAAGGTTATATAACGAGATGTCAGCAAAGTCTTAATCCTTATCCAGCATTGCCTTATACCAAAATTACAACAGTAATATAATTAAACCTCGCATAATTACCACTTCACACACAGAAGAGAACTCTATGGAGTCTTGTTGGCTCTTCTCGAATCTACATCCCGATCCGACGGTAGCTTTACATTTACTATGATCCTGTAAAGTGACGACTCAAAAGCCTAAAAATAAATTTGTCAATCATCACACTTCAAATTGATCTCAAACAATAATATGCTATACATTTTTATTTATTGATTACATTCAAGTTGAGGTAATAATATCGCATATAACTGAACATATATTAGATTGGCTATTAACCCATATAAGGTAAGGTCTATAGTACATAAAAGGTTGGCCTTTTTCAATACCTGTAGCACGGTAATGCCATTAAGGCTTAATGAATAAATCCCATTTACTGTATGATCCGGGGAACACTTCTCTCGTAATATGACATGATGTGGGTCCGTCACGCGACGTGTGACGGCTCGTAGCCAAATTGAATATTTCACGTAACGCCCGGACGCATTACCGACAGCGGTGTCGCCGTCGAATCAATTTTTACGGCAAATTTCATATTTCACGCCTGATATTTTTTCGAATTAAGAACCTTTGGGTGATTTGATTGCGTGTTGATACTTCAATTTACTTTATATGTCTAAGAAATGGATGTCCCTAAGCAATTAAATTACTATATAATTCGTCATTTAACAGTTCGTATGTGTTTAGTATTTAGAAATAAGTATATATGAAAAAATATTATAAATAAAAGTTTTATTGACATAGTGTGTCATATCACCATACAAAATTGTAATATATATCACATAATGCGAGCACAAATAGAGAGACACAAAGACTAGCCTCTGTATCTTATGTTAATTTAATTTATATTTATTTGAATTGCTCGCGATGTTGACTTATGTTACCTTAATTCAAACAATTTTAATGCATGCACAGATTTTGTTAATTTTGAAAGCAAACATTGTATAGTAAGTAGCATTTAAAATTACTTGACAAAAAAAATATAGCTATAAGATATATATATAAATTTTGATAATATAAGTCCAGATAGGCGTAATCGTTAAAGGTACTCGGTGGTAGAGCTTTGTGCAAGCTCGTCTGGGTAGGTACCACCCACTCATCAGATATTCTACCGCAAAACAGCAGTACTTTGTATTGTTGTGTTCCGGTTTGAAGGGTGAGTGAGCCAGTGTAATTACAGGCATAAGGGACATAACATCTTAGTTCCCAAGGTTGGTGGCGCATTGACAATGAAAGTGATGGTTAACATTTCTTACAATGCCATTGTCTATGGGCGTTGGTGACCACTTACCATCAGGTGGCCCAGATGCTCGTCCGCCAACCTATATAATAAAAAAAAAAGGTTCAAGTGTAGAGCTAGTTTTATGTGACGTCACTCAATATTAATATGAATAAATAATAATCAGAAGCTGTATAAACATGACCCCAGGCCTCAGATCTCAATTTCTACACAGACTCGCTGCATCCAGAAACATGCGGCTAAGCAAAGGTCAGTTAGCTGGAGAGGTCAGCGATCACACATGGCGCTAGCCACATATGTGCATTGCTAACGAACGTCCGTATTTACTAACACATGGTAATGCAATCAGCAATCAGCTTGCAAGCTTCGAATGATTGGATCTGACATTAAATGAACGTTAAGCGAAGCATCGATCGGTGATTTGTTCAACTATACATTTTAGAAATGTAATTTATTATTTATAAGATATACAAAAGTAACGTAGATTGATGGTAAGTCACCATCGCGTATGGACATTGGCGCTGTAAGAAATATTAACCAATCCTCACTTGACCAATGCGCCACCAACCTTTGGAACATATTATGTTATGTCCCTTGTGCTTGCAGTTCCAAACTGAAACACAAGAATACTAAGTAAACAAATAAAAATTTAACACATTGTACAATTCATGACCGCAAAAAAAAATTACCAGCTCGTCTGTCGCCAGTCGAGGAAACAAAACGAGGGTAACAATAACTATACTATACACGCATAGTTGCCTATGTGTTTCATTTGAGAAACGACTATAGTTATTTAAACCCACGAAGATGACCACTATTACATTATTATATTTAGCTTATATTGCAAACTCGCATTGTAGCAATTTGAAAAAAAGTGTGGACGCGTCATCGTGGGCTTAACTATCTATTAAAGTTATTATACAATTGTTTCTGGCAGGTTCTTCTCGGCAGAATCTACAGACGCATAGGAGGCTTGCATTCAATGAATTCCTGTAACATATTGAGTAAAAAATCATTTAAAAACTAAAGTATTTCAACTTCATATTTTATTTTTATTATACTTATACTATCAATTAAAATTATTGTTATTTATAGTATTATATATTATTTATATTATAATCAAAGGCTAACATTTGTTTCTGAAAAATGGTCCCCTCTTCTAAATAAAGGTTAATTTATCACGCAGTTGAGTGTAGGTAAATATACGCGTCACATTGTTTTATCCGAGCGCGATGTCGCTTGTACTTGTATGATGTTGAAAAGAACAATAAATAATTTATTTTTAAACTTGGCTAGATATAATGCCGCAGACCCGGTGGTCCTGGGTTCAATACCCAGGTTGGGCCAATAAATAATTATTGGATTTTTCTGTCAGAAAATTCTCAGTAGCAGCCCGTCCCATCGGATTATGAGAGCTAAGGAAAAGAGAGTGCACCTGTGTTTACGCACACCCTTGTACACTATAATATCTCCTGCGCAGTTGGCTAATCTCTCTTGAGATTGACCGCCGTGGCCGAAATCGATCTGGAGGACCTTATATTATAAGTAATCAATAATTTTAAATACAGTTGAGATATACACAAATGTGCGCGCTTGCATATTAAATTGTGTGTTTATGTGTGTGTGGGTATGAAAGAAGTTTAAGTATTTTATTTATTTATTTAATATATTAATCTATATTTAAGTGATGTTGTATATTTGTTTGTGCAGAGCACGTGTATTTATAAAATTGTATCGTTTTTGGATTTTTTTTATAACAATAACTGTTCTCTTAATTAATCTTAAGCGGTTAAGATCCTCAAGTTCTCTGATATGGCCTACAAGACACTATGGCTAAAACAGATCCTGTACATTAGGCAATACTTTATGACCTAAATAGCGACAAAGCACAGATAAAAAAACACAATGTATACAATATATACTCTACATAAACATAACCTACTGTGCATTTAAACTCTTAAAAATAACATTTAGTATTTTTACATTTTGAATATGTCATGTTTTAAGAGATGCTTGAAGACGAACTTTTTACTCGCGTCGAGACAGCACGGTGTGTCATCTGAATAAACAACGCGCGCGCATGTAGCTAATATTGATTTACTGCTCTTAAAATAACATTCGTTGTACTCGGATATAATTTTAAACTGTAGCATCATTTCTATTGCAGACTATGTTTTATTATCAAAGTTTTTAAAATGGATTTCCATTTAATACATACTGAAGTAACTGAAATACAGTACGGTAAATATATATATATATATATATATATATATATATATAATGATATTGACATCTATAAGGTTAGGCAATGCCTTCTCCCTCACTGGGGTCCCTCAGCTTCAATGGGACTGTAACCCGTCACCACCGAAATCAAGCGATTGATCGTTTACTTAACGTGTTTTCTTAGGCAAGGGGTTTAGAACATAGCAAACCCCTTTTCTCCGGACTACTACTCAGATTATGTTCACAGAAAACAACAATATATTTTACGGTCCCCAGGTTTCCCTACCAGACTCCTGATTGTTACGATGTGTCACCACTAGATCGATGAGGCAATTGTCTCATGTAGATTGGAAGGTCTATTAAATGAAACAGAGCCCGAAGTCCGAACCTACTTGATATAATCACAATAACTCCGGACTTTGCCCTACATCATTCCATTATCACACCGCTACAGCTGTCGCCGCTACACTAATCGGGTATGATGGATGAGCAGCGCTCGTAACACGCGAGGATGCTGTGTCCAGGTTTTCACACTGATCATATTTCCCACCTACGTTAATCTATAAAAACATCTCACTAAAAATTGAAGAAAAAAAACAGTATAAATATGGCATCTAGACATTTTCACCAAATTTATGTGCATTGTAATGTATTTTCCTAATTTTTTAGTCTGAAAGCATACATACAACATGCAGAATCAAATACTTATAACTCGACAAAATAATTAGAAATATTAATACATCCAAACTATTAATACCTCCGATTGGTTTAACACATCCATCAAAAGTTACAGTTGAAGAAATAATAACAGCAATTAGTAAGAATCAACACATTATTCTTTGCTGTATAAATATAATTTATCCAAAGCAACGGTTCCTTTATTTGTGTGTTACCAAAATTGAATTTATTCGAAATTCAATTTCGCTAACACTATCCAACTAAGTGAGGATCCAGTGTTACGTGGCAGGACCGTCTGAGCGACATGGCTACTTCCCTCCGTACATTTTGATTGGGTCCACAGTTTACACCGAGCACTCGCTTCGTTATTTCGACACCTCAAACTTTAATCTTACGAGCCTATACGGCCTATAACTCAGACAAACTGCAATTCACATTAAGCCATAAGCCATGAAGCTTTAGATTGAATTTAGATTGCTGAAACTAAGTGTTTGTTCAAACAAGCGGCCGGTTATATTTGACAGGTTTATCGACTCCTGTGCGGGGCGACGTTTACTTCTGTTGCGTTAACTTGATATCGAGTTACAGAAATAAAATAGAAGAGTTAATAACACAGCTCGTTCGACAACAGGCGAGGTGTTTTCTATCGAAACAACTTTATTGGAGAAGTTCGAATAAATTTCAATCGCTGATAATGAAAATAAAGTTAAACGTATCTATTAAAGATAAAAGAGATACATAATTTTATAATTCTGTAAATAATTCTCAACCAAATATATTTTAGGCGAGCAATAGAAAACGATTTAACTAATCAAAAGCAATATATAAAATGATGAATGACAAAACAAACAACACTAAATTAGGAAGTACTTGGTGCTGTTGAGCCAAATTACTTTAATGCGAGTAAAACAAGCGAGCAGCGATCCATCATGCGCCCGCGCTGCGCTGACACTTCTGAGAAAAAACTGGACGATTGATCTTAATTTAATATGTCTTGTTAGCGTTGGACATTGGCCGTTAAGGGTTGGAAGCTGGTGTTATAAAAAAATAATCAGTATAAATATCGCACATGTAGCCAATTGTCACTATGGATACTGAAGGTTTTCATAATTCTTAACACAATCCAAGGTTTCTTTTCTTCTCTCCTTTTATTGTGATTAATTTCATTTGAATAACTCTTTGTTTTGATTAGTTCAAATCGGTCCAATATAGTATTAACCGTGGCAGAATTTATTTATTTGTATTTAATGTAAATATGTTTTCTTTTTAAGCTGATCGTCCGAAATCCTTATCTATATATTGTTGTAAATAACGTCGCGTCTGAACTTTAGTCTATGTACATAATCGTTGGCTGTAACAACCCAAACCAAATCTGATAACAGGATAATGTCACGATTCGAAATTATTCAAGTGATTTAAATTCAACAGAAATCAGTTTAAAATATCCATCAATCTGACAGTCGAATGCGCGTACGCATACGTTTGCATACAAACAGATAAATTTGTCCATCGACGCTCGTTGCTGCCTCGTTCAAATAAACACGGCTGACCACACGCCATGCAATATTGTATTCTATTTTGTCTTAAAACGGTTTTTTTTCCTTTAACTGGATTACGGATTATAGCAACATTATTTTCGAGTGATATTTAAATTTCGAACAGTTTATTTCTTTTTTTTAAATCTGTAATCATGTTGTTCTGCTTCTGGAATCACTTCATAAATACAGATTTAAGTTACGTGAAATTGAACTTAACGATGTTTCGGTTAGGGTCGCGTTTAATGCGAGACGAGATCTGTTTAGTTAGAGTTGGGCTCATATTGCATGGGCCGGGCGGCCGGGCGGATGCTGTGGCTGGTATTTTTAGAATGGTACGTATTGGACGGATGCATGAGGTGTAATATTGCAACAAGCTAATGTGAGATTATATTTTTTGTCTGGTGACTGTCCCCGGCGGACTAATTAAAAGTACATTAACCATCTAACTCGTGGCATTTCGGTGCTTTAGGTTCGCCACCTAGGCAACGAGTTAGGCCACGAATCCACCGGAAATTATAGCTAATCTTCATCTGAATTAGGATCATTTGCATTGTGATAATATTAAAATGGTTTAAAATATATGATTGTTTTTAACAGGAACATAGCAATTAAATAAATAGAATTTAATGTTTGAAAACACTGCTTGGAAGTGATACGGGCTCTTGACAATCTTGACACTTTGATGAGTCCACAAATCGGTCGTTAGTTGATAAGTATAAAACTATTCATACTGTCGAAGATTACAAGTTACAGAATTAGCAATGCCAAATAAACATAATCTAAAATTATTCAGTTATATCAGAAGTTGAATACCATTTGATATATTTATCTATGAAATATATTACGTCACACCAAAAAACACCTCAACTTCTTAAATAACGAACGCATCGCATTTTGTAGCATTTGGTAGGCCCAGTATGAACGCTTTTTCGTTATATGACATGATCTTGCGCCACTGCCATTTTACTCTACTGTAAGCAGCCTAAAATAACTTCGTTTCAAAAATACAATAAAGACAACAAGAATATAATATAATGCAACAAAAATAGATAATTGTTCTATTAATATTTACGTGTTTGCTCAGCGTGCTGTGTAATATGTAGGTATTATATACTTATACGTATATGCTTGAGATAAAGGTTCTGCCCTCTATTACATTGAAATTAGTATTAGATTTTTGCATTATTACGAAAATAAATCATTGGTGTTTGTTACGCAAACATTCTTGAATTATGATTCGCGCGGTGTGACTCAGTACGAGAGTACGGAGTTTCTTTTTTTCGGTAGAATCTACTTTCCAAACAGGCGTTATACATGGGACCAACTTGTACTGTGACGTTTCAAAAGCGTTTGTAAGCGTCTACTTGAATAAAGTACACTTTGATTGATTGATTTATTGATAAATATGTCTTTATATATGTATATAATGTTGATGAATAAGTTACATAAGATTCAGAAGTCGCCTCGTATATACACTTTTAATTTGACGTTTGTATTCTTTTTACACGCGACTAACATTTGATTGGTCGTAAATCTCGATTGTTGACAACGATATCGCTTCAATATTGTACCTTTTCGTATGTTGACGATACTTCACGTTTTATGAGGGAAAACTTTGATTGTTGTGTTAACGAAACTAAACATAACATGTAGGTATTTACGTGTTCTACGTTCTATAATAATATCATAATGTTATGTTAAATAATAATATGTTTTGAGCGTACATGGTATAAATTGAGAAGTAGCATGTATGCACGAAAGTTAAAAAGCAATGTTTACTTTATCAATACAATATAAGAAATATATATAAAAATCGATTGTACAAATTGTTGTATAATCTGTGCTTATTTAATTCAAAAACAAATACCCTTAGCAGTATGTAGTGGTAATATCCTTTCGATGACGGCCCGTCTCAAAGACTACCCGCTTGAGTAGGAGATATTACAGCGTTTGTGCAAAAGCACAGATGGGTACCAATCTCCCTCTCTCTCTCTCTCTCATTATTCCAGGACATGATAGGAGAGTGATCGTTTGCAAGAATTATGGATTTACGAGCTTACGAGACACGAGTACATCACCAAGTGTAGTATGACCTAAATAACATTAATATTTAAGGCCATAAATATTTATTGAGACATTTTATATTTTTCTATATTATTAAATATTTAATTATATTTTCTTGATCTCAATCCAACATACGCTTCAGTACAATCTACATTTTCGTATAACCTTATCCATAATATATAGTTCGCAGCAGTCGCCCCGATCCCGATCGCAAATTTCTCTAATCAAGAGTATTTGATGTCTCTGACGCGTCACATCTGACGAGCGCAGTTCCGCAGCGCGTTCACGCACAATTTCATCCATTTACATGTCACGGGTAAATGCCGGAAACGTTTTGAGCAACATTTACTTATTGTTTTATATTTATATAGTTATCAAAGTGACTCAATTTGGTGCGACAACGAGTTGGTGTTTATCGAAACAAAATAAAACTAGAGATACAATCTGTGCTAATTAATCTGAAATACGGAAAGTAGTTATGTTTAAAGTAATTAATTAATTTTAAAATAAATTAAATCGTTTGTTCGAGTAGATTTTTATAACCACTTTTAAACCTTCATATACGAATACGAGTATAGATTCTACTGAAAAAAACCGGCAACAAGCTCTTATGACTGACTTAAATAAACGCAATTAAATACAATTGAATCTGTTGCACGGAATTGTACGATAAACGTATTTTTTATCAAATATTCGACCTTTAGAAAGACCGGAAAGAGTTCAGGCTCCGGATCAACGGCTTTGTAAGACACGAGAGTGTACACACTTCTAATTTATACCAGACAGAAATACCCAATGACTTTTTATCGACCCACACTCGAGGTTTGAACCCAGGATCTCGGAATCTGCGCTCCTTTGATAGCCGTTCTCGGCACGGATCGGAGAGGCCCTCCGCTCGTGGCTCGGCAGAGCTATCCTCAGGGGGTAATATAGCCACTAGACCAACGAGCCAGTCAATATGATTTGAACTAATTTAGTACGAAGTAAAGCGTCACCTTCACCAGCTTCACCAGACTTCAAAAAATAGTCAACCAGTAATACCTGTAACGCATACTAAACAATAAGGTATCAATACCATAATTAAGTTGCCAGAGATCAGTATAGGTTCCGTCTTAAAACCCTTGTCACGTTAATATAATGTGAAGGTATTCACGATGAATAATGAATAATTTGATACAATTCTTATCTTTTAAAAAGTATTGTTGTTCGGTTGTGGAATACCTGATGACTGGATGATTCAAAGTCATGACTGTAGTAATGCAGCTCCGGGTTATTTTATGCGATAGCCAGCTTATATTTTCAGAGGAAATAGTTTGGAGAGTTGGTGACGTAGATATAAAGCATCCATGGCTCTTCCCATGCAAGGCGCCGCTCTTGGCTCGGTGGAGCTCACAACACAAGGACTAAATTTGATCCCCCTTGATACGTACGGCGTACCCCCTCGGGCATACGGTTTTCCGCTTTCAATTTTATTCTGTACCAATCTTGCAATATTTTAATGAAATTGTATAAACAGTAACATAATTATAATTGTGCTGTTACAGCTATTCAGTTTGTTGATTTAAACGCCGGGGCGGTAGAAATAAACTAATAAAAACACTGTTAATATATGATTTCATGTAAATAAAAATTATTTTTGTTATCATTCCACACTGCTGTATCTCCGTTTTATGATCTACGATGGTGGGTCAACTTTCAATTTCTTATATTCGTTTTGTCTTTATTTATTCACATCTCGCACCCGCGGTTAAAAATATTGTAACGAAAGTAACAAATAATTAATGTGTCTATCGATTCAAATATTAGATTATATTGTATAGACATTCAGCATTTAATAATATATGATTTGAATTCTTGCTCAGTTTTTACATAAATAGCAATATAAAATTATGAATTGTATTATAAATATCAATTTTAGTTTATTAGCCGAGATAGTGGTAAGAACGCGTAAATCTTGACTGATGATCGTAGGTTCAAACCCGGGCAAGCCTCACTGAATTTCATGTGCCCAATTTGTGATTATAATTCATCTCGAGCTTAACGGTGAAGGAAAACGTCGTGAGGAAACCTTCATGTGTCAAATTCATTAAAATTCTGTCACATGTGTATTCCACCAACCCGCATTGGAGCAGCGTGGCGGAATAAGTTCCAAACCTTCTCAAAAAGAGAAGAGGCCTAGCAGTGGGACATTCACAGGCTGTTACAAGTTACAGGTTAACTTATGGTATATTATGCGAAAATATGTGTCAAATTCAATCATTATTAAAAAAAGCGAGCTAGTTATTTTAGATTTATTTAACAGATTAGATTACTTATATTTATGCATATATATTTTTATATGTATTAATATAAGGGGAAATGGTTTATTATTTATTATAGAGATGATAAATAATATAATTAGAGAAATAAATTAATCAATAAAAAAAAAATCACATTCTTTAGTAAAACAATAATAAGTTAACACAAAATACAAGGAAGAACTACTTCCTGTGAATACATAAATAATGGAATAGAGATGATAATAGCGTGAGGATTCCTTGAACGCGCTTGTGCGTACAATCGTCACAATATTGTGATTAAGGGCGGCGGACATTGTTAGCGAACAATCACTGCATTAGTTCACCATTCACACCGGGATCGTCTTAAACGCTACCATTGAAATTTTTTCGTCGATGCTTTGTTTGATTTCAATTATCCGTTATGGCATGTCATACGTTACAATGGATATTTTTTGATCAGATCAGAAAAGAAATTGTGCAGTCAAATTAACATAATCTTCCAGTCTAAATATTCTAGATCTAAGCATCAGCGTATTTGTCTCGCTGTTTCAAAAACCTTCCCTCGGCATAAAAAGGTCTGGGACTTATTCCATCACGTGGGATGAAATTCATTCACATGTGTATTAACCAACAAGCAGCGCATGCTCCACACATGCAGGTTTCCTCAAAATGTTTTCTTTCATCGCCGAGCACGAGATGAATTATAAACACAAAATAAGAACATGAAATGTGAGTGATGCCCGATTGAATTCGCAGTCTTTGGTACAGATAACACGAGCGTCACTTGTCATCTTGTCTATCTATTTATATATATCTTATTTATTGTCATTTATTTCGATAGAACATATATATAAAGTTTTTTTAAATATCGTTTTATAAATATAATCTAACTATCAATGAAATCATACACGTGAGAGGCTTGTTGTTTTTTTGTGGTAAGTTAAATTGTATGGAACAAAACCTACATTCAAGCTACATTCTGTCACAGTTCCTTATCACCATCTGTTGGGCTTGAAGTATTGTTTGCGTCACAATAGTAATACAATTTGCAAGTGGGAGGGGTCATTTAATAGTAATTTGATACTGTGCTTTCATTCCTTGCTCTTGTTGCCCTTTGAGAAGGGAGGAAGTAATATTACTGAAGTATGACATTTCTTTCCGTAATACTCGTTTTAAAATATTCTTTATTAAGAAACATTCTAACGATAAAATATATTTGTGAATTAAGCTAGTAATATTATTACAGAATTTATTTATGTATATAAGGGTTGCCATAACTTGTAGCTTTAACACATAACATAAGCCGCTAGCCGTTGCTATTTCGCCGACGTTAAGATATAGCTATATTTATTTGAATTATGTGCTATAAAATTGAAAGGTAAAAGGTTAACGGCCTTACTTATAAATATTGTTAGGAGTTGTTAGTTTGATTTGGTAAACAATGCTGTGTCTTCTTCTGTTTAATGTCAAATCAATAATGAGTTCAAAGAATATTTATTCCCATAAAGACAAACGTCACTTAAATGAGAACAATGTTAAACTTAAAATTAGTTATTACATTCGTCGTCGTCCTTTTATTAATTTAATACTCATTTAACACATTTTAATTACTTGCTAAGAAGCGAATGATCGTTTCTAAGATACGCGGCTAGTCGCGTGCGTGCGTGCGTGTTAAGCGAGCTCACATTTCTTATATTTGAGGGTATTTTGTTAAAAAGTTGCACTCCTTCAAATGTTAAAAAAAAAGGTAAAAAAAAGGTTAGTGTTTAACAAAATTTTAAGAACAACTTCCTTTAATATAATTATTTAGAAAAACAAAGTAGAAATAAATTTTACGAAATTTAAATTTGAATGGGCATTGTAACTTAGATTATAAACGTTGCTTAGTGACTGTTTAGTTAAACACAGATTTATCTCTTTCTGTAATTACCAAACTAAATTTTACTAAAATAAAACAGCAGTCTAAACGAAGCACGCGTCGAGCGAGTCTCATCGTTCTATCAAAGGTAAGAACGAAGTATGGCAAAAAAATGATAACATTTGAAGGAGTGCAACTTTTTAACAAAATACCCTCAAATATAAGAAATGTGAGCTCGCTTAACACGCACGCACGCACGCGACTAGCCGCGTATCTTAGAAACGATCATTCGCTTCTTAGCAAGTAATTAAAATGTGTTAAATGAGTATTAAATTAATAAAAGGACGACGACGAATGTAATAACTAATTTTAAGTTTAACATTGTTCTCATTTAAGTGACGTTTGTCTTTATGGGAATAAATATTCTTTGAACTCATTATTGATTTGACATTAAACAGAAGAAGACACAGCATTGTTTACCAAATCAAACTAACAACTCCTAACAACATTTATAAGTAAGGCCGTTAACCTTTTACCTTTCAATTTTATAGCACATAATTCAAATAAATATAGCTATATCTTAACGTCGGCGAAATAGCAACGGCTAGCGGCTTATGTTATGTGTTAAAGCTACAAGTTATGGCAACCCTTATATACATAAGTGTACCCTTTTAATAAAACGTAATACTCGATCGCTAATAACTTAAATTTCAAACTCAAACAAGCGTTTTAATTCAACAATCAACTCCTACTGGAACCAGTAGCGTTGAAATAATAGCTATTAATATAAGTCGAGCGATATTTACGAGTCAATAAATTGTGAGTCGATGACGACACTGCAATGCGTGAATCATGAACATTTGTTGTTTCAAATTATTTTTGATAATATTATATTATTTATAACACCGCCTCGTTGGTCCAGTGGCTTGATATAAGGTCGCAGACCCGGTGGTTCCCGGTGGAAAATTCTCAGTATCAGCCCGGAGTCTGGAAGTTGGAAGTGTGTACACTCCCGTGCCTCGGAAAGCATGTAAAGCTATTGGTCCTGCGCCTGAACTCTTTCCGGTCGTGTCGGATTGCCGTCACATTGGATAATGAGAGCTAGGGAAGAGAGAGTGCACCTGTGTCTGCGCCCGCACTTATGCACTGTAATATCTCCTGCGCAGTTGGCTAATCTCTATTGAGATTGGCCGCCGTGGCCGAGATCGGTCTGGAGGGCATTATTGAAGTGAAAACTTCTTTAGCGGCGTTGTGCACTTTTTTATGATGGGTAAAAAATGTTAAGCTCGCGTCAGGTCACGTGACCCTGATTGAAAATTCGTAAGACGGATTTTGAAGTGTTAAATTTTTAATGTAAAAGCGCAATAAATGAAGATTGTATTTTATCACATAAATGATAGTACTTTTATACTGATAATTAAAGTAATTCAAGCAAAATTTTTCCCTAATCATTCCAAAATATCAAAAATGCACAACGTTAATATTCAAGTTTTCACTTCTGCCAGCACTCCCGAAGTGCAACCCGTTGTTTTTTATTATTATAATTTATAACATAATGTATGTTTTTTACGCAAACGAACTTCGTCTCTTACCAGATATTAATAATGTTCTAAGCAACAATGTTGTACCTATAACCTATAACTGTTATATAGGTATTTCAAGTACCTACCACTTAACGTTTCTCTCAGACCATACTACGGTCAAATTCCCAAGTCTGAGACGAAATGTACAGCTCTTGCTAATCCACGTGAGACTCAAGCCTCTCATACCTCTGCGAGATTAGAGACGATCCTATCCATTCATTAGCCTGAGCTAAACGTTCGAGTCCTTTACAGGAGGCAATGGCGTGAACCCTTCGCTAATGCATGTTAAACGCTAAAATAAATTACGGGCCTAACTGTCCTTCGACCCTTCGTAATCACTTCATCCTAGTAAGCGCCTACACCGTTTTATATGTCACGGTTGTAGCCATTTATAGAAAACCAATATATGATCATAATAAAAATATGATCAATATGTTATATATACTAATATATTTAATCATCACAAGAACCTAATCAAAGCATAAAACTCAACATCAAAAATAACAGTTTTGGTTACAATAATCACAATTTTATAAATCCATCAACCAAACAGTAACGAGAGCGCATCGTTACACGTATTATTTTTGGAAAATATGAATTGTAATTGATGTTACTATCGGTACTCAGCCTGAAGACACTTTTCTGAACATATCTCCTGTTTGTGCGTTGGCTGTTCCGCTCGAACACCGATAAATGGCATTTAATGCAACTCGCCAAAATGACGCCACGGTGTTGTCAGGCCGGATGTCTTAATATAACCGTGTGATATGAATTTAATACGTAAAGTTTAAATTTAAATAAAAATAATGTTTCAGCTTTACTTCACGAATTAATTAAATAATGAAGAAACTTTTATATTAATGTATTCCTTCACTTCGTTAGTGATACTAAACATTAAGCGTTTCGTTATATTTTTATATTAAAACATTATCTAAAATACATTACGTAACAATTTAAAATAATGTGATCAAGGGAAGCGTATTTTAGCTGAACCTTCAACGTTTAATGCGCGTCGGTCGGGGGACATTAATTCGATTATATACGAACATGCCTGCGATACCCGCCGCTTAAATATACACGAATAGACGGAACTACCTACTGAAAAAATGTATTCTATACCGCTTACAAGCTTCGCTTAGAAAATAACATAATAATTATGAGTTATTTTTAATTACCGTTATTAATGTATATATAACCTGTTCTTTTCTATTTATGTTATATATTTGTGTTATAAATGGGAAATATTTCCAAATCATACCATTATGACAAATTTTCTGCCCAACTACTCAATCTATTTATGGGATTTGCTCCGTTGAGCGTGGCACAAGAACAAAGCAACGAAAACACCTTTGTATTTATAATAATTTATTAGGTCCAGTGTACTTTTCAGTGTGTCGTCTTTTTGTATATCTGTATGAGGGTTGAAGTAACAAAATTATTTGTAGCCAAGTCATCCCAGAAAATTATATCTCTCTGTATGACAATGCCAATTAAATTTACAATTTACCATCAGATTGCCCAGTTACTCATCAACATAGACAATATAGCTTTCATATTCTGAAATAATAACAATCCCCGAAACATATAAAATATATTAGCAACATATAGTCAAGGGTTAAGCATAAAATTACCGTAAAATGTTTTAATTAAACGGTTATGGCAACACTCGCAGACACTAAGCACTAATTAGCAATAGTGATAATTAGCGGGTGAGGACGTATACGGGAATTTATTAAATCGCCCGACGGTTGTTGCAGTGAGAGCTTTCAAACTCTTACGAAATGGGAATTTCAGTAAAAAACCAACGTTGATAGTTTTTAAATTAATTTATGTAAAGGGTACGTCGAGTGCAAATCACTCGTTAAATGAGAGCCTTTGAGCACTTTAAGCGTAATCGTCTGTTACCAGTTACTCATATGGATGTTTACAAGTAAATTTATTTTGTGTAAATACAGTATTCAACAAGGCTAACAAAATAAATAAATCACTTGTTTTAAAAAAAAAATAGTCGTGAATTTTTGCCGTGATAACGACTTATGAATCGATGAGCGCTGGCTGCACGCACGAAAAAGCATGACCCATTGTCACGTTCCGCCTGAGCCGAGCGCGCAAGCGAGAGCGCGAAACAAGCGAGAGCGCTGTACAAGCGATAGAGAGGCACGACCGCCCTAAGCGTTCGACTTGTGACGCATCTATCTCTCTTCTACTCCATAGGCCGATGCCTCCGAGTATTCATCTATGTTTTCTTATGACGTTATCGTCCGGATACAGACTTGACAGACAACCATTTTTTAATTTTTAAATAGATTTTATATTCTCATATGTAATCTATTTGATATATTTCAATATTTATGCTCTATTTTGCCACGTATTCGTACATTCTTATGCGTAAAGCTAGCCACCAGTTATTCTGTATCCGGTCAAAACGACATGTTTGTAATTTAATGTACCGGCCTGTAAAAGTCTCCTTTTGAGATAGTTTCGTGATTAGTACCGATCCCTTATTCCCATTTAGAGCTGGTGTACGCACAAATTTTCATCCGATACATGCAGGTTTCCTCACGAAACATCGTGAGGAAACCTGCATGAACCTTTACCGCTGATCAGATCTGAGCTGGATTTGAAATTAAAAATTCGTTTGAAACGCAATCATCGATTCACATGTTTTATTTATATACACATCATATTTTAAATCTACAATAATTAGGCTAAAAATATTTAATGTACATAAATCCAAACGGACTAAAGATGAGATTTTCATAATAATTGTAACCATAGTTTGTAGATACGCTGTGGATGTGAAAATGTAAGCAAGTTCATCTCGCGCTTCATTCTCATAATTTGCATACGATTAGCAGCAATCGACAACTTTGTAAGCGTTTCCACGAAGTATAAAATCTAAACATATTAAGCAAATAAGCAAGGAAACTATAGTTTACGACACACTGTCAACGCATCGACGCGCTACTCAATGCAGCGTTGTGCAGCGCTGCGCAGCGCAGTCAGGATGCGGTTAACGCCCGTTTATGTTTTAACGACAATTATATGATCTCTTCGCACACTGTTGCAGAGTTCAGACGACTGCTAAATTTAAAACAACATTTACAAAATAACACTACAAAATTTATATATATTTTAGAATAGAAATTTGAAATAGGTGAAAAATTATGTGACAATAATTGGTGAATTAAATGTTGTGATATATATTTAAAACATGTCTTCCCTTGTCAAGGAAGTGACAATACTGCCAACTGAACTCCAAGATGCTAGTTGAGAGAAAACCCCACTTTTGATTGGTTTGTATATTTCGTACAAGTAATATTTTTCGTTTCGTTCTTGTAGTGTTTGTCTTGTCTCTTGACGTTGAGTTGTATTTGTTGGAGTTTTTCAAACATCACTCCCGTGTGTCACACAACAAGCCGTGAACTTAACACTATATGTGTAATTACAACAAGCCAATATAAAAACTTGTAAACAGAGAGTAATCGACTGTCGGCCATCACAGGATGTCGTAAACGTCGCGACGGTACATTATTACGAGAGGACCACCGTGATTTATATCTGAAACTTTACTGTGAGATCTATAACATGTATTATTGTTATGTTTTTTACAGTCATATTTATAATTTATTGCGCAACATGTTAACAACAGATGACATAGAACAAACGTAAGCTTTGCTAAGAGAACAGGGAAAATTTTCAGTTGCAAAAAAATATCTTAATGTCCCATTTTCTAAAAAATACAAAATGATATGGAAGTACTTGAGAATCTATCGCACAGAACAAAGTTTATATCATGAAAATTAATCTAGCAGTTTTCGAGTAATCGGTGAACAAACGTATACGAGAAACGCACATCTAAATTTCGTTAAAAATATGGAAATAATGAATGTTTTCAATATAAAAAGCTTATATTATATATACTACTCATAAATATAAAATAAAATAAATACTTTTACTTTTTCAGATAACAGCTGTTGTAAAGGCGACAACACGAGTAAGTTTCAATTTTTATTAAATTATCGAGCTATAAATTGCTGGTTTTATTATTAGCTATCAAATTATTGCTTACAGATTAAGAAAAGTTATTTAATCTAAAAATATATGTGGTTAGGTATTAATGTAAGCGTGACTTTTGGATGTATGCACAATTAATGGACTACAAGTTGTATTCAATACTATCTTCAAATGAAATCCTTACTAATATATATAATAAATGCGAAAGTGATCTTATATGTTTAACTACTTAACCCATTATTATGAAATTTTACAAACACGTTATCAACATCGCGCCCCATTGCTTATTATTAAAACTATCTTAGCTTCATATTTATTTATTATTACTTTATTATATGTATTTATAAATATATTATTTTATTATAATATATATATATATATAATCTTTATATATAGTTTAAGTAATGATGTACATTATTTAGTTTATTGTATATGTATAGACACGTGTGTATGTATATAGTATATTAGTATTATGTATAGTAGTTAAATAGAACAATTTTTTCGCTAAAGTATTTGACCTGTACACCTCCACCGCTTTATTAAGCTCATGTCCTTGTCCCAAAGGTTGTCTGGAAGAAATCGCTCTCTTAGCGATAAGACCGCCTTTTGTGCTACCGGCATTTATTACTTTTTTTTCCATTAATGTATGTTTCAGTTACTGCATGTAATTGTACAAGCATATAAATAAATAAATAAATAAACATCGTAGCTATATCGATGCATACGATGATTTTTATAAATAATTTAAGTAATACGACAAGGGTTACATCGTTGCTTCCTACTTTTTTTCATGTCAAGTACTACGTCAAAAATATTGTCTTCATCGCATTGAATGACTTCACAGATATTTTTATTGTGGTAACAGCCTTACATATTATGATTTATCAGTGCAATTATTATGTGGTGCCCTATTTGGAACCAGGTCTCGGCATGTTATTATCGCCCACACAATCGTTAAACAGAGACCTTAACCAACACTTAATAATTACATGCGCCATGAAATCATTGTGACAGCTGTGTTGATCAGCTTAATTGACATTCGTTCCAAAGATTATGGAATGATGCAGATTGAGATGCTATTTTATTTTTAATTAGTTGCTGCATCAAAATCGGTAGACTCTCGGAGTTGGGTAATGCTTTTTAGATCTATCAATCTAGAACTGCCCATGTGCTACCAACTATCAAGCCTATATTCATTTACATAACAAATCATTGAACATGTTTTATACACTCTTACACCAGAAAATAATAAAATATAATAATTTATTTGACTTTGCATATGCAATTGGCAGGGCAAATTATAAGTGGCTATTTTTTTAAGTGGACGAGCAAATGGGCCCCTGATGGTAAATGTCACCACCGCTCATATACATTGGCCCGTAAGAAATATGAGCTATTCCTTACATCGCCAACGCACCGCCAACCTTTGGAACCATGATGTCCCTTCTGCCTCTAGTTACTCACCTTTCCGGAATATACCAACACCAAGTATTACTGTTTGGCGATAAGAATATACGATAAGTGATTGGTACGTACCTTGAGGGGCTTACACAAAGTCCAACCGCCAGGTTAGAATTCGGAGTTTGCAGTTTTTTAAGGATTTTCCATATATGTATATATTTCTTCATCCTTCAGGGTATTCATTAATCGTCGTCTCTTTGACGCATATATAAATCTAGTTAAGCAATTTTATACGAAATTGTAGCGTCTGTTTAACTTAATCTTTGACTAAGTTGTAAGCATTGAGTGCGTGTAACGCGCAGGCGCCGGTGTGGGCCGAACAATGCCGTAGTGTCCACGCGAATTCTTACACGCTAATCAAACGCGTACTTAACAGTTGATTGTGTAAGTTATGACTTAAACAATTGGCACGAACATCTACAAATATTTATTATTATGATTGTTGACGGTGAAAAAGATCTATTTTAACAGGATCTGTTTTTTTATTCGAATTTAGTTTTTAAGCTTATTAAAACTTAGATTGACTTATATAATATTGTACTTAATATGTACTTTTTTGTAATCATTAAATTAAATTTAACATATTGCTCAGTTGCTTCTATGCAGTCAGTAAAAGATGAATTAATTTATTCCTTCATTATATTCATATTTTCATTTTTGTTTTATGTACCTCTTCGGTGATGTAATCAATGCTTGTGAAAAGTCGCAAATTACTTATGATGTATGCACCTTTACTAAGAAAAGGGCTTAGTGCGTGTCACTGGCTTTAAAATCAAATATATAAAAAAGCGGTGGACCCTCACATCGGGTCTGCCTTAGTAATTTTAATAATTATTATCATATCGATTTATTTGTTTGATATCCTTATTTTTATATACCTAATATTATGAGTTTTATATGGCATAACATAATATAATACAAGTTTCTACAACAGCGTTTCATAAATTCATTATAAGGCTTTAACATAATACTAAAGTCTTGAAAATTACAATTTTCAAGACTTTAGTATTCTTAAGGATTTGCACAACTTGAATATTATGCGTAAGATTGTGTATTCGCACGAGTGGGTGTATACATACACTACACGAGTATGCGTGGATGTGGGCTTATGTAAAAAAAAACTAAGCACTTTGAATCATCATTTTACAATATTATATTGAATGAAAAGCTACCATCGATTAAATTACCGATGGGAAACTCAATAGTTATTCAATAGTTTTTTTATCCACTTATTAAATAACATAAGAAAGTTAATTTTATATTATTAATTAATTCTTGTTATGCAGTTCAGTTATCTTTTTAATTTATGAAATAATTCAAATTATTATATGTTACACTAGCTGTTGCCCGCAGCTTCGCTCGCGCGTGGTCTTTATCTATACTAATATTATAAATAAGTAAAAATAGATTTTTTGTATGTTTGTTTGTAGCGAATAAACTAAAAAACTGCTGTACTGTTTTTAAAAACCTTTTTTACCTACAGAAAGATACGTTATCAGCGAGTAATAAGCTGCCCGTCCCGACTTCATATGGCAATAATGGAATATGTTTTTTTTATCCAAACATCACCAACATAGTGAAGTTCGTATATTTCTCCCTAAGAGATATTGATATAAGATATTGCGTATTTTGAATTTCATTATTTGCACCCAACCCTTCCAAACAAAAATAAAAGTTTCTAAAAACTTTGAAATTCATGTTTATTAATTCAATCAAAAAACTCAAATAGTATATTTCTATTTTTTTTAATTTTTATACTAATGCTTTTACCCCGTTTCTCCCGTTTGGAGTTAAATTTCTAAAAACGACGAAATACGTATGCATAGCTTTAATACTAAATATCATTCTTCTTACACCAAAAGTGACGGAATCCCCATACAAACTTTCAACCCCTTTTTTACCCTCTCAGATTTAGATTTCCAAAAACGCTGAAATACTTTTTTATTTATTTTTAAGCTTGTTCATTAAATTTCATGCTTTTAACTTTAAAAATGACTGGTTTCTAAACAATCGTTCAACTCTTTAGGGGTAGAATTTCCAAAAATCCTATCTTAGTGGGTGTTATAAAATGTATCAACTGCCAAAATTTCAAGTTTCTAACCCCCGCAGTTTAGGCTCTGCGTTAATGAATCAGTTAGGAAGAGTAATAATATTATGTGAATAGATATCAACAAAAATACGTATTTTTATAACTTTTGATAGACTCAACTAATTTTGATGAAATAAAGGCTAAACGGAATCTTGAAATAGTTCTTATAATAATTCGGTTTTTTCAATTTTTAGACGATTAAAAGATACAGACATGCAGACAGTAAAAAAATTAAAAAAATGATTGCTTTGGTTTTGGTAAATCGTAAATAGCCATATAACCTTTAATACAGGCAGTTATTTTGAAATAACAGACAGAAACTTCAATTTTATTTATATGTATGGATAATTTATTAATTAATTCGTTTTTGTTATAGATTTATGTTATTTTATGTGTACAATATAAAGTATAAAGGAAAAGTTTCTTCTGTCAGAGACTAAATAAAATCAGACTTAACCAAGGCTACTAATTTAATTAAACAAAAAAAGGGAATTAAAACAAATGTTTTCCATTGAACTTGACACATCTGAATAAGCTGCTTAAGCGGCCATTTTATGTAGAAAAAATATATAATATACAAACAAAAGCAGCTATATAACAATTTTAATTAAAGTTTCAAAAGCAGTTATTTGACCGCTCTGGTAGGTTAAGTGTTAAAAATGAGATGACACTTATAGCATATATATATATATATATAAATATATACATACATTAGCTAAGTTTCCACCAACAATAATTACACAATCATTAAAATAATCAAAACATATATAAAATCAAACAGCTAAACCATCATAATCAGTAAAGGTGTAGTAAGATATATATTTTTTTATAATCAAATATAATTAATTACTTAATGAAAACACAAATTTAACAAAAACAAAATATAAATGAAATCACATAGCTTAAGCATTATTACATTGAGTAAGGCCAATAAAATGCAATAAATAAATGATATATATATTATTTATATATTTTTTAACCAAATACAATTAAAAGGCAAGCAAGAATATGACTACAGTACAAAATTTATAACAAACTTAAATATTGAATATTAAGATGGGTTGGTACATTCATTTTATATAAATTAATACATTTAATACATTATTATTTTTAACTTATTTATGTTATTTTTGCAGTGATTTTTTTTTTAAATATATAATATCAATATCTGAGTACACTTAATTATATATTATATGCTCGCACAGATCTACTTCTTCCTATTCATGATTATGCTGTCGCAAGCTTGATGTAGCCAAAGACCAATTGAATTAAGCTGAGAGATTACAAAATACTTTATTCGGTTTGTATTGGGATGAGGCAAATATAACCACGTTTCACAATTTTGTTCTCTTCTTAATTAGTTGCCCGTCTGACTTCATAGGAATATGCACATCTTCTCTATTCTATACTGTGTGTTGTTTAACCCTTTTACTCCCCCTTCATCACTTGATATTCATTAGATGATGACGGTGATGACGACGTCTCAGTGCTTTTATTTATGTGCTCCGTATTTTGTTGTTCGATCACTACTATTTTAGCTATCTCTATAGCTTTCTTTAGTGACAGATCAGACCGTTGTAATAATCTTTGATGTTTGGCGAGCTACTCTAACACATATTCGCTGTAAATTTATCACTGACCAATGACTATTAATTCAACGAAATCGCATTTTAAACTGTAATTTTCTAGACTCGTAATAAAGTTGGTTATATTTTCGTGTTTGCTTTGTTTTCTCATAAAAAATACATGTCAGGCCATAGTTAAATTTTTCCTCGGTTCGAAATACTTGTTACATTTATTAATGAGGTCTTCTAAAGTAATTTCTGTTATTTTAATGTTGAACAAAATTGCTATTTTTCTCTATTTACACTTCTTATACATAACCAGTGGCTAATACTCCTTATATATATCCAGAGGCTAATAAATATAGTTCAAAATATGGTTGCCATTTTTTCCGCGTTAAATTGTTATTTATTTCGTTGTTTAGAAACACGAATTTACGAAAAAATTATACCTATTTAAAGTTTTAAGAAGTGATATACCGTTTATGTTTAAAGCAAGCACTTCTAAAACCATGTATTATTGTTATAGTTGTTTTTTAGGCTTTGTTTATACACCTATATACTAATTACGTATTAATTATTGTCACTGAGTTAACTGACTTGCTCACACGCAGTCTTAAAGCGTACTGTTATGAAAGATATAAGATGAGATCATAAAGATACACACAATATATATGCAATATTAGTTTTTATGCAAAAACAACACACGAAGCTACTGAAAACACGAAATTGTTAACAAAACTTTTTGATTTTGACAACTAACAGGTGCGCGTACTTTTCCTACAGATAATAATTTATTGATTTTTAGTAGGGATACTAAACTTATAATAAATTAATAAAGAGATTAAAAATTATAGGATAAAATATAGGATAAATCATAAGCAAAATTATAAATTACATGTAATATTTAATCTCTTTTCAGTTTGACCATAACCATTTTTTAATAAATGTTCTACGTGTATCTTTAAATTGACATAACTTTATTATTTATGAACCGATTGAAATAAAACAAACACTAAATGTTAAGTGAAGTTAGCCACAATACATTAGTGAAAACCGCACTCAAATCCGTTAAGCCGTTTTTAAGATTAGCGTGCACACACGCACAGACAAACAGACAAACAGACAAACAGACAAACAGACAAACAGACAAACAGACAAAAAATTTATTAATCATTGTTTTGGGTTCTATTGTGTTTATAAAGACCCCCGATAAAAGTTTTACTCATTTATCTTCCATGTACAGACATCGACCAGTTACAGATTTATTATATGTATAGATTGTACCAAATGATTAGGTGATTATATTTCATTTTTACTACCTTTGAGACCTTCAAATCTCGATTCAACTCAGGAATCGAATGGACGTTTAAAACCGAATCGATCGTGGGACTTATCGATAAATGTGTTCGTGGACAGAATACGCTGCTCACTTTGCATGCGAATTATAAGAAAAAAAAACAGCCGGATGACAATGGAATTCCAATGCGTGGATCATGTAGGTAATGCTTAATTATCGATTTATACATAGTAATCGATTTGATTATGGAAAATTTGATTTGTTATTCGGATTTACTGTTTCAAATTACCTTCTAATATATGTGGATATACTGTATTACATATTTTTATTAATCGCCACGACCAAGACTATTTATAAAAGTCGCAGTTTTCGAAATCATCAATTATTATATCACAATTTCACAAGTAACTTTATATTTGCAGAATTTATTTCGTACAATGTCACGAACTAACTATAGTTTCAATATTTATTAATATTAAAAAAAGGTCCTCCAGACCGATTTCGGCCACGGCGGCCAATCTCAAGAGAGATTAGCCAACTGCGCAGGACGTATTATAGTGCACAAGTGTGTGCGCAAACACATGTGCACTCTCTTTTCCTTAGCTCTCATAATCCGATGGGACGGCAATCCGACACGACCGGAAAGAGTTCAGGCGCAGGACCAACGGCTTAACGTGCTTTCCGAGGCACGGGAGTGTACACACTTCCAACTTCCAGACTCCGGGCTACTACTGAGAATTTTCTGACAGAAAAACCCAATAACTATTTATTGGCCCGACCTGGGAATTGAACCCAGGACCACCGGGTCTGCGGCCTTATATCTAGCCACTAGACCAAAGAGGCAGTCAATTATATTAATATTATAGTTATTAATATTACACAATAGATCAATTGTTTTTTGACGAATTCAATATGAGTATAAATTTTGACATATAACGTTTAAAATTACACATTAAAGCAATAAATACATTCACGGTCAATAATTTGATCAACGACGCGCGGCCACAACTTGTGTGCCATACATTGTTTTCATAAATTAAGTAACATTTAATTTCATTGAAATTACATTTAACAAAATTTTGTTAATTATCATAAGTAGTTTCGTTAATAATATCATTAGTAAAATTATTTAAAAGTTTACATTGTGTTGCCCAGATTTGAACATTTATAGCTTTTTACTCACACCTAGCTAGTTGTTGCGAATCGGGGGCGTGTCGTTAGTATATATGTACGTATAAACACTAATGTACTGGTAGTTAAGTAGATAAAAGGATTTCTGATGAGGCAAGATTTTTTTTGACTTAAACGATAAATAACCTCAAAACATGACTAAATGTTCATGAAATATTTATTAAATATAAATCTGCGGTAATGTATGAATGAAAAATCTCATAGTAATAACTAACTTTCGGGGATATAACTACGGATAGACACGGCGGGAGTCTTTAATTAAGAATATTTTATTATATGACAAACGTTGAGACACATGACACGAATCTCGAAGCCAAGTTTCTCGTACATCACAAGTTGCCGAGCGACAAGACGTAACATTATCCTAAACGATTATACATTCAGATAAGCGTTGTACATAAATTAACGTGACGTTAATACATACATATAAGCCATTGTCTCGGCTAATGTTCGAGTAGTAAACAAAATATCCGCCTCCTGCGTGGGACTGCGTACGTACAGACAAGCACAAAATAGGACAAATATTTATAAAACATCTAAAAGATAAAATCATATTTATAACCCCTTGTCTTTGACATATTAGTTTTAAAAACCATATTGAAGTTCGTTTTTAAATGTTCGCCATTGATCTTATTCTTTCGAAAAATCTAAAAATAACTGACACACAACCTTTGTGTAAACATCTAAAAATTATAATTACAACACTACTTACAATAAGTATAATATATACACTTACTCAAACGGTCATTGTATATTAAAAACATATATATTGGCAGCAATGTTTTACAACTCTTAAAAAATGAACGCCTTGTTGAGGAATCGTAATGAATAACATATAAGAGGAGAGATGCATTCTGAAAAACCCCCCTTCTTATCTGGATATCCAGCATCCAAGGGAATATATTGCATTCTGCAAATCG
Source organism: Nymphalis polychloros (assembly GCA_905220585.2). Lineage (NCBI taxonomy): Eukaryota > Metazoa > Arthropoda > Insecta > Lepidoptera > Nymphalidae > Nymphalis > Nymphalis polychloros. Next base: position 12,886,477 of record HG992255.1, on the reverse strand, counting down.
TTCAGAATAAAATGTAATATATCGGAAATATTTATATTAGAAAAATATATATCGTCTTATTATATGCAATACCTTTAACCCTTGAAAATATGTAAAAGATGACCAAGGACCCTGAAAGCGACACAGAAACAGTAATCCCAGAGGATATATCGGCTCAACCCGACCGGATGCGCTTTAACTACCATATGCGTGTCGTAGTTTCATTTCTAGAATCGAAATATTTTTCATTTTTATAACCTTTTATAAGTCATGTGGTGTAGGATTCAATTGGTTCAGTTGGTGTCAGAGCTATGTGCAAGCTCATCTGGGTAGGTACCACCCACTCATCAGATATTCTACCGGAAAACAGCAGTACTCAGTATTGTTGTGTTCCGGTTTGAAGGGCGAGTGAGCCAGTGTAATTACAAGCACAAGGGACATAACATCTTAGTTATTTAGGTTGGTGGCGCATTGGCGATGTATGCGATCGTTAACATTTCTTACAATGCCATTGTCTATGGGTGTTGGTGACCACTTACCATCAGGTGGATTATAGGGTCGTGCACCTACCTATTCTAAATAAAATTTTTTTTTTTTTTTTAAATATGCTATCACCGGTTCGGACTGAGATAACCGACAAGGCGCTCAGTCGTTGTTCTAATTTCTCAAATGAAATACATAATCAACTAATATGCAATTAAAGTTAAAATTCGTGTATAGTGAGTGTTATTTATTAACGTTTTTAATACATTACACATTATGGCGTATGACCGTTACTATATATATACGATGCATTTTTGTAAAAGTCGCATCTATAATATTCGATTTTACACTCGAACGAATTAAACGATCATTTTCTAGCCGTTGCGTTTATCAAAATGACGATTGTCAAATGTGTTTGTATTTTTTTTAAATAATCTCTCTTTAATGTGAATATAAATGGATGTGTCATTTTCGTTTGCATTGTGCGATGTACATTGTCAATATTTCATCCAGTCTTGGAAGTCCGCGTATGCCAATTCTTAGTTCAAACAGCCGTCACGCAGCTGTGCAAGCGCTGTCACTCGCCATTAGCCGCTGCCTGTGTTTACTTCTCGACTTGCAAGCGCAGAGCTAACAGATGCTTTTATCATATCATATGTTGCCTATATTAGTGTTAGGGTTATGTGAAGATAAGTCTTTTTAAAATTGAAAGGTTATTATAAGATCTTGTTTTGGACTAGTTTTGAGACCTATGCTAATGTATCGATAGGCATCTCCAAGTATTATTAAAACTACTCTTGTGGTTACGGGATATACTTATATATATTTAGTTAAGAGTTTTGTATGTCCATGTAGTATTCATTATACTTAACACACTATCTTATATTTTGTTATATAGAAATTTTAATAAGATTGTATGACTTTAATAACTAACAAATGATAACGTTTATTCTAAACACTTTAATCGTTAAATTATAATAAATTACTTAATAATATCAAAAGGTGAAACCTTAGAACACTCTGTATAACCAAACGAAATATTCAAATATACTTTATTCAAGTAGACTCTCGCAACCACTTTTGAATCGTCATATTACAGAATAAATTAAATGTAAAACTACCACTGGTTCTGTATGTAGTCTACTGAGAAAAACCAGCAAGAGACCCTATATTGTTATGCATATAGTCAACTATATACACTTTATATACTTTATATATTTTCTGTAAGGAAATCAAGGAGTTACTCCACTCCATGATCATCTACTAGTTTCCGCCCTTGGAACGTTTTTAGGAAGGTTTGGATTTCATTTCACCACGCTGCTAAATTGCGGGTTGGTGGCACATCTGGCAGGATTTCATTAAAACACAAATTTTTAACAAAATGATTTTCTTCACTGAGGACTACTGAGGACGAGATAAATTATAAATTAAACACATAAAATTCTGTGGGTTTGAACCCGCAATCATTAGTTCAATTCCACGCATTCTAACCACTGGGCCATTTCGACTCTGCTAATTCTATAAGTCTTTAAAAAGTCTCATAATTAAATGAATGTCAACAGAGTCAGCCCTGTGTCGAGCAGGAATATAATAGTCACAATTCACAATACACACGGTGCTGCCCCCCGGTGACAGTTGAAAGCGACGTGCTCTGTTTGCGAACTACCCTCTAATTGAATATGGCGGAGTCAACTATCGTATTCTGTGTTAATGAACCCCCGAATGTCGCGTTAAGTTATAAATACTGACAGGAGTTATATAGAACATAACAGACAACTTAAACAAGACGAAATATAATTTATGACGTGCAAATATTACGATTATCTTTAAGAGCAGCCTAGCGACCCCACTTCGTAGGAGTCCAGTTAAGGCTTTATAATATTATAATTAATGTAATATTAGGAATCATATGTATTTTATACCGTTTGTGTGTGTGTCCTTACGTGTATGTATAGACGGTTTTTTTGTACATGTAGGTACAACACGATTGTAAATAATTATCTGAATGACGAAAATAATTGTGCCATATTTAAATATATTAAATGATAGATTAAATTACCATTACTCACAGTTATAACTTAATGAAAATATTATATATAGTTAATTAATGTAATATAAGTCTGCGAAAATAGTTGTTATGTCAAGACAATAAGGCTTTTTTTCGCGTATCAGTTTACTCGTAGCGTCGAGTTGATAGGTCGCGGGAACAAAGTAAATACGGGATATAACTAAGAAAGCACAACTGGACAGTCATTGTTTCCACAGAAGTGAGTGGTCGACGGGTCGCCATGTTTGTTCTGCTATTAGGGTCTGAACGCTCTGATCGAGTGTAGGTGTGAACGGCTAGTCATGGCGAGTAAACAAGCAATGATCAAGCGAATTACTTTGGTACATTTTTACTACAAAAAATAAAACATTTTCAAACACGTTTCATGTCTGACTTAACTACTTATTATCATAAATATAAACTGCTGCTTTCTCTCGACTCACTACAGAAATTTCAAATGTTTACCTATGTGTTTCTTTTTTATCCACGGTCAAATATTACTTCTTGTGTGGTTGGTCGTAACAAAAACAATTAATATAATTATTTATTTTAATGGGTGTTTCTTTTCCGAACCGGTGGTAGTTTCTAGTTTTATCATCGATAACAAAGTGTAATACTTCAATATTGAATAAAGTATTTTGATTTCGAATTCGACTTACTTCGAAATTTTAATTTCACTTATAGTTCAATGTTTTAAATGTAAGAGTGAAGTGTTACCAGATAATACAGACAAAATGAACAAAATTGTATAACGACGACATGCAATATAGTATTTTTAATGAAAAGATAAAATCAAACCATTCAGACCAAAGAACAATAGTTCATTACCCGGAAAAAAAAATTAGTAGCAGTAAAAGTGTGCCCGCACCGCGAGTCCTCACGAAGCACTATTATTGTCCCTTAACGCGCGAAAACAAGCGTATGTATGTTATTGTAGTGGCTTTTCACACCGAGATAACGTAACAAGCCTCTTGTGACGTTCATTAACACCTCTTGCCTCTAACGAGGTATCAAAATGAAAATAATCCACTCGCAAATGACGCCGATGATAAAAATCATTACGAAGTGTAAAATTTCGTTTTGACAATAGCGTAAGAGACGATTGTTTTGTTAAGTTTTGATTTGATTGAAGCCGATCCACTCGGGACGGTGGAGTGATAAATATTGAAATTTCGCTTTTTGATTGACAATTGATCGATGCAATTATTAAGATACCTGCTGGTATCACACACTCATCACATATTTTACCGCCAAACAGCAATACTTACTAGAGCTATGTACCTCTTTGAAGGGTTCGTGAGCCAGTGTAATTACAGGCAAAAGGGACATCTCAGTTGTCATGGTTAAGCAATGTAAGGAATAGTTCATATTTTTAACAGCGCTGTAGATAGGCGATGGTGACGACTTACCATCAAGTGGCCATTTGCCCATCTTACTCTATAAAAAAAAAAAGATTCGTCAGTAACTAAATAATTATTCGATGTATGTTTTTAAATACTCTTGTTAACGTGAGTTTTAAGTTTGATAAGAATTATGTGTCCTGTCCTCCGCGGGTTCATCGGACTCTTTTATAAATATTTTATTTCATTATAGTTTATAATTTTTATTTTATATCTTTTAAAATAAAGATATATAATAATAATAATGCAAAAAAATTAAACAGCCTATCATCAAAACGAATACTTAGCACGGTATATAAGGTATATAAAAAAAAGTATATTCTTTATTGTAAAGTACAAAATACAGTTTCATAAAGATATAAAATAATCGTACATACAAAGGCCGGTATTTATTCTATAAAGACCCTGAAAGATATATCTACCATCCAACCTTTAAAGCATAAAGCAATAAAAAGGTGATCGTTTTTGAAAATTAGTGTATTTTAAACGTTATTTAATAATTATAATTTACATATTAAAAGAAATACCAGAATTAACAAGTAAAACTATAGAGTTCTGTACGTATGTATAATGTATATGCTTACAATTAACGGATAAGCCATGATGCGCGGGCGCAGTTTATTTGCGCACGGTATTGTTTTAGCAAACACGCACGCAAGTTTATGTGGATAACGGGTCAGCGCGTGATGCTATTATTAACTTAAATCTTGTTAACTCACTGAACGCTAATATTTTGTGTTCTGTAAACGCTTTAACGAAAACATAGCTATCTAATTAAAATTATAAATAGATTTTGAAACTTCGTTGTGATTTCAATAGGCATTATTGCTGTTTGGCGGTTGAATAACTGGTGGTATTCATACCGAAAAACGGTGGAATTATGAAATCAAAATCGAAATATTTCTTATTCAACTAGACGCAAAAAGCAATTTGAATTGTCATGTATACTTAATTAAATGTTAATCTAGCACTGGTACGGATTTTACATTCGGCATAATCCGACACTAAACTGAGTAGTTACTCTTTTTCACAAATTTACATAAATATGTTAATTATATACAATTAAATAATTATTTATCCTGCAACTACATCAACGCTTACTAAGTCCACACTTTTTTCTTTCATCGAATAATAAGCCTTACCTAATTAGGCTTATTATTATAATATAAAAAAATACATGAGATTTAAATTTAATAATAGACTAAATCATAAAATTTTATTTATATTTATGTTTACATTTCTTTAAACATAATGGATTAAAACATAGTGATACTCGTACTTTGTAAATACTTGTTTGTTTTTATTTGAGATAGCGATAGCATAAAAAATATTTGCTTTATTTACATAATAGAGTGACCACTGATTTAATAATCAAAATAATATAATTAAGCATTAAACTGACTTTTGCCCCCGAGTCCGTCCGCATCAATTTTTTCCCGTAAACCACCACCAATGCCCGACCAATCTTGGGAACTAAGATGTTATGTACCTTGTGCCTGTAATTACACTGGCTAACTCACCCTTCAAACCGGAACAGCAATACCAAGTACTGCTGTTTTGCGGTAGAATATCTGATGAGTGGGTGGTACCTACCCAGTTGAGCACAAAGCTCAACCACCGAGTAAAACACTTAAACAGTGACCTGCCCTTGCAGAAGTTCTGACTAATCACCTATCTGTAATTGCCTGAGATGCAAAAAACGATTATTTACTTACTTAGTTATTACAACTTAGATTATTATTAACTTAGATTTAAGATAAACAACTACGTAACTTACCTGAACGGGTTGATATTTGCATCTCTTGAAGCGACCGTACAGCGACGAATACGGGAGATTGAAATGGATCGCCGCTTGATTTATGGACATCTGACCGACTCTGGAAATGTTTCATGTAGTGACTGTACATTATATTATAAATACATAATAAATTGACGAGCCGGTTGGCGTGGTGGGTAAGATACTTGCCTTTCACGCCGCTCGCGCTTGTCGTGGGTTCGATTCCCACCCAGGACAGACATTTGTGTGCAAGAAGTCTGTTTGTCCTGAGTCTGGGTGTAATCATCTATATAAGGATGTATTTACAAAAGAAAACTAGAATATGTAGTATATCAGTTGTCTGGTTTCCATAGTGCGAGCTCTGCTTAGTTTGGGATCAGATGGCCGTGTGTGAATAATGTCCCAGGATATTAGTATTATTATTTATTTATAATTATATAACGGGTGTCACTGAATAAGCCGAGCGCCTAATATTTTGGTACCTACACAGACGAGCTTGCACAAAGCCCTACCACCCGTAAAGTGAAATACAAAAAAGCAGGTTTGGTTTGAATCCGCGATCGTCGTTTAAGATTCACGTTTTCTAACCACTGGGCCATCTCTGCTCATAATATTGGTGAAGATAATTCTAAAATAACAATATCATGGTTGCCTCATTCAATGAGAAATGGAAAAACAAATTACGAAACGAATTTAACAATTTCGAATTTCGTCGACGAAATTTTGTAAAATATAAATGTCAAAAGTTCTTTTAAAGAATAATTTGTCAAACACTTCCAAATGTAAAAGCTTCCGCGTATTACGAGTATTCTTGAAAAGTCGTTAAACGGCAATACGACGGTAAGGCTGACCGTCCACGGACTACACGCTAGCCTTCTTACTTTAATAATGAAACTAGAACTTGATTTCCAGCCAATCTTAGTTTTTGTCGGTTCGTTTCGATTTACGAATTTTGAAAAAAATCTTTATCGAATACTCCTATAAGATTCCAAATAAATTATCAGAACAAAATATATTATTTGAACTACGATTTTACAAGTACTTTTGAATTGTTATTTTAAAAGATGAAATGAAATTTAAATATTTCGCCGGTTAGAATGTTGGATCTATCGAGACGATTCCAACAATTAAATTACAAAAATTTTAATTAAATACAAAGAAACTATTATTTATCCTGAATCAAATCGTGCCTTTTTATAACATCAATATAATATTTTAAGGTGAGAATTAAATGGATTAATCGGACAAGCCGGTTAAATATAATATCAATATTTAATAAATATAGAGGCATTTACAGAATTGTATTATAAAAGGTTTAATTGCACAAGATAAAATAAATTGAGCTTAGGGAGTCGGAAAGTTCGTTTTAATTCTCGTGCTTATACAATTTTTCTCACAGTTTTCTTCGCAATAATTAATGTATATATATACAATATTGTTGTATTCATTTATTTAACAAACGACTTGTCATATTGTTAAATCGCAATGTGTTGTGCCGGTGTCGGTGGACAGTCAGCCCTACTGGTGCTACTGCACTTCACTTTATTGTTAACGAAGGCAGTGTCGAACTTCACAACTAAATAATGCCTCACGACTACGTAACTCTCTGTAACTATTTTGTATATTTCTGGTTAAATTATCAAAATTCCACAAAGTGATGAAGTAAGGATATCCTCGTCAACAATATGATCTGTGTTCATATAAAAAAAAACAAAAACTTATAATATCTAATTGTTATGATTTTTTTTCCATAAATAATGACACGATTCAATTTCAATTCAAATTACAAATGTATAAATCTGCCTGTTTGTCTGTCCGTTACGCTTTCACTAAACCAACTGAACCGATTTGGATAAAATTGTATAGAGCAACCTTGGACCCATAGGAAGGTCACATAATATATTACTTTTTATAAACCTGCCCACTACCCATGCGGGTAAAGTCGCGGGCGAAAACTACTATTAAATATAAAACGGTTAATTTTACAATGTTGTCTTAACGCCGTATTGTATTTTTATGTTTATATAAATAAGAATATCATTGAACCTTGACATCAATTAAGAAATGCGATTAAGAAGAAAACGATACAGTTCTTGGAATGGCGGGTCACGCGCTAACCTTTATATCTTGCAATTATAGCTCTAATTATAGCGTTACAATATATAGACAAATTACGTATAGTATATATGTTTTTTATATCAATGTCATTTGATAATAAATATTAAAACATTAATGTGATGTTGATTTTGTAAACAAAGTTTTTTATAAATTCATTTGTTTAGAAAGGCAGATCAGAAAATATATTTGCTTATATATAGTAAGTGATTAACTCCACTCATAGTTATTTCTACCAAGAAATTCCACTCAATGCATCGCATGTAAAAGCATGTGTCTTGTACCTGTAATTACACTGGCCCACTCATCCTCAAGCCAGAGCACGCTACGTACAGCTGTGTTGATGTTAACTCGAGAATAATTATTTTCCGGAATAAAAGGACCCTAAGTGTGAAAGTACCCCGTGGCCTTAGAATCTCCAAGTCATAAGGAAATCATATTTAACACATAATTAATATAAAAAATGTCTCGCTAGATATTTTGTTAAAGTTGCGTCAGATAAATACGAGTACATCATGTCAGAGATGGCATCTAGTGGGATAAACGAGGCCGCGACCTCAAAGATGGTTAATAATATATATTATTTGACTCATATCTCAAGAAACATTTATCGATATTATAAATGCATAAGTGCGTTTCTAAGTTTCTTACTTTCACACAGTAAACGTGATTTTTTGCACGGTGATAGTACCTATATGGGCCGCGGCCAGACAGACGGAAGGCAGGTCCATATATATACGCAATTTAAACGGCCCACGGCTATCAAATGTTGTCATTTGCTGCAAATAAAGAGAAAATATTGCTATATGATAATTTTTATACCACAACTCCGAAACCAAGGATTGTGCCAAATAAATCATACGTCGTCTAATATTTTTATCTTTATTGTCTTGAGTTATTTAAATGTATTTAGTTGCATATTTTTTATGATTCATGGAGCGTTAGGGTGCTGCATAAGCTTCTTATAATGCCAGGCTAATAGAAAGTAGCGAGAAAATACAAGAGATAAATGAATTCGCGGACAACACAACGCACAAGACACAATAATGACGTGTAATGAATTTCCCTGGTAATAAAGTGGAGTGCTCGATCGCGGACGCGCCCTTGTCACGAGAGCCAGTGAAGCCTCGTTACATGTAACGCTCAAGATACACCATATGTATGTTTTAATTATATGTTTTAATGAGTTAACGATTTTATTTTAATTATTTACTGAGAACTCGCGTACATTATCATACGCGTTCGCTTGTACATATCGAATAAATTGAGAACTATAATTGCGCATATATTTGTGACATTACATATTTTATTTATGTTATTATACATTATTATATATTACTCAGGTTTTAATATATATAGATATATTAAAACACGTAACATTACATACACGTAACATTACATGTACAGTAATAATGTACTATCACAGCGGACAAAATAGAAAATCAGTGACCGCCTTTAAAATCTGAGGGATTATTTACACATGTCTATATAAATACGTATTATATTGAAAAACAGGACTGGCGACGTCAGATTTGTTAAAGATACAATATATTCCTAATTTTAGTTCAATTTAAATAAAAGTCTTTTGCTAGATTATGGATATGGCAATAGCGAAACAGGCCCGCTCTATTCACATTACGTGGCACGTATCATATCGTTGAACGGGCTACTAAATAATAAACTAAAATACGCGTGACAAGAATACAAACCATTTGATACTCGTATTTATAATATGTACTTATATGTATTTATAATAAATACCTTTTAAGTCATAAACACGCATACTAAAAAAACCTCTTTGCAACTCCATCCAGCAGATTTGTTCCCTGTATCGGCAAAAATATATACGGGCATACTCGTTAATAACTTTATAACACGATTCTGTTTCAGTTTTTGTTTATATGTTGTATATGGATTGAAGTAGGTATAGGCCGTTCGTATAAAGCTAGGTATCTCTTTTTAATGCTGTTTCGCGCAAAACTGTGGTGAGATATTTTTTATAACATTAGCTGACGAGTCCCGTCGTGACCACGAGAGGGGCAAGTCTGTCTAAACATTGGATATAATAATAACAAAAGGAAGATCTCGGTTAAAATTCGAATTTAAACAATACATTGTGTGACATACATATGTATTAAATTTGTATTAAATAGAATATAAGCTGTAGAGAGCTTCAAGAGATAAATTAATAAATTAAAGGAAATGTTGAAATTGTGTTTTTTTTTAACAATTAGGTAATTGTTTTATTAAATACTTATTTTTTTTTTTTATATAATTAAATATTTTTTTGTATTGCCCTTTGTAAAATAGTTTCCTAAACTTTTTTAATATGTATCCTTAGTTGTATATATGTTATATTATATGGGCCATAGTAGCTCATTTTTCATGTAAAGTTCATTGCAAAACATTTCTGACGTAAAAAGGATGAACCATGTACTCGCGATCTTTTTAGAAACAATTTATTGAATCACATTGCAAACATTAGTTTTTATTATTTGCTCGATTTAAATTAGTTTAGATGATGATTTCACAGACATGCATTCCAATCTCTGTCACGCATCCGTCTTCATTCCCCACATCTCTTACCTACCTGACTCATTGTTATATTTTGTTTCGTAATATAATTAACATTTTTGCTCAGTGACTATTTATTTTTATTTCCTCACATTTTTATTTTCAGAGACGTGTTGCCTGTGGTGGTATTATCTTTAGTATATTTTATTGTGCTTGCATGTTTGTTACCAGGCACCACCACGATCTACTGTTACTAAATGTTGGTTTGCATTTGACGTTATAGAATCCAGATGATTTCGTAATTGATTGCGAAAGTATGCCAGTTTCGTAGAAGGGGTGTTAGTTCTCTTCATGAGATTCTAGATTCCTTAGTCGTTCTGAAATTTATTTGGCCCGTCTTACCATAGTCTTTTCATTTCTATTATAGGGTTTTTTTGGATTCTACAGTTACTATTGTGTGCAGTAACTGGACTGAAACTTGATGATGAAACTTAAAATGAATAAAAGTCATATCTACATATTCCAATACAACAGGTTATAATTAAAATAAAATGTACATTTTTTTATATAAATTGAATATCGACTGAACCGAATACAAGCTGGTCTTCATGCTATAGTATGCTTTTTTTCACCAAAAAAGTTATAAATTTAATTGCATATTTTTACTAAGTATTCCAAAGAATAAATAATAATATTTCTTTATTTATCTTTCAACAGAAAAACTCATGAGTTATGAATGTAAAAAAAGATATACATAATCAATTACACGTCAGACAAGCCAACACACCAGGCGTCGCAAAAAGTCGAATACCTACTTTTTGCGTGCAGTACACGTGAGCGACGCATGAAGCTTCGTATCTATGTACAAATCTCGAGGTTGTGCCGCAACTTCGCTCGTGTCATCGATAATATTTCTCAATATCCGCTCAATACCATATATTGACTATAATACATCCTGCATTTAGTTAATGCCATTTACTTCCGGCATGATCTGAGCACATTTTGTAAGCTGCTTAGTTAAACAAATTCTACTCGGTGGTAAAGCTTTGTGCAAGCTCGTCTGGGTATGTACCACTCACTCATCAGATATTCTACCGCAAGGCAGCAGTACTTGGTATTGGTATGTTTCGGTTTGAAGGGTGAGTGAGTCAGTGTACAATTACAGGCACAGGGGACATAACATCTTAGTTCCCAAGGTAGGTGGCGCATTGGCGATGTAAGCGATGATTAACATATCTTACAATGCTAATGTCTAAGGGCGTTGGTGAACACTTACCATCAGGTGGCCCATATGCTTGTCCGCCTACCTATGCTATAAAATATATCATAGACATATAAGTTTTCCATCAAAGAGGAGCGGAATAAAAACCATTTAATTGTCGCCAAAAACTCTCCAACAAAATTTAGTTATTGGTATTCACGAGAACGAACAAAGATAAATAGACAGCACTTTTAAAAATACTGTTATTTGCCACAGATAAAATATGTGACGTAGTAAAAAAATAATATTTAAAACCGAATTGAAATAGTAAAAATATAAATGTACACACAACACCGTAGTTAATGTTTTGGATTTAAAAATATCGAGCGATTAAAATGATTATCATTGACAAAAAATTACTTTAAAATGTTGATAACATGTCAAAATAGTATTTGTATATTTCTAACTATTGACATATGCCGGTTTTGTAATGTTATAATATTGTATGAAACAATTATATATAATTAGTGACAAAAGATGAAATAATTTAAATTCCATGCCATCGCTTACATAAGTTATTTGTAACGTATATAACTTTCTTACAGACTACATGTATTTAATTATTTAACAAATAAATAATGTAACTGTACGAACACATTGTTGGGCTTATTAAATATTCTTCCACTAAATATTTTCTTAAATAAACCCGAACATGTAGACAGATATTTATAAAGATCTTTTATACTGTACTCGAGAAAGCTAAGCGCTGTCTATAGTCTTGCGCCTGCGCGATGACAAGTTTAAGACACAGATGCATTACAATTAGAATTTTGTAAACATGCTGCACGCATGCATAATTGCTGTTGGTGACTGATTTAGCGTGGGACGAGCGATTGTTTCCGTCTGTGTGTCACGTGTACTCCTGACATGTAACCTTTAGTTACACCCAAAGATTTGAAATTATTTATTACTAAGCTTGACAAGCCAGTTAGTCAGCCAGACAGGATGTCTTAAATATAGAATGTTTGTTTAATATGAATAATCTCTCTACGAACTAATAATACATATGTAATTTAATTATTATCATTTACACAAAATTTACTTTTCATCTAAATTAAAAAAAAATATCTTTCAATATATTTTTTGAGTTGTCCTCTGGCTGGTTATTCTACAACAATATAACAAGTCCGAATACAATGATTATATATATTGATAAGTATATATGTGATCCAATAAAGTAACCCAATTTTTTTCTAAAAATTCGTTCATTTTAGCTTGAGTCTACGTCACAGAATCTTTCGAATCGTCTAAATTTCAAGTAAAACAAATCTTATTTGTTGGTCACTAAATAATATAAAAATATATTTTAAAGCAACTTGGTCGTTGTTTCAGTAGCTTGCATATAAAGGTGAAGAATGCGGGATCTTAGGGTATCCGGATAATTGTGTTTTTCTATCAAAAAAAATCTCCTTAGCATCCTTTAGTCTGGAAGTTGCCAGTGTTAGTACCACTCTTGTGCCTCGGAAAACAAATGGTTGGTCCGGCGCGTGAACTCTTTTTGATTGTGTAGTGTTTACCGTCATACCTGATTTTGAAAGTGAAAGTTTTGACAGTGAACATGTTTGCGCACACACTTGTGCACTATTATATAAAATATCCCGTTGTCTAATCGAAAATTGTCGAGGTAGCTGCAAAGCAAGATCACCATAAAAATATATTTCTCCTGGTTAGCTAAGTTGACATTTTTATCACTTGCAACAAAAAACAAAACGCAATACGTTTTACATGGCAAGTTTCTTTTATTACTCTTTGTATCACGTATTTATAGCGAACATAAAACAGCTGTCACTTTTAACGATAAGTTTGCATTTATATCGCTATTTCTAGAATCGTGAGTGAATATTAAATTTATCGACGGACTGACAAATGATTTTATTATACATTTGATATTTAATGTTATACAATACAATAAATGTTCTTTTTTTGTTAACCGTCCAATGTTATGTTAAATTCGTTGATCAAACATAATTGAAGTCGTGATATTTTTTTTTTTATCTTGACTAATTTAAAATTATGACTTTGCTTATCTTATTAGTTTAATTATTCGTAAGTTGAGATAAAAAATAATTTAGTGTGCATATATTATAATGTATAAATTTGTGTTTAAAGTACAGTAACAGTTTCCAAATGTTCCATAGTTTGACATCTTGAGGAGAATATTTTGGCGTCTTTTCACGTACAATATGTGATAGAACTTCATCCGAAAAGCAAGTTTATACATTATATTCTTTTACGAGATGGGTGTACAACTATACACACAATAAGCTCATAAAAACTTAGTGATGCCGGCCAGGCTTTAATACAAATATTTTGACGAAGATTGACGTATTCTAAGAACGCCCTCTAGACTCATGTGTGTTTATTGTTGCACAAATATCCTTAAATAAAAAGCACAAATATGTCTATAGCAATGCTTACAAGCTTATACTCATGGACCTGATCTGATGTCACTAAATGTAAGTTATGTGTTATCTGTGTTAATAAACATGATTATAAGTCAATTATTAAGTTGCCAATACACTGTCACGATCTAAGTTGCGTCATCGTACGTTTAGTGTAGTTTGGAGTAATTAATATAGGAAGTTACATAAAGGGACCTGCAACATCTACCTACTCCTATCCTGCTACTGGTAAACTATTAAATATATTATATAACTATTTTGTTTTATATGTCTTTGTATATCAGAGCGTAACTACATTGTTTTTTCTGTAAAATAATTTAATTTTCTTTACTCACATATATTTTTCTGCACTTTCTAAAATGACGTGAGACAAATTTAAGCATAAAGCCTTTCGTACAATTTATATTTTGTGTGCTGCAATAAAGTATTATATAAGAAAAGTGTATGATATGATTATTGTAATTCAGATGAATGTATACATTTTTTAGATTGTTTTCATTTTAATTTTAAAATTTCATTGAGTGGATAACGATTTATTTATTAACTGTATTGCAATGAAAATATTTTATTTATATGTACAGACACCGATTTATATTAACATATAGAGTAGTCAATCATGCATATATTATAATAAAATCGATTACCAAGATTCTCGTTTGACAGATCGATAATGACTTATATTTGTTCTGCGAAATGTTATTTGTTTTTTCTCTGTCGGTACCCAATGTTTACAAGAATTATTTTTTTATTGCCAGTTGTTTTAATTTATTACAATGCAAACTTATGTCCTAGCCTGGTTCATGGAATTCGTATTCATCGTTACGCTAACAAGGCTACCTAATATGAAAAAGGATGCAGAAACACATGATCGCAATTCACTTTTGATCGTCAATGACTGTCGTGGCCTTAAGCGGGTCCATGTCTCCTGGGACATCATCTTCATAGAATTTATAATTGATTATTATTATTTTAAATTATTTATTTATAAAAAGGAATACTACAAAATCTTGCACTCTCAACTACTGTTACCGGTATGTTAATAAACCGTGAGGCAAAACACACAAATGTGGCCAACTGTATTAATTCCGAGGCGCGAGCGCATGTTCGCATCGTTAAATATTTTGACAGCCTGGCGGTTTTATTCGTACGTTGCTGTTCAAATTCAATATAGCATCGCTGATTCACGATCCGCGCAAAATAATTTGTAGAGTAAAAAAATCGGTCACATCCCTTATCCCTTGTAATAAGGTTCAGATTGGAGCATAAAAATTGGTTTGATGGCATTAAAAACGTTGTTTATGTGTTAAAATGGACCATAAATTCTGAGTGTCAACCCTGGGATTGCAGTTGTTGTATGTACAACCCTACAGCGATTGTGTTGGGAAGATTTGTCGCAGGCGCGACGTGAGATATGAGGAGACGGCGCGGAATAATACGGCCATTTTAAATTTGATATAATAAATAGGGTTAAGATACGCGTCAGATCTTTGATTTTTTCAAGTTAAGCATCAATGCTTGTAATAATTTGTTAAGTATCGCATATATATTTTTTTTAAATTGTGTGAGATAGTGTACTACTGAACATAACATCTTAGATAATAATAGATATAATAATAAGTGTTCTAAGTTTTTCGTCGAAAACTCTTATTATTAGATTAAAACTGAGTTTTAATAAAATAACTTGTTTGTTGGATAAAAGAAACTTTGCAAATGAAAACTGTTTTTCACGACGACAAAATATATTTCCCGTTTAATATGTAGAATAATAATTTGCATTTAAATTGCATTTCGATAAATCATATCTAAATGTTATTATTTTAATCAGATGCTAAATTTACAAAAGCTAATATATAATAATATCCAATCAAAATACTTGGCAACATTATACAAACTGTACCAAAAATTGTTATGACAAAAATATTTTACAAGTCACAAACAATCCGATATCAGCTCCCGAATGAATTCAAACAATATAGTCCTTATGGCGTACAGAATAGAATTAAAAATATGACAACAGTTCAGTCGTCTGGTAAATGCGAGCCGGTATGAATGGATGCTTTACGATATTTCGCAATGAAGTCTTCGTGTTTACATCGTTATGTTTACTTTAAAACTTAACACATTCCGCTGTGAAAAGACTCTGAATTCTGTTAAATGAATTTCTATTCATTTATTAAAAGATACATTGAAAATGGATAAAAGGGACAACGTCAAAAGCACAGCTTTGAATATTCGTAGCGGAAAAATAATCTTTTTATAAGGCCATATAATTATGGCGACTTTAAATCGTAAAGGTAGCGCCTTTATTATTAACACTTTTGATTCAACGGTTGCTCTTTGTTTGCTTGTATCATATACTTGTAGACTCTCGGATGATCAGAAATAATATCGGATTTAGAAGCCACATTTTAGAATATACTTTTTTATCCACCACCTCGCATTAGAGCTGTGTTATGGAGTAAGTTCTTCATGTGTTATATTATTGTGATTGGAAAACTCGCCTTTTCCTAATACCGTTTTCCTTTACTGCTTAACACAAAATTAATTATAAAGGACAGTAGGGATATAAAAAATCAGGGTCCGTATTTGAACTCGGAATCTTTGCTTATGAACTACTTCGTGCTCTATCAATTGAGCCATAAAAACTCTTACCTTATCCTGTCATTCAATAGCATCTTAAATATCTTTTTTTTATTAGAAATTAAAAAATCAAATATTATCTGTAAAAGAATCCTACGGTTAACAGATTCAATTTGTTATACCGGCATAATCCTTGTCGATTTCTCGGTAGTGTGCGACGCGACACCTGCGCGCACGCAGAATCTTAATCGGTCGTCTAGATCGCCTAACACTTCCTTAGGACTTGCTGGCAGGAAGTTTGTACTATCACTTAACATATTTAATATGATAAATGAGCTTAAGAGTAATCGACGTCCGCTATAAACTTTATATTATTCTAAGAAAAGCCATTACATAAATGTACAGGTTTATATAGCATAGAAATGAATTTATAAAATAATAAAAATAAAACTGGGATAAAAACACGTACTCTCCCCGTGCGAAGTCCTGTACTCCACAGTGCTATAACAGACGGTACATTAATATCAACATGGTATATAACAATCAATAGAGATATTTTGAAGAACAATCCGAGAACAATCATGGAATATTAAACAATAATTATTAAATTATATTACTTAAGTAATTATTAAGTTTGATTGAAATACAAAGAGAGTTCTCATAGAATGCACTAAAGGTTATATATATATAGTACACACTATATAGTAATATAACATTAATTTTTTTTAACTAATGTAAATTGTTATTATTTGTGTGAGTGCCTGGTATAGGTTCATTTATGAATGTCCGGGATATAGTAAGCAAAGTATATTACTTTCACATCGGAAGGTATTCTACGAAATCTCATAGCTCGTCATAAATAATATGAAAACTAGATAAAAATTCTTATTGGAAAAATACAAAAGTCTGAAACGAATGATAAGACAAATCTCGTACATCTCGATCTCGGAGCGGCAAAACAAAGTAATATAGGGCAGGTCGCGCATAACGCACAGGATATCATAAAACTGTATATATTATATGTTCCGCCTGAATGCTTCAATAAAGCCTGAGAGCGAAACATTTTCATAGAAATCGCTGCGGCGTACGCGCGTATCGTTTATTGGATTTAGGATATATTTATGCAAAGAAATATACGCAGACATTATACTTTGATAACAATACTAATAGTTGTTGTTGTTGTTGTTGAAGCTGAATGGTAACCTTTTGTATTAACATATAATTAAATTACCCGGAGCCAGCCACAGCGATCGAACCAGCCTGTCAGTTATATACATAAAATTTAAAATGTTAATATTTTCCTTCCATGTTATATAAAAAGGACTTATCGCATCTTAACTACTTTGACTACACTTATAATGCTTACAGCCATCTACTTGGTTCAACCCGGCACTGAAAGTTTTATTATCTAAACTAAATGATTTTATAATGCCAATACAACTTAATTTTAAAATGAAATCATTTAAATAGTTTCCATTGACATTTATCTCGAGACAGATCTCAACATGCACCAAATGGTTTCCCTTTGTACTTATTTTTACTTTTTATGGTAAAGTGTCAAATGTTATGACAGTTTTAAGGGATTTCTATAAGATAAAGCCACAAAGGCTCGGTGCATTGTTTGGTTGTCTGAGATTATCTTGGGGTTGAGATTTTTTTGTAACGTTGTAATCCGTGTCGACATTTGGACATGTTCTTAAAGGAGAAAAGAATTAAAGGACTATGACACTCAGAGCTATTCAATGATTTACAAGATAATTTGATTTGGATTTCAAGATTTTATATTTTTATAATAAATGCATTTGTATCGACTTATATTGTACGATGAAACCGGAGATAGTTAACTATAACAATTTAATGTAAAATAGTTAAACTTACTAGGTGGAAGAGCTTTGTGTAATCTCGTCTGGGTAGGTACCACTCATTAGATATTCTACCACAAAACAGCAGTACTTGGTATTGTTGTGTTCCGGTTTGAAGTGTGAGTTAGCCAGTGTAATTACAGCCACAAAGGACATAATATCTTAGTTCCCAAGGTTGGTGACGCATTGGCGATGTAAGCGATGGTTAACATGAAACCGAATGCTTATAAATTAGTGGTTCCCTTGATTGGAAATCAACTAGTGCTATACATTTGACTGGTAGGTCAAAACAGCAATGGCTTTTCTAATCTATACTAATATATAAAGCTGAAGAGTTTGTTTGTTTGATGCGGCTAATCTCAGGAACTACTGATTCGAATTTAAAAATTATGTTTGTGTTGGATAGTCCTTTTATCGAGGAAGGCTCTAGGTTTATTTTTATTTATTATTATTTTTTTGATTATACGCGGGTGAAACCGCGAGCACAGCTAGTACCTTATATTTACTATGATTTGCCAATTGTAATAACAAGGTTATGATATCACAGAATTATATAATATCAAAATCTAAATAAAGTTATGTTAGAATATATTAAATGTAAATCTGGGGATAGGTTAAGAATTTATTTCTACATGAGAAGAACTAGTAAGAACCTTAGTTGTTCCTCTTTTCATTCACCAAGTTTTATAAATACATACTAAGTATTATGCGGGTTAGTGAGCGGGTATTTTTTTTTTAAGATTTCAAATTAAATCATTTCTCTTAAATTAATTGTGTATCACAATGCATTGTTTATATGATCATGATTAGGTAACTCTCTGTCCACTTTAAGAGGATTTAAGCATGGAATAATAAAACAATTATCTAAATAGCCGTAGTCAGTCATTAGAAATATTTCACATTTATCATTGATTCTTCATTTATGTGTTAAATTAAGTATCTACTAAAGCACTATCTACTGTTTGGTGTTGTAATTTCGCTGAGTGGGTGGTAGATATACCACTAGTAAAATTAAAATCTCGTAAAAAATACTCTAAAACCTTATAAAATTTACAACAGCAACTCGAGACCACCACGACAGTGCTGGTTGCTCAACAAAACTTAATTTTAATGATCCAACCTCCTTTTGTGATCGTAAAACATTAATGTATAAAATTAATTGTTTCAGTAAGAGATGCTCACAGACGAGACGCTAGCAATTTGCGGTGATCCGCTCTGACCGGATTTATTATAAAATGAGATCACACAGCGACACCATTCGTATGAAGACGGCATACGGAAATAAATTGGTCTGATATGTCGTCAGAACTTTTTATTTTCCGTGACAAAAGTGAATTAATTAATATCCATATCTGAGTAAATTTCATGTAGCGAAGGTATCATTATTTGCATGTGGTCACAATAATTTTCAAATATGCGTTTTCAAATATATGACTCTGCATAAATAGTAAGTATATTTCATTTTAATATACACGTTTTAGTAATGTGTTTAAACCACCAGGCTCAGTGGTTTGAGCACATTATAGTCTTAACCGAAGGTGCGAGCTTTTTGTTCAAGCACCACTAAAATTTCATGAGCTTAGTTTGTGGTTATAATTCATATCGTGCTCGATGATGAACGAAAACATTTTAATTACGTTACATTATTTAAAATTGCTAACTTAATCTTAACTATCATTGTTACAGATTAAGAAGGGAGACACGAACTTAGAACGAGAACACTAGTTCTGACCATCATTGATACCACTGGTAAGTCATATGTCAAACTTTACAATAATTACTTTTATATATATAAAGGTACGCGGATGAGCAAATGGGCCACCAGTTGATAAATGGTCACCATCAAAAATAGACCCTGGCTCTGTAAGAAATACCAATTCTTTACATCATTATTGCGTCAACAACCTTGAGAACTTAGATGTCCCTTGTGCTTGTAGTTAGTTATACTGGCTCACTCACCCTTCAAACCGGAACACAACAATACTAAGTAAGTATTCCTGTTTGGCGGTAGATTGTCTGATGAGTGGATGTTATCTACTCAGGCGGGCTTGCACCAAGTTGATAAATCAAATTGTATTTATTCATCTAATAACGCCGCAATCATTTAAATAACTTAAGACAAAGCGCTCGTTAAATAACAAAACCATCATTTTCCTTATCTCTTTAATACTTCATTATCAATAATGTATTTAAAATGTAAATAACAGTAGTGAGTTGGCGAAAGCGAAGTGAACTGAGGCAGCGGTTAAGATAATTCTTAGTGATAGCGAAGCGCGGCTCAGCCTCCGAGCTTACTGTCGGGCACAGATCAAACACTCAGACGGTTCTTACGGCATTAAACCGATTATGCCATGACTTAGATTTTATATAAGAGTTGGAAAAAACAATACGTGAGGTATTATTTATTATTTTTCAAGAAACCACTCAGCGTTGACGCTGACAACGTCAGAAATTAATAGCAACATTCTTAAACAATGAAAACTTTCATTTTAATTAACTTAGATTTTTGATTTGCAATAAAATTAGAAGATAGAATATTATATAAGCATCAAGTAAATAAAACTGCAGATCTTATATATAAATATATAATTTTATGTAGGCTAAAGTATTAATTTAATTAATATAATATATTTTTAATTTTTTGATAACAAGTGTACAACAATGTCGCTACGTAGCGAGTGTCGTTGATTAGATATGTGTCCATTGTAAATAAATAATTAATATGTGTATATTATATATTTAAAAAATGCTGGGTTTCATGTCATTTCTCCTCGGTAGAATCTACATTCGCAACAGATGATAGCTTTACATTTAATGTAATCTTGTAAAATGTCGATTCGTTACTACTCGTAAGAGCCTACTTGAATGCAATACATTTTGATTAAGCTTTTGTGGTCGATTTGCAACAAATTGTGAAGATTTATCGATCTTATTGTTTAAATATGAAAATCTAGCTAAACATTATTAAACATATTTTAAATTTACTACTCGTCGTTTAGTTATAAAACAATTCTAGAACTTTGAAATCTAAGAACCTAAGAGACAATCTTCTAATAAGCTATTCTTTGTAATTCTCGTTATCGCTTCAGAGCATCAGGTCACAAGTCCCGGCGGGACGCATTAAGATGAGAGATAACACTTCCACGGTGACCGACTGGGCTAAGTCTTACCATCAACATTGAGCCTCAGATACTCTTTCTTGATTTAAGAACCTTACTCTTATGTTATACGAAATATAAGTAATATTACTGAAGTGCAATTACTTAGGGATACTACACAATAACTTTGGAATAATACATCATAATTAGTTGCCCAAAATAAATGACTATTTAATTATTCCTTTAATTGTCAAGAGCAGGACCAATTCGTGTTTTCAAATTTAATATGTCAACGCATTATGCTATTATTTATTCTCTGTTAATTAGTACACAGTAAACCCAGTCGCAAATCGAGAAATAGGAATTATTGTAAAGTAAAAAGTAAATTACCATCTGTAAATGTTCACTGGGCTATGACCTCCTTCTCCTCCTTGTTGATAAGTATCACTCAATTTGGAAAACACATATGGAAGATTTTCATCTGTCTTATGCAGGTTTAATCACGATATTTTCCTTCACCGAATTGGGTAAAATATTCAAATACACATTCATTGATGCTTACCCGAATTTGATCTCGCAATATTCAATTAAGATTCACGTGTTCTAACCACTGGCCATCTCGGATCTGAAGCTATCGAATTAATTTAACCTTAAATAAATAGATATATCGTATCAGATAGATACGACTTTAATTTATGATATGTTATATAATGAGAAAGGCAAAGATTAAAGTTGATCGCGATAAAATCAAAGCATTTAAAGTTTTTTTGATGCCGCATCGTTGTACGGCGACACAAACTTTCTCCACATAAATGTTATTTGGAAACACGGTTTGGAAAACACACATCATCATAAAATCTTGAATGTATGATAATGTTTAGTCAAATCATTATTCTATGAATCTCCGTCGAATAGCGCGGCATCATGATATGATCTCTACATTGTATACCAAAATACACGTCTCTTTGTATATACGAGTTTATATATTTATAAAAAGAACACTGACTATGTGCATGTTAAAATATTATAGTAAGATTAGGTTTAGGAAAATAATAAAAATTTGATTTTCCGGCTAATTGTATTGGTGTTTTGTACCACGCCACTAACAGTAACATCAATTATTTTTTAACTCAAATATACTATTACACAAACTTTATGTAAATAATTAGGCTTAAGAATATCAATTTAATTTGTTTTAACAAAATATATTACAATTAAAAAAAACTGGTTATAATACAATACTCACGTATGTGAATTGGAATTATTTTATTTTCCGACAATTTTAAAAGTATCATTGAAAAAGTATATAACTACGGAAAGTATACATTTTACTCAATAACTTGGGTCTGTAAATTATAATTCAAAGAAGACGGAACCACGAGCAAAAGCCTTGTCTATTGTAAGCTGATTTGAAAATGACTCGATTGTATCGTGACAACGAGCTTGACGCGTCTTAACTGATCTTTTATTGATTTCTGAGAATATGTTAACAGAAAAATGACAACGTTCTTATCTTAAATGTTTTACATTGAACGATAACTAATTTGTTATAGTTGAACGAGTGTAAAACAAGAGTATGGTATGGAGAAGCTAAATTTTATTTCACTTAACTGGCACTTGTAGATAGTGTCTCCGCATTTATCTGATCCATTTTCGCAATACTTATCTACATTGAATGAATTGAAATTAACTTTTTTACTGTGTCCATAACAAATCTTTTGATGTAATCTTGATGATTGATTATTAGAATCACAAATAATTATCAACTAACTATAACTAACTAATATATAAACAAGTATTAAGAACTGTATAAAGATTACGAGTTCTAGATCGATCACCGTCTAAGGTCAAGGTAAAAAGTAAATTAATGGCGCCTCAGCCTTATTGTATCAATTGATCAAGATTATTCCAGCGCAGTACAGGCACAACGGATTTATTACTTACTAACTTTTCGCTACAACTTGCGAACAGTAGTCATTCAGTCGTTAAAAAAGGCCTACATCTCAATGATTCAAATGGTTTGAACAGTTGCCAAATTGCACGACAATTTTAGTTTGAAAGTTAAACTAACATTAATTTTTTTTTTAAACTGTTTGCAATATACGCAAATTGGCTGGCAGCGGATGGAGACTGAGAGCTGAAGATCGAGCTCAGTGGCGTGCCATTGGAGAGGCCTATGTCCAGCAATGGACGACAAAGGGATGATGATGATGAGTTATTAGTATGTATGGGTGTTTTAAAAAATAATAGTAATGTCTATTCGCACTGGTTTTGCCGTTAGGTATTCTACACTGTAATCAGATTGCCAAAATTCGGGGTAAATAATTAACATAATTATGGTATGGTGCCATACACACTCAAATAACCAATAAGAGCAAACGAGATTTAAGGTTAAGCTTATCTAAAACAAACAACAAATTTTCCCCTTGCTTTATTTTCTAGTTATTCAAAGGGTAGTCACTCGAATAGTTAAGAACTAATTAGCACCAAGCAAAACTGAGTTGGAGACAAGTGGCATAATTATGTGAAATCTAGATCCTTCTATATTTTGGACCGACGCCAATTTAACTCCGCCATTTTGTGATCACGGACGCCATCTTGTCTTGCCATTGTTAGTCGGAAACTGTAACGGATGTTCGCCTCTGGCGCCAAATTGCACAGTTTATAGGCTGTATTAATAAATAGTTAATATAACGAGACTAAGGAAAATATGTTTAACTAGCTGTGCGTGCGGTTTCACCCGCGTATAATTCATAAAAATATAATGTATAAAAATCAACACAAAAATAATTTTTAAATTCGAACCAGTAGTTCCTGCGATTAGCCGGATCAAACAAACAAATTCTTCAGCTTTATATATTAGTATAGATAACCATTATATTAAATAGTTTTCCTTCGTATGCGAACATTCATTGATCGTAAAATTGCCTTTCTCAAATAAATCAGAACTTAAAAACCTTTGAAAAACTTGATTCTTTCAAGACGTAAATCAGATATGGTCATTGAAACTTTGTTGTATATGAAGTTAAATTACAAATGATACAAGGTGCTACATGGACATACAGTTAGTTAGTAAATTAGGTTTTATCGTTTATACATATGCAGGTCTCATTTGGTATTTTTCTACGACTTAGCTATATAATTATAATTATACCGCTACAGTGCATGTGTGTACCATATAACAACACAGCACTGTAGCGCTGCACACGAAAAGATTAGCTATTATTAAGATTTTACGATTACTTTTATTAACCTAAGCAATAATAAAATTGAGCTGTCTGTCTGTGATTACAAAGTATTTTTTAAGTGAATATGGCTATTTGCAAGATACTAAAACCAAAACAGCTGTTATTTTTGTCTTTTTTTTCTGTCCGTCTGTTCGGTTAGCCACAAAGCGGTTAAAAATATAAATAATTGTATTAAGACCCAGAGGTAACTTGGAATGCAGGACTTCCAAGGTATCCCTGAGCTTTAATTTCATCAAAATCAATTCAGTCTATCACATGTTATAACTACTTGAAATTTAGGTACAATTTATTTTCTGCTATTTTAGGGGAATAAGTATGGAATTATAATCAGGAGAATGTATTCAATTAATAATTTACATAAACCACTGATTTGTTTATAATAAACTAAATTTAATAACGATACAATTTACATAACGATCGAAATTGTAACCGTTAATACTTGGTGTACTATGTATGGTGTATGGTGTACTTTAACCATATAATATATATTTATGCATAATATATATAATACTAGAAAATATTTCATTCGTATCGCGCTTCGTTCACTTTAAAAAAATTATTTACTTCATTCGAGTTGGCTCTTACAAGTAATTTTAAATCGTCAAATTTAAATTGAAATAATTATATAATTGGTATCCAATTCAATTTATCTTGCATATAATAATACATTTGAGCCGCTGATGAGTTGTAAGATAATTGACTTGAACGAGTCAATCACAATAGCTGTTAGCTACTTTAGAGTTATTTTAAGTATTAAAACAAAGCTAATTGCTTACAGATCTGTAAATAGAGTGAAACCGGAGACTTCCTTATTATTTAATGCGTCGCCATTAACGCCTGCCAGCTAAACCGTATTTATTACAGAATTCGACTCTCCTTATTCTTGTTCCGTATTAAATTACACCGTATTTAGTCTGAGGTATATTTTCGTACTTAATTTACAATAATGGGAGTTTGCCAACTTTTATTTAATTGTGATTTTTTATAGCTGTTTAATAAATTATGGGGTTCGAAATTACGCAATGTAAATACAGATGATCGGTTTGTTATAAAAATGTAGGTATAGATGTCTGCGTATAAGTATAACGTGCGTGTATGTGAGAATGTACGTGACATTTGGGACTCGCATATACAAATTAAGATAATATAATCAACAACTCTAAACAAGTTTGATTCATGTACTTACAAAAAAAGCTGATTAAGATTTAATTCGATTAGGCGTTTTTATAACAACAAAAAACTGTGAAAAACTGGATATTTGAGATTTATCGCGGTGCCTTAAATATATATGAATATTAATTGATAAATTCAATTACATTATTTATATAGCATCTAACATAGGTATAAAATTAAATAAGACGTTAGTTTCCGCTTACATAGGTATACAAATAGGATAAATTCTTTACTGTACAATATCATCAGGTTTGGCTGAAACAGAGTCAATGGACATTATTATTATATTATTCGTTTTTAAACTTATTAAACGCAACATTGTCTGTTAAAGTAATGACAGTGCACAATAGTAAATTGCATTAGCATAAATCAAACGTACATTTAGACTCATTTCTCAACCCGCGAAGGGTTCTGATTGAGTTATTCCGTCTGTCCGTCTGTTATTGTTATTAATTACTTATTTATTGAGCGTTGCGTCCACCGTCGCTGCGTAGGTTACATGGATCACATTAGCGGGAATTTAGCGATTTATTTACCGATTTATAAATTTTCAAAAAGAAATGCTTTTTATTATGTAATATTAATGAAATATTTAACAAATAGATGTATTATCATATATCTTAACTAGTGTAACAAACACATGTATCAAATATCATACGAGTATTGACCGAATGTTTAAGTCGAGAGTTCGCTCCCGATGTGATCGATGGTTATTGAGGGGAAAATTAAAAACAGATATACGATTGTAGTAATTATTAAAACAATACCACATGGTTGGTATGTGATGGTAAATCTTTGTTAAAGTTTATTTTGGTGGGCACTTAGGATTCATCCTACCGATATTCTATTCATAGATACTGTATTATTCTATTCAAATTTCTAGGATGAGTAAGGGACTTATAATTAATGTATATT
Source organism: Nymphalis polychloros (assembly GCA_905220585.2). Classification (NCBI taxonomy): domain Eukaryota; kingdom Metazoa; phylum Arthropoda; class Insecta; order Lepidoptera; family Nymphalidae; genus Nymphalis; species Nymphalis polychloros. Next base: position 12,859,623 of record HG992255.1, on the reverse strand, counting down.
TTGTTAATATAATACTACTTCCTAATTATTTATATAATAACATATAAATAATAACAGGTTAAAATATTGAATACTTATTCGCTACACGCTGCCGCTTGTCAACAATAACCGCTACCATCCATGAATTGATATAAATAACACTTTGACATATTTCGTGCGTAGAAACTAATGTAAAACGTGGACCCTTCTTGCATGTCTACATATTACTTCGCGATGACTGTACGTCGACTTGTGACAGACTCGTTATTCTGTTGCTTATAAGACTGCAGGTCCCAGGTCCTGAATTTAACCACCAAGAAGATATTGAGTTTTTCTATTAATAAACTAGAAGTAACAACTCGAACTTTGAAAGTTGACAATGCTGACAATACCAATTGTTTACAATGCACGATAAGTATTGTTTTCTTGTCCTGAACTCTTTATTTTTTATCTATCTGTTTCATCGAAATGTAAGACTAAGGCAATAGAGTGCATTTTTGTTTGGGCACATACTTGTGCACTATAATAATTTTGCGCTGTTAATTTTTCCCTTCGAGATTGATCGCCATTATCAGAAGGCCTTCATCATTAACATCAGCATAACTTAATTACTATAGTTGTTGCTCTGACCTAGCCTTATCTATTTTCCGCTACCTACTATGCCCTTATAATATATAACAATTTATTTACATGAAAACCTTAAATAAATACAAATTAAAATTAATTATTTTACAAATAGTGACCGCGTGGAATGGTGCCAAGAATGCTAGCAGCATTTCCCCTTTGAATCGCAATTCCGATTCTCTGGGCGAAAAATGAACCAGCCCTCCTGTCACAGAGTGTAATATTTATGTATAATATAATACTAATTCTCAAAAGTAATAAATAGAAAGCTTCGTAATAACTAAGCTTTAGTAATAACTAAATCTATACTTAAATGAGAAGTGAAGCTAAATGTACAAAAGAATTCTCTTGAATATTTAAACTAGATTAGAAATTTCTTAACAAAAGAAATACCAGTTTCCAGTTCAGAGTCGTGACGGAGCATTTTTTACTGTTTTAAAATTAAAAAGAAAATGTCACTCCATAGTTAAAATTCGTTTGCCAGACGGGATTTACCTCAAGATAATATTTTGCGAATTTTTCCACTTGTATAATATCAGTAAAGCCTGTTTCACTTATATAATATCAGTAAAAAATGTTTGTAAGGGATGATTAGTTAAACAATACTTTTATTTCTTTCGAATGAAATAAATTTCGTTCAACTAAATACACGCTAATCAACGCAATCTGCTGACGTGAATGTCGCAGGTTTAATCTTAACCTTTTTTGTTACACCTATACAAACATAAGCTGAAGGAGCTCAATGATAAATTTAATAACATGAATATTATTGAATATACGCATTACTCGTTTAAGTTTAAAAAATAACAAAATTGTGCAGTCGGGGGACTCATGTCAGGAATGAAATTCTGCGCGATATTTTTTCGACGCAAGCCGTGTTTTAAAATGTAATTTTAATTGATTTTATTACAATATTTTTGTCACACCAAAAAGCACCTCAACTTCCCTTATATCGACCTTCTAAATTCGAACGCCCAACGCATTACATTTTGAAGCATTTGGTAGGCACAGTACTTGGTGGTAGAGCGTTGTGCAAGCTCATCATGTAAGCGATGTTAAACATTTCTTACTCTGCCAATGTCTAAGAGCGTTAGTGACCACTTACCATCAGATGACCCATATGCTCGTCCGCCTACCTATCCTATAAAAAAAGGAATGCCAGGAAGGAAAAGCCATTGCCGCTTCACTCAACTTCGTTCCAAAAATACGACAATACTATATGCATTTCCTGCACAGTTAACTTTACGAACATCCACAAGCAAATCTTCTCCGAAATAAGTTTTATGATAAAATTTATAAAATATGGAAATAGTTACTATTTCTAAAAATGTTATTATTACAATCGAAGCGTTCAATCTGTACTATTGCAATATATCAGTAGTTGTTTCAATGTATACAATACATACTTCAGTTCGCAGTGTAAATCCACAAATAAAAAAGCCACACGAGAAGTGAATTACCAGAATATACTAATGTTTAAACAAGCCGATTAAGTAGACATGTTTTTCGTCACATAATAAATATGTAGCAAATAAAAGTTACAATGATAAGCGGTTGTATCGCGTGTTGCCATTGTTCGCTCCTAAAACCCTTCCCCGGAAACTTACGATACACAAACACACATTTGTCATTCTAACATAGCTCATATATATTTGTATATATATATTGTATGCATATTATATTTACGGATTCGTATAAAACTCTTTTTATGGGCGGAAGGTTTATATTGTCTGTACATGTCGAAAAGTAAATAAATTATTCGGTGAAGTAACACTTTCTGTGACGTCATAACAATTACTTAACTATTGTGTCTAGTGTTCTGTCCCTCAAACCGTTAAGACAGTCATGAGAAACATATATCTGTAAAAACAAAATGATGGTGTTCTCCTGACAGATTTCGTCACGGCGACCAATCTCAAAAGAAATTACCCCACTGCGCAGGACCTATTATAGCGCACAAACCCAGGTGCACTCTCTATTCTCACAATCTCATAAACACCGGAAATAGTTCAGGCGCTGGACCGATGGCTTTACGTGTTTTTCGAGGCACGGTGGTGTACACACTTTCGATTTCCAGACTTCGGGCTGCTACTGAGAATTTTCGACAGAAAATCTCAATAACATTTTATTGGCCCAACATGGGATTTGAACCGGAACCTCTGAATCTGCGGCCTTATATTTAGCCACTAGACCGACGAGACAGATATTGCTAACAAAATAACAATAACGTCCTCCAGACCGATTTCGGCCACGGCGGCCAATCTCAAGAGAGATTAGCCAACTGCGCAGGAGATATTATAGTGCACAAGTGTGTGCGCAAACACAGGTGCACTCTCTATTCCCTAGCTCTCATAATCCGATGGGACGGCAATCCGACACGACCAGAAAGAGTTCAGGCGCAGGACCAACGGCTTTACGTGCTTTCCGAGGCACGGGAGTGTACACACTTCCAACTTCCAGACTCTGGGCTGCTATTGAGAATTTTCTGACAGAAAAACCCAATAACTACTTATTGGCCCGACCTGGGAATTGAACCCAGGACCACCGGGTCTGCGGCCTTATATCTAGCCACTAGACCAACGAGGCAGTCAACAAAATACAACATACTTATATAGTTTATAATGCGTTTAACTGCCATTATAAAAACACTAAGCGTAGGTATGGGATGAATACAGCAAACTTTATAAAGCCGTGTCACGCGAATACCAAGTGTATGCCGGTTGCGGCTTCGCACAAAGGAGACAAAATATACTCGTAACTATAATAAGTATTTTGGGAGACATTTGTTTGAATTCGTTTAATTAACATTAAATTATATCTTATATTTAAATTAATCGATCGGGCTCGTTTGAAATGTGACATTTATGACGTCCCATAAATTTCCTGTAATTGTTTTATTATTTAACACTAAGTGAGTTACGCAGAATTTCTTAATTAACGTTTTTTTATGGAACTTGAGAATATGTTAAAATCTACATTTTTAATGTATTAATTGTATTTTCTAATACATATATAATAACAATAAGAATGTTAATGGAAAAAAGGACCGTCTTTGGAGACATGAATTAAGTTAATAAAGAAATTAAAAAGGATAAAAAATATTTTTAATAACTACATCAGATGAAAAATTCGCAATAATTATAATTATTTATTTTAAATTTACATAGTCAATACAAAGTGACGCTATGCGCAACTTCCTGCGCAAGATATACATACATATACGAGTATATTCGCAAACCCTTGTAAACTGCATTGCCTCACTCTCATGGTCAGATGAAATGGCAATCCAAACGACCGTAAAAAGTTCAGGACATTGTGTGTTTTCGGAGGCACATGAAAGGTTAAACGTGCTTTTCGAGGCAGGTTCTAGGTGCTACTGACAATTGCTGGATAGAAATACTAAGTAACTTTTTACTGACCATACTCAGAATTTGAGACCAAGACCTCGGAGTATGCAGCCAATTAAGCTAGCTTCTAGAGCAACGAGGAAATTTCGTATACATATTTAATGATAAAAACTTAGACTTTCTTTTTTTTATCAATAGTGCCACTCTATTTGCACACATAAATACAAAGGAGAGTCATAAAACATAGAACATTTATATCTGGAAATAGTTATAAAAACAACGATATAAAATTAAATTACTTCGCTAATATATTTTTAAATAATATTATTTTATGAGCGTGTTAAAAAAAACTCATAACGTGAAATATTAATCGATCGTAAATTATTTAAATTGATGGCGCATTAAACAAAAAATATGATCGCGAACGTTATCAAACATAAATATGTCCACATACAACTGGTATTTATACAATATGCCGACACGAATAATGGCGTTTAGTAATTCACACGCATTAGTAATGTGCTGTTAATATACGTTTTATTTATAACTATATATATTTAGCAATCTAAACTGATCGTATTTTTATCTTTACTATTTAATTATTTATACTTCAGCCTTTTGCCATCCACTGCTGGACGAAAGACTCCCCCATGAAACCCCCCCATAAAACGCCAACCGCATCCATCCCGTACATGCCATTTTTTTTAAATCGTCGGTCCACCTCGCCACATGGCGTCCTACACTACGTTTGCCTAAGCATTCTCTCTACTCTAGCACGTGTCGGTTCCATCGACCATCAAGGTGCCAAGGTTTATTAAAATGTATTACCAAATAACACTACGCACTTTTAAATTTAACGTTTTGTCGCTTACTGGTGTTGTCTTCCTGACCGCTTCGGCCACGGCGTACAACCAGAATGAATTTGGTGCAGGACCAACGGCAAAGGGATTTCAAAGAGAAGGTAAACGATTTTAACCCACGGGCAGACCTTTCTAATAACAGGTATCGTTCAGATGTTTGCTTCTTAATCACGCTGAGCTGCTGGACGATTTCAAAATCTCTGCACCTATACTTACTACACCATGAAATATATTAATTTATATTAAATGTATTTATATTCACGCCTATCTATGTTAGTCAGACGGTTCCGACGGATTCCTTGCCAACGTATTATGCACCGAGGATATAAGACATAGGCTAAGCTAGCCCTCTTTACGCAATATGAAACTGTTATGATCATATTTCGCATATTTGCATGTTTAGTAAATAATATACAAAATTCGCATTTTGTCTACTTCGAATCGGTAGTACACTTCAATTTAAACGTTTAAAATGACGATTTAAATGATACTTAGCACTGTTGTGTTCCGGCTTTAAGGGTGAGTGAGCCAGTATAACTAAAGGCACAAGGGACATAGCATGTCAGTTCCCATAAAGGATGATTAATATTTCTTACAGCGCCAGTATATATGGGCAGTTAGGACCACTCACCATCAGATGGAACAAGATATCGTCCGCTTAACTATTTGAAAAAATAATAAAAAAGACCCTACTTAAAAAAATATTATTTTCATTTGAATCTATTAAATGAAAATAATTGAATTGAAAATGTAAGAAACGAATCCATAAGCAAATACGCCGCCTACAAGATGTCATTTGATATATGAAAATATGAAACAAAACGAACGAAGGTGTTATCTCTGCCATTGGATGACAAATGTCCCGACAGCCTCCGACCACGCACTATAGAATTCCACGTCCATTACTTGTGATTATCTCAAGTGTCAGTGCCTTACAAATGACTAGCTATTGTCCTCGACTCCACGCAGAGATACTTCATGTTGATCAATATGAAAATCATTTGCTTGTCTTCGTAATCATTCAGAAAAAAAATCGACTTTGAAATTTTACTCTCTCTAGAAGAACGCTTTTACGCGTTGCCCTCACTTGAAGGGGGGGTATGTGGGACTTAGCGAGTGTACCAGAATACCCACTAAAAAACCAGCGATACCCACTCAGTTTATTTGGGAGGCGTGACAGTAATTGTTTATAAATGACCATTTGTCATTGCAGACACAAATTAAGCACATGAAAACTCAATAATGCTTACCCGGGAATGAACTCGCAATCTTCAGTCAGCTTTGATACAATAAATCGGCCAATCTCAAGAGAGATTAGCCAATTGCGCAAGACATATTATAGTACACAAGTGTGTGCGCAAACATAGTTGCACTCTCTATTCCCTAGCTCTCATAACCCGATGGAACGGCAATCCGACACGACCCGAAAGAATTCAGGCGCAAGACCAACAGCTTTACGTGCTTTCCGAAGCACGGGAGTGTACACATGGGAGTGTACACATTTCCGATTTCCAAACTTCGGGCTGCTACTGAGAATTTTCGACAGTAAATCTCAATAACAGTTTATTGTATAGTACAGTATATAATACAGACCTGGGATTGGAACCTAGGAAGACCGGGTCTGCGGCCTTGCATGTAGCCCTACGACAACGCCGACGAGGCAGGCATACATTACACGTGATTTAGCCAGTATTCAGCCTATGTATTGCTAGATATAAAACGATTTTACAATAACATAAAAGTTATAATTACTATAAGTGTTAATACATACATAAATGCACTTAACGCGCAAAACACAAATGCATTCGTCTCAAAAACTAAACGCAATTAACACTTTCCGAGATGTTCATTTTTCCATTAATGAGCTACTGAGTTCAAAGGATCTCGTGTAGGGTTACCACATTTATTGATAAATATATTATTTATTTTAAAATTACATTAAAATAATCATTTTATTGTTTTTATTTTACTTAGTATATAAATGTGTGCCTTATTCCTATTCTTACTTACATAGTTCACTTTTAATTCCATTGGGTGGATAAAGATTTAAAATAAAAAATAAGTTGATAGTACATTTATAGTTTATTTTATCTGTTCACCATTTTTGCCTATGTTATCATTTAAAAGATAATGAATATTTCATCGGATATTTGTTTTAGAGATCAATTATAAATAATGGAACGACAAAATAAGAAAATGTAAATAAATTAAAAAATATATCAACATCCAACAAAATCCACCCACATGGTATCCGCAATGGAGTCAGCTCGTAAGATGCGTTGGCTCAGTAAAAGCATATTAACGAGGAAATTAATGAGCAATCCACGCCAGACCGTTAATTACTACCTCTACTCGAAGTTTTTTCAGATTTACTTGAAACGCTATTGAAACTTATACCGACTGCCAGCGTCTGTCTTACCGACTCCGAGGTGATTACATTCATTGGTACTGTTCTAGCCAGAAGAGCCTCGAATTATAAAGATTTGTTGCTTAAGAAATTATAAATAAATACAGTGCAATAAAAAAAAATCGCTTTCGCGTCAGAAACATGCTTCTCTAATTAGACCTTGAAATAAAAACTATTTATTGGTAAATTGTAAAAACGCGTTTTTCTGTTAGTAGTGTTAGTCTGTCGGAAATCACTTCGTACCTTACTCGTGAAATGTTGAACAATGACTTAAGGTGACATGCTGATTTGATGCATATGTTATTACTAGCTGCTTGTCCCGACATCGTACGGGTTCATACAAAGTAAACTCTTAATTTTTTAAATTTCAGATTAAATTTTTTTTATGGTATAACCATAAAAAATGCGTAAAATCCACTCTTCATTAATCAATTCTTGAGTCCTATTACGAATGTTATTACATAAATTCTTATCTGTATTTCTTATTTCTTAAATAGACTCAATTTCATGGCAAACGGAAGAAACAACGGTAGAGCTTCGTAAGACTAAGTTATATGAACGTAAACAAAATTTAAAAAAAAATCCTCTGACCTGGAATCTGAAAATTAGAGAAAATTTTAGTGTTTAAAAATACTTCCTCGTTCGCTCCGACGCAATGAGCATTTTATTTTTTAAATTTACATCGGCAATTTTCCACCATCCTTGGGAACTAAGATGTTATGTCTCTTGTGTAGTTACACTGGCTCACTCACCCTTCAAAGCGAAACGCAACAATACTAAGTATTGCAGTTTAACGATACAATATTTGATGCCTTGGTGGTACCTAACCAAACGGGCTTCCACAAGGCTACCACATGCACTACTATATAAAATATTGCATACAGAAAACAACGAGTTATTTAATAGAGATTAATTTTCTTGTATTTTATGAAAATCGGAACTTAAAGTGTCGCCCCTTGTAAATAGACGCGTAATATATTTAACACGTTTGCATATTGTAGATTTCAACAGCCCATGTACATAATTAGACCGAATTAACCCTTATTTAACGCAAGCAAATGTACCACCTAATTACCTAAATATAGAGATTATTATCGCTTGCCGTGTAATCATACCATCGTCTAATGTTTAAGTACGAGGAATCTAAGAAAGAGTTCGAAATGGACTATATGCTGTAAGTGATAAGGTTTAAATTCGTATGTGAGCGGATGTAGTGAATGTAGTCTTGCGGAGTATGGTAATTCCTGGCTGGTGACGGAATTAGTTTCTAATCAGTTGATTTAATCGTGGCGAAATATTACACCGGTTGTAATTCAGCCCACTCAACTAAATATAGCAACGATTATGTCGGCTTATATTTCGCCTACAAATTCGGCCTCGTTAACTGTTTTCGTCGAAAAAAATTAAGAAAGTACTTAATTAAGTTGCTTGGAACGATAGTAAAATAAGAGCAAAAGCTCCTCGAGTTTATTTTCTAAATTTGTAAATAATTTATTATACTATAAAATGGCCCAGAATATACTTTTTATTGGTGTACAGAATATACCTTTATATAACTTTTCACATCTTGAACTTGCTTTGTAGTTGATTAGGGGAAAATTATATCCTTAAAAATATAGTGTAAACATAAAATGTTTTATTTTAAACTGGATTTATTCAAACAAAATCCAGTAAGAGCATTTTTGCTTAATATTCCTTAGGGCGTAACTTTTTTGTGTTTTTTATAAATGTCTTCAATCATACGTATGACCACCCAACCAATCTGTTTTCCTTACACCAACACACCCATAACTTAATAGACACTTACTACGCTTTCATTGTTCGATGTGAGAGGCAGGGTTGTCAGATTATTTTTTTTATTGTAATGAATGGCATAACTATAGTGTCTATCAATTATCGATTGTTCTCATCCCCTAGAAGAATATTCATATATTCTAATTGTATAATTCTATAATGATAGGTAAAAACCTGTCCACTATTATAATGTCAGTCTATATGCAAAGGTCGTTTGACATTCAGACGACGTATTCGTTTTCTTCTATAAATTCCTATAAAATTTTATTGCAATATTATGCCATAAATGGCATATCAACTCTTGTCACATCACCACGTGATACAATTACAAGCATAATGTGGATGAGTTCGTTGTGAGGCGTCCTAACGACCACAATAATAAGTTAACTCAAAAAATATTAAAATGCCTATGAACGGACACTATCCGTATTTTTTAGTTATATGTATTATATTGCAAATATTTTTTATTGTAAAAACAAAATATATACCAGCCAACTTTAGGATGTACAGTAGAGAACGTGTGCAGTGTGCAAAGTTTTACAAAATGAATGACTTAATAGAAAAGCCTGTTTATTTATACATACAAATATACACCCAAAGATAAATTGTATATACATAAAAATATACGTATATGATATACATTTTAGTAAGAATATTATTTATTTAAAGTATTTTAACCATTCGCCATCGCAGTCCTTATTTATGAACATAACCAATATTACTATTTATTTTATACCTACAAAATCTATTTATATTACAAACATTTTGTTTAAATGACACTTATGCTTTCTATTAACGGACATCGTAGTGCGTTCTCCACGGGCTTAGACAGGATAATACTATTCTACTATACCAGAATCATACAAAGCTTACAGTATAGACATGTCTATAAATAATTGTCATCATAATCTGCTCTCACTGCTGGGTGAGCAAGAGGCTCCTGCCACTGCTCAAGGTTCTTAGCTAGTCTTAACCAGGTAACGTGGCCTTTTGCAATATCACCTGCCCGACTGCACTACATGTTATCGCTTCTCCAATCCTTTTTTTTTGTAGTTTAATTGTAGGCGGACGAATATTTGGGCCACCTGATGATAAGTGGTCACCAACGCCCATAGACAATGGCATTTTAAGAAATGTCAACCATCGCTTACATCGCCAATGCGCCACCAATCTTGGGAACTAAGATGTTCCTGTCTGTAATTACACTGGCTCACTCACCTTTCAAACCGGAACACAACAATACTAAGTACTCCTGTTTTGCGGTAGAATATCTGATGAGTGGGTGGTACCTACCCAGACGAGCTTGCACAAAGCTCTACCACCGAGTTTTCTAAGTGTAAAACGTTCGGATTGATTGGTGCATTGGGTATTGAATGAATTTATGATTAAAGAAAACCAATAAATATATCCGTAGTAATAATTTAATTAGACCATAGATTTTCGTTACTATTTTTTTCTAATTAAAATATATAGCAAAGAATATATAAGAATATATATAACATATAGCGCCCACCACATGCAAATCCACGCAACGCACGCAAACCATGTGCACACTTGGGAGCAGAGAGCTGTGACGGAGTATCAGACCCATCTTTAATTAACTTTAAAAACATCATCCGTTGTTACATTTCTGAAATTGTTGTTGCCTAGGGTACATAATTTAAGCCCCCTAGTAGGGCTATGAGTTACGAGTTTTGCCATATCAATGGATATCTTCAATATTTTTATTGGTTCACTAGTTTCCGTTCGCGGTTTTGCTCGCATATGTAGGGGACAGGTGTTGGGTTAGGTGTTACGTCCTTTTATATACTGACAACGTGTATGCAAAATTTCATGATAATCGGTTGAGTAGTTGAGACGTGAAAACTCACTTACGCCTTTATTATAGTAAAGATTCAGCATACATATTTGATACAATCACGGTTTGTTTATTCTGGCATCCCTATCGCACACGACTCACTTCCAGGCCGGAACACTACAACGCTACAACTAGACGCTTCAATGAATATTTATGATCCAATCCCCAGTCAACGTTCGATTATCGAATAAATCTAAAAAGAGTAGCAAATATACTATTGTCTTTCAGACAAAATGAATAATACCTACTGATTATTCATTTTTTAATTAATTGTCTTTGGCTCGATGGGTTTTGTTAACTTGGTGTTACCTATCGGTGGATTATTTTGTTATTAAATATATTTTATAATATTATAAATAGTAATATTTGGGAGCATATCAAAATAAGATTTTAAAACTGAAGCAAATAATTAATTTTCAATTAAAATAAAAAAAGTTGATGAAATATTTTTATTATACGCTTAAGTGCAAAGGGATTGAAATATTATCTGTAGTTTAGTAATAGTGTGACAGTTCCATTTCAATATTGGAGCACAGACTGAAAATAGATTTTTCGATTGATACAATATCTAAGATCGATTCAATTGTAAATATAATTTTAATTTGGGCCTTATAAAAACTAAAGATATAAAGTTTAGCTACTCATTTTTACCGTCGTTTTGTAATCAAGTAAGTCAAATAGATTATATACACACATTGTTGAATAAAATTTATTTTAGACCAATGTCTAGTAATAGTACAGTGTAGTGTCAAACGTAATAATTAAAAAAAAATTTTGGACCAAGACACTACTATTACAAAGCCAAGAACGAGTTAAAAACGAACACTTTATGCGTTAAAATTATTATTTTTTAAATTTGACTGTCTATGTTTATGGAAAATAAAAATGGGTTTAAAAAACATTACCACAAATGCAGACGTGACGAGTACTAGTTGTATACAAATAACATACTAAGTATTTACGTATCAAAACGTTTTTGCGCTATTTAGACTTGCATCTGCTTATCTGTTATTCTCATTACTATAAAATTGGTAATGCATACCGTCTGCGTAATATAAAAATACCATTAATTACATTATAAGGTTTTTAGTTGCTTTCACATACCTGCCCTTCTACGAGTAGGTCGTGTTCAGTCACTCGATACCTATATAAAAATGTCTGATATATTTCTTAGTGGATTTTCTTACTGGATATGATCCGTTGTCAAATATACAGATTGTTGGGTTGTTGTGTATGAAGTTTTGCTGTTATTATAACAACAAGGCTTTAAGGATAAAAAAAAAATTTAATCGAAGATCGTGCAACAAAATCTGTGAACGGTTCACTAATTTAACTTGATTATTAATTATTTATTTATTTATTCTTTATTGCACACAATTTACAAATACATAACAACATGTTTAAAAATCATCTCAATCGTAATCGAATCGAAATATAATCGTTTAACCGTTTTCCTATTCGACTAACACAACTATTCAGTCGTGGTTCGGTCGAAGTTGGATCGGAATAGAATCGGAAACGTATCGTAAGCGTTTTAAATAAGTAGAATTTGCCCTAACTTACGACTCAACTGAGGATTCCCCCAGGACTCCTATGAAATAGTACATTGAAGCGTTTTGTGCACTAAAAAAGGCTTTTTGTGAATTTGTCATATACAGCATGCTACATTAAATAAATAGTTCCATGAAAAAACGTTTATTGCGATAATGTATAAATATGTTTCCAAGCAGATGGTTCAAGAACAATGCTTATATAATAAAATAAAAACAATAAACAATTATGAAAAATAGCATTACATATAAATTTTAACACGATTGTTCTTAACTAAATATAAATGACTTTTTAATCTTTATAAGTGCCTACAGGCTGTTTTAAATAGTAAATATTAAAATTATACAAATGTATAAAGTAATTAATGTAATTAAACGATTCCAAGTACATGGAATCGCCATAAGTTCGTTTTAAAATTTTCTTCTCGAATTAAGTGGCGAGCTACGAATTCTTACAAAATACTCATACTATAATACTTGTTAATTGCTATCACGCAAACAAGACAAGGCATGTAAGATGCAAGTTAGGTTGCATCCATTACATAAGCGACAGCGGAAATGTAAGCGGGTTTTCGTGAACAAATTATAAGCGCTTATAGTGTTACGTTTATCAGTTGAGAAATTGAATAATAGTTTGAGTAAGTAAATTAAATTTTAAAAATAAAATAGTTATAATTAATATTTATTATATACAGTTATCAAAAATAGAGTCACACCTAATTTATTCACTGTCAGGCAAAAACATTCTTTTCTGTTAAGGACATATTATGAGTTATTAATTTTTCTATAAAAAGCAGATGTTAACTGGATGAGAACAAGCAACCTTTTTTTATATTCTGAGCGATCATAACTTTATATAAATGTTAAAAAAAATTATTTAATTTACTTCGACTAATGAATAGCGCAGAGTTGTACCCACAATTCATTTTAATATCATCAATACAATTATGATTGTGATATACGACTTTTCAAATCAAGTGATAAACTTGAATCAGTTATACGTTCATGAATCTCAATTAATCACTATCTACGTACACAATCACTCGTACTACATAACCTTTTGATAAATATAACGTTAATGAAATAATAAAACATTTCAACGTCATCAAATACATTATCACATCTCATTCAAAATGATGCGAAAATTGCAATTTAGAAACGCATTTCACAGCAAATATAATTTCGTCCGACAATTGTAATAACAAAGAGATACAAATGATAATTCTCATTGCTAAACGGTTCCGATCACATCGTTCAATCGCTGATCAAATTGTTAACAATCACTTGTTCCACAAAGTGGCCGCTCGTCGAAATACAAAACGATTATTCGAACCATTACTTTCAACTCGACGAGTGCCCATTCAAACTTAAATCGTGTAACAGTTCAACTTTAACTATTAAGTCATTAATCTAGACATTTCACGAAACGGTCACGGGCGGCCATTTCACGTTTCCGCGGCCGTTTCGACTGTAACAAGATGGCGTCGTGCGCCAAAACAAAGGTCGGCGTCGGCGCACGTGCTACGTTAAATCGGGAATTTCCTGGAGCGTGTGTTTACAAATAATTAGCTGAGCTTTGAATCGGTATTAAGATATATAAACAGAATTAAGTTAACGCATTTTGCGGTCGCAACGCAATCCCTTTGAAATTGCAACTCGATGTTTCGATCTTTTCTTGAAATTCGTTTTAGAATAGCTAGAAACTGGGTAACTGAATATTTTTTATCGAAATTATTCATAGACATGGGTATACTTATAATGAAACTATCAAACCGTTTTAAAACATGGTCCACGGGCCTAAGCTATAAAGTTCCGTAGTCCACGTAATCTACTAATTAGAAGTTAGGCTCTCTGAGTTCGCCCTTAGGCATTAAAAATTATCATAAATCTATTACCTAATTACGTAACCGCAAGTGTAAAGACTTTTGTTCTAAAAACTATAACTTTACCAATTTAAGAAGCGCATACTGTAATTTGTAATAAAGTAATCATGAAATACATTCTTTGGCTGGCACAACTTTGTGATAACTTATAACACATTACTATAACCATTCTAGTTCCTAACTGTTTCTTAGAGTAAGAAGGAGATTACTTCAAAGTTCAAATTATTCTTAAACAGATATAATAAATTAGCTATAAATAAAATAAGAATTATAAATGATGTATCCATTATTTTGATAAGATAAGATGGTTCTGTGGTTTTGTCTACGGATCCCTAAAAAGTTACACAAATATTCACAAGAGGAATAAGCACAATAGAATAAAGTTAAGTTACTTAAACAAATATAAATGCGTTTGGGTGGTTTTGTGAGAATTGATATTTATGGTCTAAAAAATGGTCTCCCGTCGCGGGACAGCTGCTTCGAAAAAAAAGAGGGAAAAAACGGGACCCGGGACTACGGGACCGGTATTTTGTTTTAATTTATCATTCAGTTCCACCTTCGAGTGTGATGATTATGAATTTATATTATTTCAAACATTTTCAAGAACTGTTTTTGATGAGTGATCGTCAAGAGTTGCGATCGAGGACTTTTTAAAATCTCGCTCGATTGGCAGTTATGTATTGATGTTGGTTGTTTTTATAACTTTTATAAAATAAACAATTTAAAAAAAAAATCGCTTGCAACTTTGTTTACGAGACAGACGGATAAATCTTATTGCGTGGATAAACACTTGAGTCTTAACGGAAGGTTGCGGGTTCGAACACAGGCAAATACCACTGAGTTTTTATGTACTTTTTGTGCTTATAAATCATGTCGAGGTCGGCAGTGAAGAAGAATATCTTGAGGGAATCTACGTGTATCGATTTCAATTCTGTCAAAGGTGTAACCACCAACCCGCATTGGAGCAACATAATGGAATAAGCTACGATCCTTCTCCTTAAAGGAGAGTACGCCTTTGACCAAGAGTGAGACAGCAGAAAAGTTACATTTCTTAATCCTTCAAATATTGTGCAACTTTTTTTTTATGTTTTTGGAAGGTTGTAGAAATGTTGTATAAATATTTAAAGCAAACTGGAACATGAGCTAGACGAAACTTGATAGTTTAGTAAATAAAAACAAACAATGTGTCAATCCTTCTAAGAGTATATATTTACTATTTATGTCGAATACCATACACTTAAGATTTTTATTGTTATAGTCTGTCGTTTTAATTAAGTCAATAGTTGAATGTTCAATATTCATTACTGCGAAGTGTTATATTTTACGATAATAAACATTTTGGTTACAGATCAACTATCGTCGGCACATTATATAACCGGTCCTCAAGTGGTAAGTTAATAATCAATTAATCGTTATACTGACGTTAGCAACGGAAGTTGCAACTGTTTTTATATATTATTATATAAATGGGTGTCAACCAATCACACGCTGTATATACCAACCATCGCGTCTTTTATATTTCTTAATAGGACGAGTGCGCACATAAAATTAAACCAACGTATATTGTCAACATTAATTATTAAACAACCTCACTGTATGCGCTAGCGATCGCATGACGTCACTCAGTGGCAGAAAAGTTCTGGATTTTGTGGGTAGTATGATACGCGGCCAGGATTCCCACAGGCTACATCTTAGTAATAGGAGATGCATCAGAACTTAGACTACTTTCACTGCGAACATTAGTATTTTTTTACAAAATAATTAATAGCGTCCTGCAATGGATGTGGAATTTGCAATGTAAAAACACACCAATTAATAATTTACATTTTCCTCCGATACTCTATAACAATCATAAATGCTATATAAACTTACAGACCATTACTGCAATTATTCGCTCAGTATTCAATTGACTTTCCATTTCAAAATTAACACAGCTAAGTAATTAAAAATCGAAACGTATCTGTCCTCCCGATACAGAGAACAGACAGCCGATATTATGAATACCTGAATAAATTATCTGAGCCTCACAAAGATGTCAAGTTTTCATATAATATCGCTTTGAATTTTTTTATATTAATGTATCAATAATAAATAAATATGACTTCAATAAGATTTTACGTTACATTTTATGTATTATTACACTGTATATTAAAAAAATACCTACTTAATTAGTTCGCCCTAAAATAAATACGCAATATTTTTAAAAATAGAAACTGTTGTTTTGTACTATTGGCTACACTTTAAACAAATAAGGCGGTATATTACGTCGCGTTCTTTCGATAATCTGATCGGACAACCGTAATCGAATCGGACGCATGTCCCAACTTTAATATCATTTAGATATAATACAGAACGTTAACCAAGTCTCGAGCGATTCGTAGAAACTGATTGGAGTAAATTAATAACGCCACCTCGTTGCTACGCGAAATACTTTAATTTGCATACAAATTAATTCTCGCAAAACTAATAGCACGAGCGCCTACTACGAGCTACGGTTATCATTATACGGGAACTCAAACATTCCATCTCGAAGTTTACAATTAAATTACTTTTCATACAAATATTAGGGTGAAGGAAAATATAAGCGTTTTTGTTTTATATAATATTATGAGACATGAAACTTTATATTCGTTTACGTCACTTTAAGTCCCAATAACAACGAAAAGCAAAACAATTGAACTACGATTACAAATACGATAAGTTTTTTGACGTGAATCGTATACTATACACTAACAATAAGTGACCGTTTTCGGCCACGGTGGTCATTCACAATGGAGACCAGCCAAATGCGCTACACATATAATAGTGCACAGTTACACGGTACCCGAACTCTCACAATCCTATTGGACGGCCAAACGACACGACAGAAAATAGTGTAAATACAGGACTTGCTTTAACATTAACTTTCACTAGAAACGAGGATAAAAATACACACGTTCTTGCAGGAATAGGTACAGTGTCTTTTTTGGGGTCGGTTAAAATACTAGACTTTAAAATCACTTAAAACTCACGTTTCCAAAGTATTATCTGCATACCGTAGTAAGGGCTACCCCGCGGCACCCGTGGAGCCGAGCGAAATATCAACGACTATTAATGATCTATTAAGCCTCACTTCAAACGCACCGATATTTATGTTTTCGTCATTTACGCAGAAACTGATTTATTTACATGCATATATCATTTTCGTTACGGATGTTTCATTATAAAATTATTAATTAAAACTTCGACATAATGCCATCACACAAATCATAATAATTGATGCAATGCGTAGCTTTCGTTCTTTAATTGCAATTCTAATATATAATTGATATTCTAGACTAGCCAACTACGCAGGAAATATGATAGTGCACATGTGACTGTGCAAACACAAGCGCCCTATCAATTCACTTACTCTAGTAATCCGATGGAACGGCAAATCTTACACGACTGGAAAGAGTTCAGGCGCAAGTCCAACGGCTTTACATGCGCACCGAAGCACACGAGTGAACTTACAGACATACTTTCACTTTGTACCTACATGCATTTTATAAATAAGTAAAATTTAAAGCTCTGGTAGCTTTCGGAATGTGAATTCTACCAAGAAGAGTAGAGAAACTCGGTAGTCACTCTTCTTCTTCAATCATATACTCATATATGTAATATTTGAGGTAAAAATTTTTGTATCTTTGATAAATCTTATTGGAAATAAGTCATGTTGAGAAAAGTCCCGTTAAGTTTTGTTGAATCATAGTGAATGTGTTCTAAATATCTAATTCGCTAAGGTTTTTTGTTTAAAATATTACATAGGTAAAAAATATTGACTTAGATCGAATATCTAAGCCTAAATAAAAATAACAATTATGAAATAAACTCCTTGCAGATACTTAATAATTATAATGTTTCGAAAAAATGTGAAGTCCATTAAGAACAGTGTATTTCTCACCCCAATATGTGTTTGCACATGTACTCATGACCTCATTTTATGAAAACCTAAAAATGCATGAAAAAGTATTCGAATCTCCAAATATCGAGTGATCTTTGAGGCGAACTGTGAAAGCGGGCGTCGTCTGGGGAAATCACAAAGTGTATCAAACTGAGAAACCTCACTCAAAGTTATAACTTTCAAACTGGATGTCATATATACGACGTATATATACGACAAATATTTAATTTTCGTGTATTGAACTTAATAGCTTATTAGTCAGAGTTAAGAGTTAAATATATAAAACCCACCGTCCTGCGTGAACGTTCACTGATCGTTGGGTCCGGTGGTAACCAGAATATATCTTCCTCCTAAATTGTTTTTAGGAAGTAAGTGAACAGTAATCAAGCTAAATCCACACCTCTCTCGATGATGCTAATGTCGAAGACAGATCACCGATTACAATTTAGCTGAAGCTATTAAGCAGTTAATCTAAGGAAGGAAAAGGATAACGCATAGCTCGGCAGAGGTGACATCTAAATCTATGGCACCAATAGTAATAATAGAAAACTTTCTAATTATTCGTTTTAATCTTTATGTTTCTCTTCTTTCTACATAATATTTGATCTAAGTACTTTAATTAATATTTTGCATCATTTCAATGCCATAGACTGTTATTTTAATAGCCTTTACGGTTATTTACACATTCGTACATAGCACTGCAGGCCTGTCTCTTGACACAGACATTGTCAGCTGCTACAATAATTAACAACTATTACTGATATTGCTTTGATCATTTTGTTATGTATTGGCGTAAAGCCTTTATAATCAAAGCATTGTTAAATGTATGCCAAAAATAAAATGTACAATCTCCACACTCCTAACGGCCATGGCCATCGTCTATTTGCTCTTCCCTCTTCCTTCTTCTCTATATGTATATATACATTATGTTACGTTCACGCTTAAATCTTAAAAATTAAATAAACGAAATTAATGAAAATATAATCAATGAATTATTTACAAACAATATTGAAACTAAATATAATATAACATAATTGTTACAGTCAATACAACAACACCTACACAATTATATATGTATACATTCTCAGTATCGGACTATGTAAATACGTCAGTCAAGGAGTCGTGCTGTCATTCCGTGACAAATGTGTTTTTTGACAGTTAAAACAAACACACAGAACGGGTTTCGTCCCGTCGGCCCCTCCCCAGGATGCGGGCTGGAAGCAATAACATTAAATCACATATTTAAAACATTAATGTCCCTACCATTAGCTAAAGTTATTATTCATTAAAATTGATAATTAAAAATTAAATAACGGATATAAAACATTTTAATTTTGAACATAGGGATCATTTTTTATTTAACTTCTTACCATCGATATTTATTGTTAAGAATTTATAAATATTTTAAACGCTTTGAAAGTTATCTAGCAAAAGATTATTTAAAAAAAATCATTCACCCTTAAAACCAGAAAGAACAACACAATGATTGCTGTTTGGCGACAAAATAATTGGTGATCCGTACTCAAACGGGGTTACAAGAACCAGTCGCCGATTTGTATAACATTAATATTACACAAGAGGAGCAGATGAGCAGAAGCGACCACTTACTGTCAACTTGATCAACTTATAGCTAATTGAATACATTAATTAATTTCGAATATACCTATTTTTTTATACAAGTAAAATAAGTTAGTGGAACTTAATTGTAAATGTCCGGCTATTGGCTAAAGGCCTTTTATCTCCTTGAAAATAAGGCTTGGAGCTTATTGCACTACGCTGCTCCAATGTGGATTAGAAACTATTGGTTTTAATGATTGAAATTTCATCGCAATGTTTTACTTCCAAACACGAGATATTTAAACACATATTAAACACATGGAAACTCAATAGTGCTTACCAGGATTCAAACTCATAATCTTCGGTTAAAGTTCGCGTGTGAGCCACTGGACCCTCTCAGCTCGAGTAGGAAAAGAATCGTAAAAACATTCGAGTTCACATAGTAAAAAGGTGGAATGACAATCAATTTCTTAAGGAGGAGTGACGGATGTACACCACCACCATTATCCCTAACCAGCCACCCAACACGCTCGACTTAATGTATAAGGCATACATATCATACAAACATTATACAATCTACTATATATATTTTTATAATTATATACAAATACAATTTTATAAAATAATATATTATGTATATATATTATTTTATAGAACAATAGTTATTTTACATCTCATGAAATTAATTATTACATTACCAGTATATAATATATTGTTAATACATTATATTTTATGTATAAATTATCATGTATTTATAAATAAAAGTAAAGCTACTTTCTATCTGCCAAATGTCTCAAATAATTGTATAATATTTATTGAAAAAAAGGATTCAAAAACATATCATATACTATATATATTCCGGTTACCATATAATGTTATATTTAAAAATATATAATACTAAACACGCATTAATTTGTAAAATAATGAATTATATGTTAAGCCAGAGAAAATGATTTACATTCTAAGTAGCACTAAATTTCATAATATTTTCCTGCGTTTGATATTATCATAGGCTTTCCAACCTTTTCTTATGTACGCAGGGCCGGATTTAGCCTTATAAAGGTCCGTTAACAATGAAATGCCCTAAAAAGTCGTATACATGACATCGTTTTAATAACATCACCTTAAATATATGTCACAATGAATAATGAATCGGTATTGTATAGGATGATTTGGGTGGGTACCGCATATTAATATTATAAAGTAAATAGGACTCCGTGTTTCTGAGTTTCATTTATACGGGTAAGTGAGGTCCGCTATGGCTCCACAGTCTTCTTAAAATATTTAAATATAAAAAAGCATCATCATTATCAGTGTATTCTAAAATCACCCTATGTACATCGGCGCCTACAGCAATATGAAGGATTTATTATGGATTTAATTAAATACGATCCTGTATGAAAGGCGTTGTAATTGAAAGTCAAGCCATTTAAAAAAATGGTACCTAATAAATAACGACATAATTGACCATTGCAGCCTTTTTCAAAATCAGTTAACACGTCTCGTTAACATTTTTGCCAATCGCGCCTTAAAAGTAGAGGCACGACAAACGAGGCGTGCTAACGACATGCAATAACTATTTATAATCTGTAATTAATCTACTGGAATCTGCATTCATAATGTTCGCCATAAAATATACACGACCTTGTACTTTACAAAGTGGATACTCGATAACTAGCACACATTCATTATACATTGATTGTTTTTTATGAATTGAAGAAAACTATCTTAGAAACTCTTCGATGGATGTATAAAGATTAATATTTACAACATTGTGTACTTCATAAATTTTGTCAAGTGACAAGGCTGAGTGCACCCATGTGCCCACGCAGAACTATTGTCCTCTGAACAGCCTACGATGTATTTCTTCGCTAGAATACACAAATTTAAGTCTTATATCAATGAGATAAGAATCTTTTGAACGCTTTATAAAAATTGTTAAGTCATGTTGAGACCAATTTAATTTTGCTTGCAGTTATTCTATTTTGAAACGTATTCCCTTCATATACGTGTCATGTCTTTATTATTTTAAAAAGTAAGTAGTCTGTATCAGTAGAGAACATAAATGTGGCGTTAAATAAATCATACGAAGCACGTTTTGTGACTTTTTGAAATAGCGATGTAGTTTTGGTGTTTTTGATCTTTTTGTATCAACCTTGATGAGACTCTTTGAAAAATTAGGGATATGAAACTAATTATGACTGATTTTGTGTTCTTCTAGTGTTTTAATAATTTCTCTTTTCATGGTTGACAAGTAAAGATATTGCAAACGTTATGTCATTGCAGTTACCGTTCTAAATGTAGTAAAAACATATAACTTTAGGAAGGTAGTCTAACAAATGGGCCACTTGAAGTCTACCTTCGCCCACTTTAATAAAAATCAATCACTTCTTACACCGTCTATGCACCGCCAACCACATCTAACATGACTTAAGGTCTGTAGCCAGTACACTGGATTACTTACGATTTAAACCGGAGTAAACCAATACAAAGTATTAGTTTGGCAGTAGAATGAAATGTTTGTCAAGTTCCAGTAAGAACTTTTCACTACACTTTTCAACGACTCAAATATATGATAATAAAAGCATATTTGTAGCTGTGGGTTCTACGTGTATTGTTATCATGATGACCAAAAACAAAACGCGCAAAATGAATGCTAAAACAACAAGGGAAAGCATTATAAATCTTAGATGCGTTTAATTTATGTTTGTAATTCATCTCAAGCGCGTTAAGAGAAACGTTCTACGTAAACCATGTTTCTGAAGAAATTACACCGTGTACAAACTCCAACAGTGAATTAACGAGCCGTCACGTACGAATAATTCCATACAACGTTCTATTATTCGCATTTATAAAATCTCAGGAAATTCACGATAGATTTTATTTAGAGAGGTCTTACAAACACTTTTGGATTGTTAATTTACTTTGTTACGAGTGTAACTACCGGTTCGCAATGTACATTCCGGGGAATAGCCGGTCAGAGGAACATATCATAAATCAAAGTCCCGCCATCTGCATGTCTGTCTTTCTGAACTCGAAAGACTCAAAAACTACAGAACGGATTTCTACACGGTTTTCGCCAATAGACGGAGTGATTCACAAGGAAGCCTTAGGTGTACAATTATTTAAGGTTTTGTGTAAATTGCGTGAAAGGTGACGAATGATTTTTGAAGATGTCCGAAAAATTCATGCCGACTGGGAACTCTAATTGATAATGCCACGTAAACCAATAGAATTGTAGGTATTACGATATAAACGTTTTATATATACCCTTATTCTACACGTAGATGGACAAGCTAGTTCATTTTTATTACATATGCATTAAATATAAAAGTATTTTTATTGTATTATTTTCAAAGTTTATATTCAGGATCAACTTTGCGATTCCTGGAAACTGCATTACATAATTTATCCAAAAAATATATATATTAATGGAGATACATAATGATGAAAAAGATATGAATCGGGCTTATGTATAAACATATAATTTATTAAACATTGAATTCATTTATTACTTACCAAATGTAAAATAATATTATACATGCAATATTTATTTAAAACTATACTAAAATACAAAAAACTTGAACTGTATGTTAATAACGTTCCAACATTTTAATGCATCATTAAATTCAGTTAGCAAGCTAAGCCGAACTGGGACCGCGATGGTTTACGATAAAACTCCAACTTTGTCTGAAACTTGAATAGTCTCCGGAAGATTTACAGCTGCGATTTACTCCAAATTGAAATATAAACCATTATTCCAGGGAACTTCACTTTGAGTTTTAATATTGTACTTAAAATTGTATATGAATATTAAAAATTAATAAGACTGTCAATATTTTTAAATCTATCGATGTTCTCGGTTGAAAGGATGAATGCGCCAGTGTCTTTACAAGCATAAGGGACGTCTTAGTTATCACTTTTGGCGGTATATAGGTTAATATTTCTTAATCTATAATCTGTGTGATAGTGGTCGTTCTAGAGCTGAGATGGAATAAGCTCCTCTTTTTAAAAGAAGATGCCTCCTCCTTGCCCAGTAGTAAAATATTTACAAGCTTTTAAACTGGTATAAAAATATTTCTTAAAATAAACTCTTATACAGAGTAAACTTATTAATTCAATGATTTAAGCTAATATTCGTTTACATAAGTTTAATTTCAATAGAAATACATATTCATCAATAATACATAACTAAACATTATGTAAATAAAATTGAAATAAGAAATTTTATTACAATTCCATAATGCTTTATATGTTATCGCAAAACCGCCGCAAATCACACTAATAACTCTGATAATTACTTCCGCGCTCAACTCGACACATAAATAATGTTACACCATAGCTCGTAAACTAGACACGACACCAACCGCATCGTTCAGAAATGGCCGTTTTTTATTTTAACACTTGCACTAAGCTTTTACATTTTTAAACCGAGAAATATAAAAAAACATTTTCAACAAATTATGAAATAAAACGCAACAATTAAAAATTTAGTTCAGCATGATAGATGAGAAAAAAGGTCCTTAATAACCTTTGAAAAAAGTAGATATTTCAATCAGAATTTAATTTATGACTTTCTTTATATCCTAGTATGTGTATGTAAAAAGGAATCACATTATAATGAATATTCTTTTTACCTGGTAGCATTATCTATTTTTTTATACATGGCAACATGCCGACAATGTCTCCGTGAGAGACGCCAACGCAGCGCCTCCGAGATGGAGACATTCGATAGTAGCTGCAAAACCAGGCAGAAAGGGAATGATAGCGCTACGTACACGGTCCAGGCCAGGGCTACCAAAATTGAAAAATAATATATTTTATTTTTAATGTATTGATATCGTGCCATATTTCATTCTTTTTATAAAAAGCTCAAACTAATTTATTTATTGTTAAACAAACTTTAAAACTAAGGAGATTGGCAAACGTATATAATAAATTAGTTATTGTTTAAAAAAATCAAAGTCAGTCGAGTTAATATTAATCTTACTAAAAACTTTTATTTAAAAAATATTGGATTGAAATCATAATGATTTTAAGCTTTAGATTGCCGAAGTATTCATAATATTTTGCATATGGTATTCTCAGCCCTTGGTGACATTTATTGCCATCCCGGGACACGAATTATGGCAGAGCACTCGCAGAAACTTCTTAAAACTTGTTTTATTGGCGCCACTCCAGGCCGTAAAGGAAACGACGATCCAACGCATCCGATATTAATTCATACGTCTCAGCTAAAAAACATCATATTTTTTCCGATAATAGCACTCAGAGCAGTTTAAAACTGAATATGCAAAATAATATTACCATAAGATTTCTATTAAATAGCTTGGCTGAATATAAAATACTTTTGACAACTTCATTTAAGTGAAACAAATAGACAATTTTCTGGAATTAAGCAAAAGTGTGTTAAAGCATTCGAAACTAAACTGAGCACAAAAGGAATGTCAAAAAAACTGCGCGAGGGTAGACTGTTGTGTAAACATCCGACGGCGACGGATGAATTCAAGAACGACGCCATTTTGTCATTTTTTTGGCGCTCAGCGGGAAGATTTATGAGTAGTGACAAAGTCAATTTTATGGGTCGAAGATGTGGTGATACGGCACGGCCCACGCCAGTCGCCCTGAGTGCCTTTATGACGAAATTTGGCACGGCTTTTATCTCAAATTGGCCTTAAGTAAACAATTTACCTGCCAATTGTGATAAATAGCATCCGGAATTCATGTGAATCTATTGTCGAGTTTGACAATTCAATTTCTCAGTAAGATCTACTAATGCTTCTTTAGTGGAATGAATGTCTCTCCTTACAAAAATATAACCCCTATAAATATTTTGGTTATTAGCAAGTACAACCATTTGTAAGCCAAAATAGACGAATGATGAATATTAGAAACTTCATTAGTTAGTCTTTCGACAATTTTTATGTAAATAGGTATAATATATATATTATGTAAAAAGTAATTCTCTATATATATGATGTTATATGTGTTTGTATGTATATTTGTATTTATTTTATAGTTATATGTATATACATATGTATAGCTATGTGTACATATATGTGTATTGTTGTTGGTACAATTCACCAATTACCGCCTTCACGGATTTCTATTTAGCCTAAAGGAAATATTGAAAGATATATGACAACAATAACAGAGAACTTATAAATCACAACGTGTAACAAAACGCGAGACACATAAATAAGATTTGGATTAAATTTACGATTCGTGATAGAAACGCAAAAACGTCGCACCAACAAAACGTCGAGACGACAATTCTATATTCCGACCACGAGCCGGCACCTCCGTGTAATCCGTGCTCGTGAGCCAAATATCATATCACGGCAATAAAGATCACATACGAAAACCATCTCCCTATTAGTAATTAATATGTCAGCAGCGAGCTCTCAGAGGAGACAGTTCAAGGAAACGTCACAACTAATATTATCACTACAAATATCTCACGTGCCCGCTACCGATTCCACGAACGTTGTTTTTTTTTTAATTTTTCTTTCTGTCATTTTTATCCATTCTCGCATTTTTCAAGCCCGTAATAGTTACGAGGTACACCTGTCGCGGACGTTGAGTGTATGATAAATTATAAGTTTTGTCGCGGCTAAGAGCATTTTGCTATGTCCCATCAATCTGTCGTAATGAGGAGATGTGCTTACTGATAGTGACAGCTTGGCGCGAGCACACGTGAGCTCCGCTAACGAGGCTTGCCGCTTGTTCTTTGCGAAAAAAAAACGATGATGCTTCTCCGTATTCATTCCAATTAAAGAATCTGGGAGCACGAATGTCCTAATCGATTGGATCTGTCACGAACTGCGCCACACGTCCAGCGCTAGCGACTCCATAAGCTTAATTTACGAAAGCGATGATACTATTTTAATTCAGTCCAATGTTGAAAATAGAACGGATTTTATTATCTGTCCTTCGTTAAATTTTCAAAAAAGAATGACACTTTTAAATTCATTATTTTATTTGCTTAGTGTTACTATTAAATGGAAATATAAATAATTTTAATACAATTAATTTACATGTTTTCAAAGAGCAATTAGTAAAATCGAAATCATAATTAATATACCATCACTTTTCAACTTAATTATGTTATCACATTCCTGTTAAAAAGACAAATCGTTCGATCATAAAGACGACACTATCTTGTATCAATGAATGGCCAATGCTCACCGCCATTATTTCGGTTTTGACAGCTAGGTGCAGCCGATGGCCTGGTGTAGGTGGTCTTATGTCGCCTGCACTGACTTCTTAAGTCAACATTTCTCGCTGCGTTTTTGTTGTCACAACACTATTGTCCGATAGAAACAGACCTCCGGTGTCGCCGCCGCGTAGTTCTTGATAAAACTTTAACTAAGCGAGACATCTTAAACTGTTTCATGTCTGACATTTTAAATGAGATTAATAAAGTAATTATCTAATCTTACTTTTTATATAATTGATATTAAATAGAATAATTAAAGTTTTGATAATGTAAGATCTATTATTAAAGTGTTAATGATGATATTACAACAAAAGTTCTAGACATTAATTTTATACATGCGGCAACATATAAAAGATAAAAAAGTTTGTTAAAACCTCATATTGTCCCTGGCCACTAACAGAACGATTTTCACAATCGAGCTTTAAAAATATTTGCATTATAAAACATTCGTTCGCGCCAAATTTGAATTTATATTGTTAATTTCGAAATTCAAAATGGTCGACCTACGCGATATTACGGAATATATTTTATTGCAGTATTAAATTATACATATTATACACATTATATAATAAAATTAATAAAGCTCTAAATATCTATCCACTTACTTCAAGAGAATGCAAAAGGGTCACAGATGATTGGCTCTATAGCTTAACCTATGATGAGTTAGAAAACTGCGCGAAAATATAGCCCTGTACACTTTTGTTTATATCATTACTAATCTTTACAAAATTTGGTAAATTCCGAAATAAGCCAGTTGTAAAAAAAAAAATTGTCCCACATTTCACTCGCACTTCCACACATGCACTTACATTCCCCATTCTCATACACATACAACCCACTACTCATTCATCTCACACACACACGTAACATAATATTATTAAGTTTATATAAATAATAGTACGTAAGAACTGTGTAAACATATATTGAATGTTGGAACGCTGTCTCCCTTCTGGAGGTGGGCGCTAATGGCTGCAACACAGTCTATGACTTATGTAGTTGTTTTATGTTATATGTTTTAAAATTAACATTAACAAATGTGATTGTTATCACATTTGTTAATGTTAACTTTTATGTTCCAATAAATAAATAAAATTAAAATAAATAAATATATATATATACATAAACTTTTGTTTTAATCATATTAAATATCTGTCTAGCCGTTTCGTTTATTAGTATTTATACGTATCTGTACGAGAATCTCGTTTCCTTATTAGAATGCAAGATTTATTGTTCTAGATTTCTATTATTTGTAGATTTATTAACAAACTGATTTAATAATGTAATGTTATAAACTTTCATAAAATGAACAAATGTAAGGAAATGTCAATGATATTTTATTTAATATATAAAATATCAAATAATTGATATAAAATACATATATACATAAGCTCGTCAGCTCGACTACAAATAAAATTATAAGCGTCCAATAAAATATCATAATAATAAACATACAATAATAAAATATAAACATACAAAATGAACTACAGAAATATTGTCGAATAATATAGTTAACATTTGAAGTGAAAAAAAGTTTATCTTTCTAACTATTTGAAACTAATTATACATAATTATGTACATCCAACGGTACAAACCTATGTAACATGTAGCAAAAAAAAAATATTCTAAAGAATTAAAGATAGGAATCATTTTTTCGACTGATTAACAGTTTCGTTGTCAAGTTATAATAAACGCCTTTCTTACCAAACCCACTATTAGACAACGAAACCAACAACCGTTTATTTAAGTTCATAGATCTACAAGAAGTCCTTACATGACGTCACTAGGCATCGCCTAGAATACTAATCACCACTGAATAATTCAAAACAAAGATTCCAGGACTAGTTTACAATGAGCCCTGAAGTAACACCGCTTGTCACACTTTCTTTGAGATTTTCAAACAACTTCATAAGATACTAGGTCTGAATACATTGGTCCTCCAGATTCATTGTAGTACAAACGCGAAAGTGAATACTGTAGTACTGTTACACATAACCTACTAAGTGATTTTATAAGTAACTAGCTGTTACGCGCTATGCGTTTTTTATTTTGTTATCTGTACCGAGTTTCGTAGTTGTCTCAACCTGTTTCATTTACAATACGGTGAATGCCGACGCTATTTGAATATGTTTACATCAGAGGGGTTATAATAGAGAAACATTTGACCCCAATGGGTGTACAATTTCGAAAAACCATTTAAGTATGCGCATATGTATATTAAAATAATACTGAGCAGTTTCAAAATCTGCCACATGTCCTCTCACTAATTCTTAGTAATATATTTAAATAACTTTACTAATAAATTAATAGTTTTTATATGTAACGCCTAACTGACATTAAACTACTAAACCGATATAAATAAAACTTACCACAATATGCATCGCGTTTCGTAAATTAATTCAGTTTAAAATATTACTAAGTAGCTACGCTTCGCAGTTTCATTCATCCATCCATTCATCCACTTTTTTGACAAGCGTAATTTTTTTGTTAAATAATTTAATTATATATCTATTGTTTAGTTAATGAGGTGGCCAAGTACATTCCATGCACACATAGATAGTAAATATAATAAATAAAAATAAAAAACCCTTATATTTCTTACTAAAAAATACAAAAAATAAACTTATTTCTAATTTTCTTCTACTAATATTAAATTTAAACTTATACCTTATATTTTAAATATATATATTTTACTATTTATGTAAGGTGGTGGCCCGTTCGAAGGTGAAGGCCTCCTCTAGAGATTTCCAAGTATCCCTGTTCTTCGCTGTCTCCATCCACTGTTTGCCAGCCGCTTGCATAATATCGTCAGTCCACCGGGCAGCTGGTCTACCTCTCTTTCTGGTGCCTAATGGGCCCTTCCAGGTTGTTATCCTGGCGGCCCATCTATTATCTGTTAGTCTGGCTATGTGTCCAGCCCAACGCCACTTAAGCCTTTACATTGAATCAGAGCGTCTGTAACTTTTGTCTTCTTTCGAATAATAATATAAGGTATTTTTTTAATTCTTTTGATTTTTAACATACTCCTTTCCTCTTTGACATGTCCTGATATTTGCTTTCGCTTGATGTGTGAACTTCCAAGTTTGGCTAGCGTATGTTAATGATGGCTAAATAATGTTAGATAGTAAATATATTGTACAGTAAAAATTGCAAAAATGAATTACTACGTAGTTTTTAACCTCTCTGAACTTGGGAGTTTTTATTTCAAAATATTATGTAATGCAAGACGAATTTTAAGTATCGTTTGTCAACTTCCACCATGATGGACCACAGAGAAAGGTAAATATTTATCAAGCCATTTGACATTTGACATTTTTGAGAGCAAAACCATAACCATAACCATAACACAAAACAGCAATACTTGCTATTATTGTGTTCCGGTTTGAAGGGTGAGTGAGCCAGTGTAATTACAGGCACAAGGGACATAACATCTTAGTTCCCAAGGTTGGCAGCGCATTGGCGATGTAAGAATGGTTTACATTTCTTACAATGCCATTGTCTATGGGCGTTGGTGACCACTTACCATGAAAAATCATACTTATTGACAGCAATCTTATTAAAGGATTCTAGTCTATTCTGTTGTAATGCCGAGTATTTGAATTTTTTAATTAAAACAATTTAATTTCCCAATATTTACGAATATAAAACACCACAACTCATTGGTGTGAATTAATTCAATACCTATGCAAGCCGCCATACAGAAACTGGCCATGTCATTTCGACCGCAGCCTCGCTCCCGCTTGTGGAAGGCGCGTTTTAAGTATCCTTTGTCGTTCTCTGTACCTCTGCGAATGTGTATGCAAAATTTCATGCTAATCGGTTGTGTAGTTAAGACGGAAAGCGTAACAAACAATCTCACTGTCATTTATAATATTAGTAAAGATTATAACACGTATAGTTCTCGTTTTGAAATAGTTATCTTCGCTCCGACTGATCCAAATACGGTGCAATGATCAACTTATCTCTCAGAGTCAGACTATAAATATTTGCGGACCGGCGTTAAATTGATAACGTAAATAATTCATGACTCTATACAAATAGGTGTCTATTTGTTGATTATAAATTATCCCATATTTATAACATTTAAATTAGATATTATATGCTTGTATTTATTTATGAAAGCGAACGCCTACGGCAGCTCGTTTAACGGCCGTTTCGTATGATAATGAAAATTAATATTAAAATACATGGGCCGTGGAGCTATTTTATATTTTATTATGACCTGGCTGTATGGAGTGTTTTTAATGTAAACATTTCAATTTTGTTTATTCTCAATTCAAATCCGCATATTATATTCTTGTGATGTTCATATAAAGATAAATTGGTTTCGAAAAAAATATATTTTTGAACAGAATATATATACTGCGTAAACAAGAATATTTTTTTTGTCTTTTATTATAACCTTTTGCGACATCAATTTTATTTTAACATCTTGTATAATAATAAATATTTAATGATAACCCATTGAAGTTCGAAACGTATTTATGTTATATCTGTTTCACATTTAAAAAAAAAACATCTGTATCTCGTGTTTAGGTTCATTGACATTCGTAAGCTACCTTTTTGCCTAACATATTTGTTCAAAGGTAATTCTCAATTATATTTGGATATTGTTAGTAACAGCGTAAATGTCCTACAACTGCACAAAGATCTCTCCCTAAAGAGAGTACACGGAGCTTGAGGAGGGGGGGGGGGACTGGTCAAGTGGGTCATGCAGGTTACGATGCTAGTCATCGCTGCACACAATTTAAGCATATAAAAATTCTGTAATAATTCTCAACGAGAACTGTTACTTAAACTATTTACTTGTATTTACAAACATAACATATGCTGCAACATGTTTTTTGTTATAAAAATATTTTAAGTAACAGCCTGTGAATGTCCCACTGCTGAGCTAAGACCTCTTCTCCATTTTTTTGAGGAGATTAATTTGAGCTTATTCCACCACGCTGCTCCAATGCGGGTTGATGGAAGACATATGTGGCAGAATTTGAGTGAAATTTGACACACGCAGGTTTCCTCACGATGTTTTCCTTCACCTTCAATTGAAAAGCACGAGATAAATTATAAACACAAATTAAGCATATGAAAATTCAGTGGTGCCTGCCCGGGTTTGAACCCACGATTATCGGTTAAGATTCACGCATTCTTACCACTGGGCCATCTCGGCTTTTAACAATATTTAAATGAAGCTCTATTTAATTATGAGCAGACTATTTGTCCGTCCGTTTGTTCAGTTGTGTCTGATTAATTCAATATGAGCGCCCTTATTACAGTGTTTAAAAACATTTGTGTCAACATTGAAATATTTTTCGATAAGTTTAATTACAATTGTACGTTTATTTTGAAAACAATAACAGTTATTTAATACTTACATGACAATAATAAATATTTATTATTATTTAATATAAAATATATGTCATAAGGGATTCTTCATTCATTCATCCTTAATCCTAACTTAAAAGCCCTTGTTGAGGGGTTTGACTATCGTCAACTTTTTATACGGGAAATAATCTTGACGTTCCGGTTTGGCATGGTTGGTAAGATACTTGCCTTTCACGCCGCAGGTCGTGGGGTTCTGTTTGTCCTGAGTCTGGGTGTAATTATCTATATAAGTATGTATTTACAAAAGAAAAATAGTATATCTAAGTATATCAGTTGTCTGGTTACCATAGATCAAGCTCTACTTAGATTGGGATAAAAAAAAAAGATTATAATCTGTAACTGTGAATGACGCCAGCACATTTTACTGTTTATACTTGCATTTAATTATTCACGATTATATCTTCCAGAAATAAATTGATATGCGCAACTGCGCAGAAGATATTAAAATGCAGATGTTACTTTCATAGCCCACAGATACGATAACCTGATACAATCCTAGAGAGATCACAACCTGCTATACGAGGTGTGTGATTGGTAACTTCGGGCCACAGAACTGCTAATCAAAAAAACCAGATAGCTTCTATTAAACAGACCAGATAAGAGTCCGGGACCTTAAGATCAGCTTTACAAACTATTCATAATTTCATAACTGCCTTTAAAATACTCTGTTGAGTAAGTGTTAAGTTTGGAGGTTATTCCACAAGGCTAGTTTAACGCGACAAAATGTAACGGATAGTTATATACATCGGGCAAAGAACAGAGGGAGTTTCTTTTTTACTTCTTACAGTATCAATGTATATGTTCGATTATGACTAACGGTCGGCGACGTTATTTGTACAATTATTCCTGTACGTAACACTCTTTGATATATTGACTGTATCTCAGGCGCCAATGCTGTGTTATCAAATAATAAATGTCACGATGTGTTAAATAACATATTAATAGGTTAATTGTGCGTCATAATTGTCGTGGGTACGTTGAGAGGAAGACAATAATGGGGGTCGCCTTAATCTGATCAAAACAAAATTATTAATATTTATTTTCTACATTTACTATTAGTAGCACAATGGCACTTTATCGATGGATATGATATATTGGTGGTAGGTCCTGGTGCTGCTTATTTCGATGCCATATTTACTGACTAGTTACTCTGCCACCAGATAACCATATCTTATATTTCTGTGATCCGACACAAATAACGAATTAGTTATAGTATCATAACAACTGAAATTTCATGATCGATTTATGTTTTAAATATAACAAAAATTCTAAGAACAGTTGTTGAGGAATTGAATGTTGCTAGCTTAAACAATTATCTGCAAATACATATAACGTAATAATTTAAGTCTCAAGGTTATTATTAAGCCGCCGCCTCAGATAATTTTAGGAAATCTTTTTGTATATTTTAACGTTAGAGTGTGATAAAAAATATATAAATAAATAGATTGAACGTAAGTGTACCATTGCTTTATGTAACTTTTATTACACAAATGAGAAATTCTAACATTTTTCCATCTTAATCCCGAATCCCAAATCTGCATACTATTTTTATAACAAAATAAATATAATAATTCAATGCACGTACAACAGCCGTAGCCGGCTTAAATTTAATTAAGGGATGATTTATCAGTAGCTCGGTAACGCGGTGTCGGGTGTGATGTTGTATGTACATCGAGTAATTGAGTAGAATGAGCTTGTGTTTTGGTGTAAACTTATACTACGCTATTCCATGGCATACCTACATGTAGATTGTATTATATCATTTTTGGTGAAACAAATATACTATTAATTTTTATACTGTTGAGTTCTTCAAGTTATGTAAAACACTATGATCGACTACGATCATCGACATAAATTAATTTTATCTTCTTATTATTGTAATTAGTTTTCTTTAAACAGATTGAGTTTTTCTGTCAGAAAATTCTCAGTAGCAGCCCGGAGTCTAGAAGTTGGAAGTGTGTACACTCCCGTGCCTCGGAAAGCACGTTTAGCCGTTGGTCCTGCGCCTGAACTCTTGCCGGTCGTGTCGGATTGCCGTCCCATCAGATTATGAGAGCTAAGGAAAAGAGAGTGCACCTGTGTTTGCGCACATACTTGTACACTATAATATCTCCTGCGCAATTGGCTAATCTCTCTTGAGATTGGCCGCCGTGGCCGAAATCGGTCTGGAAGGACTTTAATGTAATTGACCACGAATGTAATTTTTTCCTTATATACTGTTGGAGTTGACAAATGTTTAAAATACTCGTTTATAAGCTAGAAATTAACCATATGGTTTATTATAGCCATTTTATTGAATATTGCCAATAGATCGTTTTTATAATGTGTTTTAAAATAATTTATGTTTTGGATTCTCAACTAAAATATGGTATTTATATAGAAAACCACTATTATATTTATTGATAAAAATTATATTATTTCTCAATCGAATGGGTTCTAATTCGCCATACTCCAACAAAGCAGTATAAGAAATATACAACCTAAGTATCGACATTTGGAACTACATAACAAAATCAGAATGGAGTCATTGTTGAAAAAAATTCGGAACGACTTATCTTGAATACAAATCGAAATCAAACATGACAATGAAACTTGTAAGCTGAGGGTAATAAAATTGGTAATGGATGAAATATTAATCAGTCATTCCTTACAAGTATTCAATAAATAAAAACTCTATAATTTGTTTTTTGCGTAAATACAAAACAATTTATATTATACAGTATATTTACATCGAAATGAAATAGTCTCTCTGCTTTTGTATATTAGGATGGTAATCGCTTGCTACAATTTAGAATGTGTTTAATCATCTTCCTCGATACAATATCTGATACGTGAAATATACAATTTAAAATTCTACATTAAACGTATTACAATGTATTGAATGATATACTATTTGCTATATTTTAATTATTTCAATACATAATAAATTGTTATGGATATTATATTTACCTCATCTTTTATGCATTTTTATACACCTAAAATTTATTGTCGTATTTCAAAACTTAGTTACAAAATTGTATTTCTCAGTTGAAATTAATATTTGATAAATTGTTATCGAGTTCCAAAATGGTTTGTTGTGTAGTTCAATTTCGCTAAAACCCTGTACATGCGATGCAAACGCGACGACTATTGACGTGAATCCGTACCGTATGTGTTTGTTCATTGAATCCTGAATAATTCATCGCGTGGACATATTGGCTGTTATTAATCTACCTTTATGAGTCTCGGGCTGCGCTTAGCGCTTATTGTCCGGTTCAAATGAAGTAGTTGAATTTAAAACAGCTTGCTGAGCAAATAACGAATGAAACTTTAAGGCTGTAACAAAAGGCTTACAAATACGATACAAAATATTTACACATTACATTATGTTTTAACAAAATTAACCTTTCGTTGTTTTACGAAAAAGGCATGTCTTTTAGTAAGTACAATACATAAGAAGTTTGTAATGGAGCACAAACATACGGACAATAATGATTGTCTTTTTTATATAGGAATCTTCGCGGACGTTTGTAAAATAACTCGCAAAAGTTTCATCACAATTGGATGAATGGTTTATGAACACATAAAGGAAATCAGAATATTCAGGCAGACACCGGAAAGTAACTTTATTCCGGCACCGTCAATGTGCTTCCAACAAATGTTATTTTCTTTGTACCCGTAATTACGACAAATTAATTACAGTTAACACTACGTGAGCGACACTTCGCAAACAAAATAACAGAATGAATATTTGGTAGCGGAGTACGAAGACAAAAGTTAATTTTATTTATTTAATTTAAGCACAGGTGACTATTTTAATATTATATTATCTATGATAAAATAAGTGTTTAAATGTAAATACTAATTAATTTCATCAAAACAAACAAAAGAAAAATATATTATAAAAGGCACTGCTCACAGCAGTATACGTATTAAATTAAAAGCCCATAGTTTCCACCCCAGTACGTTTTTGTTCGAATGAATTTGGTAAAACGCTAATGTGACCTTAACATTAGCCCACAATTATGGATAATTACTAATTAATACTCAATATAACCATTTAAAGTTATTTAAAATTCCCAACGTAAGAGATGACCTATGAAAAATGTTATGTAAATTTGCATTCATTACAATTAAATTGTATTTATAAATGAACACAACACAATAACGATAATTTTATTTACAAATGATATTACGTTAACGTTTTCATGTCACATATGTAAATGACAAACGGATACACAAACATCGACCACACTTCGCTCGCGCTTACTTAAAATTGTGGTTATGTTCTACTCGGTGGCAGGGCTTTGTTCAATCTCATCTCGGTAGGTACCACCCATTCATCAGATATTCTACAGTAAAATAGCAGTACTTTGTATTGTTGTGTTCCGGTTTGAGGGGCGAGTGAGCCAGTGTAATTACAGGCACACGGGACATAACAAGGTTCCCAAGGTTAGTAGCGCATTGGCGATGTAAGCGATGCTTAACATTTCTTACAATGCCATTGCCTATGGGCGTTGGTGACCGCTTATCATCAAGTGGCCCATATGCTCGTCCGCCTAACTATACTATAAAAAAAATGTTACAGTTGCTTGTGGTCTGGAAACTGTAGTCATAAAACGAAATATACTTTATTTGAGTAGGCTCTTATATAATAAACCTCGCTATTTCGCCCATAGAGGGCCAATTCTACAACATATTGTTAGTTTGTCGCAATCGAATTGAAACTTAACACAACGATCGAAGTTGGATTGGAATAGAATTGGGATCGTATCACAACCGTTATAAATTACTAGAATAAGTCCCCTGGGTTAAATCGAATACAACCGGTTTGAAGTGTAAATTTTAGGCAAAACTAGTAATAATTATAAAACTCAGTAGTTAATGTTTTTCACAAATCACATAACATCTAACTAACAACTAAATTGTCAGATCCTTAACGGAAATCAACGTACAGTCCGTACTTATCTATATACTCTTGTATGGTGTTTATTTAATAACTTATTTTAGCATTTGTTTTTTTATATACAATGTTAAGCTTATATACGTTATTTACTTATAGAAATCAATACCTTTTATATTATAAATAATTGTAAATATATAGTTACGCAACTCTAAGTATTTCTACGCTACAAGCTCAACATTTTAATTTGTTGTTTGAATTTAAATATCTTATTCTGTGTGATACAAACAAACATATGTCACTTTCGATAAGATAACATAAAAAAAAATTGGTGAATTTCAAAAATAAAATTCATGAACAAGAACGGTTACAATCGGTTAATTATTAATCTACCACCAGCGACAAGTTTTACTGTTGTGCTGCCCTGTGCTCTGTGCACTGTGCGTGTAGCGTGAGCCGTTATAATTACAAGTTTTTATAATATCATAATATCGTATTTATAGTTGACAGCGCATTAATATATATTCCAATTATATTCATTTCATCATGAGGACGGACCATCGGCCTGCAACATAAAAATACTTAATATTAAATTTAAAAAATTCTGAGGTAAGATTTACGAATGAGGTATTTGTACGAAAACATTTGGTATGTCTTTTAAAAAGCACGCAGGCTAATTCAGGACGAGATGATGACACTCTGAGTACGGCCTCACCCCTTACCTTTGAAACTTACATATGTCATTAAAGTCACCATATTATTAAGTATTATTATGCGGACATCGTTTGTCTAGGTTTTTATATAACTGCTGCTATCCAGATCATGGTTTTACATCCCGGATCGGACCAATAAAATCATTGGGTTTGTCTTCAAAGTAATTCTCAATTGCACCCGTAGTAAGGAAGCTGGTAGTTACAATACGATACCTCTGTAGGCACATAAATCCGATGATCCTGCGCCTGAAATATATCTTCGGTCGTGTCGGATTGCAATCGCACGCACTGTGAGAGTAGATAGAGAGTGTGTTTGTTTGGACGTGAATTTGTGCATAATATTATCTCCTACACCGTTATCTAGTCCTTGATAGTGTTCACCGAGTTCAAAACTAATATTTATTACACTGTCTGGCTCGTATATTTGCCTGTTTTTTTATTAGTTCAAGATCCATGATTAAAGCCTTTCTATAGTAAATTGAATAACAACCTAAAGACATTCGATAGTTTTCGTTTAAGACATATTAAGTTCCCATCTCCAACGCTATCATTTGTCAATATTACAATGTTATAAATTGAATATGTTATTTATTTTTCATCTGTGGTACAAGTACAACTTATTGTACATTTGATTCGTGATTGTGACGTGTGTTTTAGTATTTATATAAAAGGAATTTGAACAGAGAATCTTCAAATAAGTTTCACGTTTTCTAACCACTGGACTCTAAATAACAAATATCAAAAACAATTAATTATAATGTATTAATGCATTAGTATAAATTTTTATGTAATCGGCCAATATTTTACAATAATTATCTACTCTATTACCAACCTGTGTGGTTTAACTTAAATAAACACTCAGATTTATCACTTATAATGTAGAGACCTCGATTGGAACCGATCGTTTAAACCCACGGAGGTGTGATCCCGTCACATTTACATATAAATATTATCGCCGGTACGTTCACCTCGACGTGCTAATAACTTCGTGTGTTATGCTTGTTAAGCTTAGAATTATTATCTAAGAGTATTAAAAAAAAAAACAATAATAAAGCTCTTTTGAATTTTACACAAAAACAGTATCAAAATATATTGCAACGCAATATCGAGTACAAAAACATTACACTATGTAATTCATTTTATTAACACTAATTGCACGGTTGACATTGAGTAAGATTAATAATATGTAATATAATTTAAGTTTCTTACACATGTTGCCTAGTTTTAAGTACTGGTTTTTCGTTCAGGAATTGTTACTCCCGATATACTTTTGGCTTTAATGAAGTACCAATGTTTCTGATCCAGGTTTGCTTTTAAGTTAACATTTTTTATGTTATTTATTAAAATTTAATTACAAATAATTAAATGATGATATTTGAAGTCTTTTAAAAAAAATATGTGTGTCTCATTACCGTAAATGCTTAGTGTCATAATTTGTGGATATCCGCCGTACACTTAGAGGGGCAGCAACACGCAATCAATATTTGATTGTATGTTTTAATACTATGTTATTGCAAACTGATTCTGACAGATGATATACACACCTCATCTCACCAGTGGATAACATAACAATTAACTTTTGTGTGACCAAGCTCTTTAAATAAAGAATAAAGAAAAACCATTGACTTGATATTTTGACAAGCGAATACAATCGAATACATGAGCGACTCAACGACCCATATACCAGCAAAGCACTCCCAAGGAACCCTCCTTGAAGTTAGCGCTTTTACGCTGACTTCAAGAAGGGTTCCTTGGGACTGCCTTCAATATGCCAAATGATATTCTTGCAGAGACTGCGCCGACCCTAATAAATAGATCAACGATAAGCGAATGATAATGAAGATTATTTAATATAATTTTTATAACCTATTAATACAAACTCAGAAAATCCGTATAATTTCAACGTTTATCAAAAATACAATAGCATCAATTAAAGCGTTCAAAGTTCAACGACAGCCAAACCCGCTCTGTTGTGTTATTAGAACGCAACACAAATAGACGAAATCGGAAAATTATGCTTATATTTAACAAACCATAGATTGCTTAATAGTATCATTATCGTAAATAAAGATAATATTTAAATAATATCTTTTAAAAACGAAGTATTTTTTGTTATCTGTGATTTTTCGAAGATCTGTTTTTTTCGTTTTCAAATAATATTTATTGGTTTATTTAAATTGAAATGTTTCGTATATCATAAATTTACATTTTTACTGTACAAACGATTTTAATCGATCGTATTAGATATCTACATACTAAAATGTAAGGTATGTAGTACAACATTATCTCATTGATAGTAACACTCGTTTATCGCGTCTGATTAGCCTGAACAGAAAGACGGGTTAGCACTCTGTGCTATAATTGTGTTAATATTTATATACATATTAACTCCTATAACGGCCCAGGATACAACAGAATAACATAGAACTTGCGTTTCTCAATGCGTTTCCAAACGGACAACATTAAAAACGAGTTGTAATTTTACTAGTTTGCTAAAAGACAATATTTAGATGTTTATTGAATTTTGAGAAATCCATAAATATCTGAGCTGGCGCAACCTAATTTCTTGAACAGCGATGACTTAGTATATATTATATTATTCAACTACAATATTTACGAATAATAAAAACGAACAGTAGTCAGACTGCGAACACTTTTAAATCCGATTGACTGCTTGAATTTCATATGAGGCAAATGAGTTTATGGTCCGATCCGGGATGTAAAACCATGATTTCAAAGGACAAAAGGTATTTAAAAATATATTTAAGAAATATCTATAATTTAACAAAAGTCTAACTTTTAAGGAAAACCTGAATACATAATACCATATTGATTAATCTAAATATAATTCGAATGATGTCTCGATCGGCTGCCAGTGCGTAGGCAGCGCGAATAAAAATAAAAGATCATCGGATCGAGACGACGAGTCGTAAATATTCGAGAAAGCGAATACGGCAGGTATCGATTACTATCGGTCGCCTCGCGCCCTCGCCGCCTCCCGCTGGGACATGTGTCTGGTGGACCGACTCTGACCTCACGACAAGACTACGACAGGCTGTGGCTGTTCTATTTAATATTATTTTTATACAAAGTATTGATAAATTCTTCTATAAAAGTATACATATAGTGATACTCTCAATAGATAAGTCAGTGACCGAACGAATAAACAAATATTACTTAATCTAGACGTATAATATTCATAATTGATATTTATATTTGTATCAACAATACCATACATTATAATAAAAGTCAAATAAAATGTATAAAGTTTACTCTTTATTCACTCTATAGTATGAAGTTTCAACATTTTAAAAACATTTATAAAAGGTTGATCATGAGTATTTTTTTTTAATTCGTATATCTAAATGATTTTCAAAAGTATTAATATTTTATTTTAAAAGGCAAGTTTTTTTATATAATAAAACTATTGTTAAATCTTTATATCACATAAATAGATCTTTATATAATATTAATTCCGTTTACTAAAACAAATCGTAACATCTAAATGTCTTTAATTATTTATGAGGCAAATTACTTAAATAAATAAATTAAATTATTCCTCACATTTACTATAACCGAGCGGTCGTTTGATCGTTAAATAATTCAATTTGGAGTTATGTTTTGGAATTTTTAAATTTTCATAAAAACATACGCGATGTTCTTTAAATTTCGTCGTTTAATGGCGATCATAAGTATTAGCTTGTTATTATTTTATTCCTTGATGGAATTATGTTTATTTGCAACAATCTTATTGAATCCCGCTGCGAGTTTAACGTATTGATCTTCGATATTTTCGAGGCGGATTTTTATTGATATTATTTCGTTGAACACAACTTTAAGCATGTTGTTGGTAAAATCAGCTCATGCCCCATACATGTCCACCGCTGAGAACAAACCACTATCACAACATCGCCGTTACACCGAAGGCTATATATACACGTGTGAGAATTTATATCTGACACAAGCTTATTTCTTACGGTGTTTTCCTTCACCACAAAACGCGATATGAATTATAAACACGAATTAAGAGTCCGTGGATAAAATGACTCGTTCAAGTTATAATAAGTTCACTGCAATCATCTTACATGGAAAGCCACACAATATTGATTAAAATATTTTCAGCATTCTTAAAATCAGGTAAGAAAATGTCGAAATTACGCCGATTGATCGATAGTAAAAAAAAATTACCTGGTTTTGAAGCGGCAACTGTCGTTGTCGGTTAAAGTCCATCTAGTTTCATATTACCGTAGTGCTTGACATGACTTCATTATTGTCAGATGATTTTAATTCATTAATTCCCGTAATTTAATAAGTTTATATAATTCATTAATATTATGTCAAGAGTAACTGGAATGTAATCTAGCTTAAATTGTTCAAGTTCGTAATGTGTATATAAATAAATAAATATAGTTCTATGAAACAAGATCAAGAATGGCAAGATGTACAATAAACCCAGCATTGGATCATTTTGATTTACATAACATTTTATAAGCTCATAATATTAAAAC
Organism: Nymphalis polychloros; assembly: GCA_905220585.2. NCBI lineage: Eukaryota > Metazoa > Arthropoda > Insecta > Lepidoptera > Nymphalidae > Nymphalis > Nymphalis polychloros. Next base: position 12,817,138 of record HG992255.1, on the reverse strand, counting down.
TTTATGTAAATATAATTTCGTTACATATATACTAATGAAATAGAATATTCGTATTGTTGATAAAGTTTCTTCCGAGAAGCTAGACACATCATAAGATAGCAACAGCATCCCAAGCATGCGCAAGAGTGTCCGTAACCTGATCCGTCAGAATGCGCGTGTCCTCTCAAAGTAAACAGCTACGTGGGTGTCAGGCACATTCTAATTACTGGAAAAATATCTACCTAGGCGTTGTTGTTACATTTTTTTGTTACCAACAGATGGTCAATTCTTATGTATATTTATATACTACGTCCCGTCATGACTTTGCACGAGTAATTACGATGGTTTGAAATCGTTTTTGTATTTTTTCATGCGTTTATTCAACATGTTAGTATGTGTGCGTAAAATATTGCAATCAATTTTAAGCTACAATACAACAATACAATTACAATCGATCATACTCAATTTGTACCGTTTTAATACAAGTAATAAATTACTGCTTGTTTTAAATTACGACAAATAATACGATCAGTTATCATCAAAGTTAGAAGGATGAGAATAGCCTTTACAGGAAATAAATATACAATAATTTATTTTATATAATTGTCTAAAACGTAAGCAGAAAATTAAAATACATTGTTTATCTACGTACAAGTAGTTAAAAAATTGATATCTATGATCAACCAAAAATAAAATATTATAAATTATTGTAATCGTTTAATTTTAACAGTGAATGTTTCTTCCAAAACGGTTCCAATGAACGCGTGGTCCGGCGTTCTACTTTTTGAATAATAATAGTATCTTATTACTGACATAACATGAGTTCTACTAGTAAAACAATTACTATATTAAATATCAAAACGGCCGGTGCTATCCGACAAATCATAAAAAACTTGATTTCTTCAGATCAGTTACATATTTGATTCTCTAAAATAAAATAAACATTTTTTATTTTTTTTTATTTAGTTCACAAAACTGACAATTACACAATCAACAACGACACAGTAATACATTTAACTAAAATATTTACAATTGAGTCTCGATGTGGACAATACATGCTTACATGAGCGTTAAAAAAAAAATTTAAATTACTTAGTAACTACAGCGTAAGAACCTACAGCCTTAGAACTAACTTTAAAACAGAAATCTTATAAAAATTATCACCTACAAAATAAAAGTAATTCAAAACTTCAAATTCAAATTCAAAACTAACTTCAATAAACAGTTGCAGAGAGATAACACGAAAGTGCGAAGTCCAAAATCCCCAATTTTCCAATAGATAGCTTTATAAACAAATGGCCGTATCTTAGGAGCTGGAAACTTAGTAATTGGACGATTACACAGGCCGTCAAACACACTCGTACTTACCGTATTAAACTTTGATTCGCAAATACAAACGTTAACTACATCTAATGGAGTACTTACACTTCAGAACTAGTCGCGGATGATTTAAGATTACATGCAATCAATAAACACGCGGATAATACATGAAACAATCCAGCGGCGGTAAGTTAAGTTGTAGACGACAAATGGTAAGTATACCGAATGGTAAGTGGTTTCCGCCTATAAATGCTGGCACTGTAAATATAACCTACACCTTAATTTCTTCGTCAACCATCTAATATGTTATGTCCTTGTAGCTTTATTTACACTGGCTCACTCAATGTTTAACCCGGAACACAGCAGTATAAAGACGCTTACCGACTTCATCTTTTATGATAAAGTTTCCAATGACATTTAAAATGCTTATATTTTATAACGTTTTTATAAAGCCAGTAAGATAATGAGATGTAACAAAAATAGATGTCAACGAATGCTCGTGAAATTGATCACCTAACTTGTTCGGAATGTAGTTTTTATAGCTAAATATGAGTCGATTTATGTTTTGTTCTCAGGCGTAGGCTGCGCTGCCGTGTTAGGCTTTTTTATAATTTATTTATAACAACAAAATGTACGGCTATAAATTATTTATTTAAATGTGTTTTACATTTGCAATAACGAGTTCTAATAAACTATTAAAAAAAGAACGTGTCTTGTACTACATTGGTATGATAAATGTTTTCGTTTATTCGTGTTCTGGTCATAAGTAAAATGTAAAAGATAAAGTTTGTTTCGCAAAGGCAGATATATTTTATTGTATATATATTTTTAATAACGATTATAAAATGAGCGGCATAAAACTAATAAAATTCGAAAGTTTCAATGCCATACTTAAGCACAGATAAAATATCAAAGTTGAACCATCATAATATATACGTGGCATAATATGGCAAAACAAAAAAAAAAACATATTAAAAATATTACAAATAATTATTCTTTCTTAAAAACAGAATAAATATATTTTTTCTAAATTAACAGTTTTGATGTAATGTATTATAAGACATAATGTTTTATTTTTTGTTCACGCTACAAATAAACTTAACTACTAGATTAAATTTTACTTGATTTCTTTGTATAATTTATTAAATGTAATAATATACGTAAGTTGCGTAATTCAAGGCTATTTCAAATATTTTTAATTTTTCATTATAACACATCTGGTCTTAGCATTAGCTCATTAAACGTTTCACCGTATAAGGTTTACCAAACGCAGCTGGTGTCCGATTTTTTATAAAAATAGCCTTTAACAATTAAGACGAAGGACTAAAATGGCATGTGCGAATTTTATAATATAACGTGTTGAATTGTTTTAACATAATATAATGTGTTAAAGGTATCATAATTATTTTTTGTGGTGTTTTATAAATTGTCCTTTAGTGATTACTGCGTGTCGCATTAAAAAGGTCTGTAAAACATTCTCATATACTGGATATGTATAAATATTTTATATAAACTTACGAATAAATTATCATACAAATAGTTTATAACTCGATGAATTGTTTTAATGGTAGTTAGTGTTTTTAGTGTTAAGAGTATCGTACATTTTTTGCGATGTTATGTAAACGGTCTGTTAATTATTACTACGAGTGACATTTTAGAGGTTAGTAAATGGGTTGTTATGACGTCTTTCGACGTCGACGACACATTCCAATTAAATGTTTTATTTGTATAAACAATTTGTAAAGACTTAATTGGTTTTGAGCTTATTTTTTATAATTAAAGTTATCTGTTTGTATTCCTTGAAAAGAAATATAAAAATGTTAAGACTAAGTTAAGACTAATGGTGTCTATGCATAGTCAACTGAAGACCACTCTTTGATTAATTAATTGTTTAAATTAAACTTTATAGAAGCTCATTTGAACCATTATTAAATTTTATTAAGATTAAATAAAATTTAAAGTTACTACAGGTTAGGAATATAGATTCTATAGAAAGTGGTGGACTTGGTGGTAGAGCTTTGTGCAAGCTCGTCTGGGTAGGTACCACCCACTCATCAGATATTCTACCGCAAAACAGCAGTACTTTGTATTGTTGTGTTCCGGTTTGAAGGGTGAGTGAGCCAGTCTAATTACAGGCACAAGGGATATAACATCTTAGTTCCCAGGGTTGGTGGCGCATTGGCGATGTAAGAGATGGTTAACATCTCTTACAATGCCAATGTCTATGGGCGTTGGTGACCACTTAACATCAGGTGGCCCATATGCAAGTCCGCCTACTTATGCTATAAAAAAATCGCGGTATTGTCTTATATTTTAACCATTAATAACACTTCACGGGATCAAATTTTCACATGTGAAGAATAATATATTAAATAAACAACTCTACTAAAAATATGCATTACTTCACATTTTATTAATTTTATTAAAAAAACTTTAAATATAGACGTCGATGGCACTGCTTCCAATGCTTCAGTTTAGAAATCCAAACTAAAATTATCAATGACATACTACAACTCATTGGAAATAAAAAAAACGCACCACTCCAATGTCGCTTCGAAAAGAAAGACAATGAGGCGACCGAAAAACAAAGATTTATGTAAGTAGGATGCGGGCTTGTAAATCCTTGCCAGACATCCCTCGGAGACTGTTAACCGTTATCTCGGAACTACCTCAAACCTTAGAATCATCGACTTGAAAATTAAGTTGCGAGGATTTTAGATAATATATTTGTTTTAATTTCCCTACAAATTTTACACATTGGTGGAATGCATTATGCATAACTGGTAGAAAAATTAATTTATTACATACGTATGTATTTTAACATAATAAATTTGGTATTGATTTTAATTTAGTTAGCTTAAACTTAAATTGTGTAGAACAACAAAAATAAATTGACTTATGAAAATTAAATTTAGAATAAATAAAGGATGTTATTTTATTGCGAAGAAAACATCATATATAGTAGTATATCTTAAGACAATACAAGGAATTAATCTTGAATCTGAAATACATATAATTGCCAGAGGATGTAAATCTCATTATATTTCCACTTGAACAACTTGCAACTTGAACATAATTATTATAAACTTTTATTAAGTTGTTAAATTTTTTTCGAAAGTTGACAGTCTAATGAATGCAAAAATAACTGCTTTATTTTGCGTCGGGAAGTTTTCATTATGAAACACGTTACACATAAAACGCTGCGTTTTAAAAATACGTCATCACGCCGAAAATAAATCCCTTCATAAAAGTATTAGAGACTTAAAATACTATAAACTATGGAGGGTATTATAACTGTAAAGCGAGCCGCTGCGATGACGCGGTGTGACGACATGGTGAGGGATTATGCAGGTACAATGAACATCCAATATATTATAAATAAATCTCTCGATAATTCCACCCGTATGCTTAGCATTATATTATATACTAGCGGTTTCAGCATTCGTTTTATCTTTGTTTTAAACGTGGTTTACTGTTCCATACAACATTTATCCATTTATGGTTACTGTCCCGCTTCTCAAGGTCGTAGCTTGAAGATACATATATAGTCTAGTATATAAACGAACTATCTAATGGAAAAATTTATAAGTCTACTTTTAGTTCTTGGCTTTGGATTCTAGCGCATTCAACTTCGTTCAACTATACGACCTCTCCCGCTTATTTAATTATAAATAAGCTGATACAGTAGAACCTCTTTAAGTCGAACCTCGATAAGTCGAAAACCTCCAAAACTCGAAAAAATGTTTTGCTCCCTTCCCTTCAAGCCCCAAAACCTCCATTAATCGAAATCTCAACCCTCCGTTAGTCGAAATAATCAGTGAGTCCCTGCAAGCCATTTTGGTACATATTTTCCCACTATAACTTGAAAAATTAAATTGGACCTCTGTATCTCGAACATAGCAATGTTTTATTTTACAACCTTTCTCTCTCTCTTTGTGGTCCGCGTCTGAGGACCGTGGTCATCGACGCATGTGGATGGTATACACCTAGTTTGGATTATCTGCTTCCACCAGTGCCTGTTCATCGCGTCTCTGGCGACCGAGCAAATTGTTTACGTCTATAGTTCGAAGAAAAATAAGTTACCGACTTAAAGGATTGAATACTTCACAGAATTTTATAGAGCAAACCAGCAACTCTGAAAAAATAATAATAATAATATTTTTCTGCTCTTTATACCTTAGACAATGCTACAGATAGAGAACAACTATCTAAAGCAAAAAATATATACTGACTTTTTTTAATACATACCATAGTAGGTATGTACCTACACACATTTTTTATTTTAAGGATATTTTGAAATATAATGATGTATAATATGATTAAAATAACAAAGGGATTTATGTTTCTATCTTTAAAAAGGAATGTTTGATTATGCGTTTTCTAGTCAACCGCTGAAACTTTACAGTTACTGTTTGCCATTGCTTAAATGCTTCTGGTATAGCACGGTTATAGGTAAAACCGTTAAAATTGACTAAAAATTGGATATATTTAAAAATTTACATTAAACTCTTGTAATTTTCTAAGATATCTTTAATGATCAACGTATTCGATAAGACCACAAACACAAAACATAATTATAATTTACAATTCCCTTACTGGTATAATTTCATGCAATAGTTTTGAGAATTGTTAAAATTTATTCAAGCGTGAAATAAATAAATGTCAACGCATCGATACCGAAGGTGACCGAAAAATAAATACAAACGAAACGAAACGAAACGAAATAACAACAGTATCATATGTTTGTAACGCTATACCCGTGAGCCGGGAACCGACCCCGCGACCACGTCTTGACACCTCACATTCGTCAAACACATGAATTTCGATATTTAAAATCAATCAATTTAAGAAAACTGATATATTCTATTTAATTGACTCAATATATATATATATATATATTTAAATATGTATATTAGCAATTACAGTTTTAAGGAAATTACTAATATACAAATGTACCCCTCCAATTAAGAGTTAAGCTTGTGTTAACATTAGGGGGGACAAAAACCCAAGGGGTCAGGAGCGAACCTTTACATCGCTAGGCTGCCCGTAAAATATTGAGCCATTGAAGCTTCGGATACGGGCGATCTAAGGCTCGACTATGCTCTGATCATTTAGATTTTTCAAATTTACAAAACCAATTAATTATTAAATTTTCATCACTCATTGACACAATATCTAGTGTAATTGTTACGGCTTAAACATTAACAGTAACGAGTGTAAAAGTTTCGGGTTCATAATAAACGCTCAGCTCTCATTAGCCGTTATTAGATCACAAATCATGTTTTATAGCGACTAAATTAATAATGTAAGCAATTAATTCTAGACAAATGGTTATTGAAAACACATTTGACTTATTTTACAGAATTATTACGTGTTCTTAATGTGTATATATGTTTACGTCTTGAAATAAATGTTTCGACGTCTTGTGACATATTATTTATTTCGTTTAGAAATTCAGATTCAAATTTAGAATACTTTTATTCAAAATGGAATCTTCGTCCGTGTGGAATTCAGTTTGTGACGAAATTCCTACAAAATCTGTTATTAAACGTGCTTGATACTTTTATTAATATTAAGTATATCATATTCATACAATATTAAAATAAAATAATGGTTGTTTTGTTTTGGTAACTGGCAAATATTATCATTATAGATACATACATAGGTTGGTAACTGTTGTCGAACTATTTTAGGACAAATGAATTAAAACTCGTAACATAAAACAGTCGGTGTGAATGCTAGGAGCGTTAAGCATGCCAAGGGTGACGGGGTACCGTGTAACTGACTACTATCTGACAAAAAGAAGCTACTGAAACATTACTATTATAATGAAAACATCGGATTACTAGAGTTTGGGAATACAGAGTGCTAGATGTTTGCACACACACTAGCGCACTATAATATCTCCTGCGCAGTTGGCTATCTCTCTTGAGATTGGCCGCCGTGGACGAAATCAGTCAGGAGAACATCAAAAAGGTGTTGTTTTTTTTTCGATATTTTGTCACCGTGTGTAAAAATTGTCACCATGAAAGCTTAGATATGTAGTATGTAAAGTCAAGATTATTAAATAATCCTATAAACTTCGAACTTTACAAGACATAATACTAACACACACACACACACACAAATGATCATTGTATCTAGTGAATATATAACTCTATACAAATACTACTTTATAAATATATTGGCTCTGTCTGTAAATATATATTTTCACCTAATTTTGTGATAAATAATCGTTTTATGATGCAGTGATTCACATTATACTATTTTTTTCATTTTTGTCTGTCTGTCTGTCTGTATGTATGTCTTCTTATAACTCAAGAACAGCTTGACCAATCTTAATGAAAATTGGTACACACAAAGAACATGCGATGGCGCAAATAATAGGCCATACATAAGATCGGTAAACCCTACAGTTTCTTATGAAAATTAATTTCAAATCGTAAATACGTATTTCTTTAACAGAAGCCATGTGTGTGTGTGTGTGTGTGTGCGCGCGTGTGTGTTATTATAGTAATAAAATAATTAATTATATGGTTATTAATAATACTCGTGTGAAGCCGCGGGCCACAGCTAGTATTATTATAAAATTACTTCATCCAAAATTTTGTATCTTTTGTATAAAAGCAACCAGAGTTAGTGGGCTCACGATACCATTTGAGAAAGGCATCGGGGGCATTACTTAATATTTATGTATTTATTTTGTACGTTTTGTTCTTTTGTACTCTCAGACCAACACATTATTTGAAGTGAACTTGCGCACAACTGCGTACTATTGTATAGAAAAATAACAAAATTAACCACATATTAAGATGTCTAACATTTTACTGTCTTATGTGTATTTGCCTAATGTTCATAAAGGTTTAAAGGTATACAATCAGATCTCGAGTAAGATTCCTCCTACTGTTCGATATATCCAACTGTTTTGACGACTGTAAAATAAAATGTTATTTTTTTCCTGAAAACAACAGCCGCGTACTATCTTATAATCGCTACGTTGACAGCTGTAAGCATTATTCACCAAAGACTAGATTCCTGCTTCTCAATCTACCACACGCGTTATCATTACGGCTAATAATTAAATACAATTAATGTCGAAATCATAGTGGTCTACACAAATAAAAGAATGCATATAAATGACTGACTAACTGTATCGTGTACATATCGACGCGACCGTAGCCGCGGATAAAGCACTAGTTATAAGTAAATTAATTGTTTTATGTTAAGACTTCCCCTCGCGTACTTTTATCAACATTCCAAATATATTGAATGTTAGAAAATCAAGGCACGCGTAGGGATTATAGGATCAAGGCGTCACTGTTGCAAAGTACGTTAGTGAAATCACTTCTAGATGACAAATATACTTATTATTTTATCGATATCACTATTTATTTTATTTATATATTGTGATTCATTTACCTTTTTACAGTCGCATATGAATATGATCTACTTTTAGAAATGTACAGTATCGTGCTCCGGGAGTTATTTGTTATTACGTCTATAAACATCAAAAAGCAACAAAGTAAACTTAAATAACAAAACGTGATACAAGTTTTTAAACGAGTATGTTTTTATTTTTAAAGTTATTGTTCTTAACATACACATTACACTTAACTACGCCATATGTTATTACAAAATATTAAATGATACGTTTGTTTTGAAGTCCGTAAGTCGTTAACATTTTTTCAAGTGAAAAATAATGTAGCACTTTTCTCTTAAACAGTACAGGTAATGTATAGGAGGTGTAGCGCCCACGAGCGCCCACTGCCATTGTGTCTCGCCACGCACAACAGGTATATTGTGTGCATAATACTGAGCTGTTTGTTTACGACTGTACCTACGATGTACGTCGAACGACGTGCACTTCGGTTATGATCTCCTGGTACTTCAGATAAAGGAAATCTTTGAATAGTATATATTTTTCATCTTTTCCTCTGTTATTATTTTATATATATTTATTATAATCAGATATGATTGGGCAAACGTTTGTTCTCTTTGGAATTTTTCTTCTATGTTGTTTATTAAAAAACGTTATTAAGAGTATTTTATTACTTCCTTGAATCGCATAAAATATTACGCGATATATTAAATTTTGAAATACTAATGCTTTTATTATACAATAAAATACCAGCACGATTGTGTAAACATTATATGTATATATTTTTTTATAATTAAATTTCAAATTTATTCTTAGTCAACCGACCAGACGAAATTCACAAAACGCAAAAAAGCTTTATCCAATTATTTTTTTATTAACATGACATTAAAGATTTTGGTAAATAAATAATATTTTCATAAATTAATCATAGCCTAATATACGTCATATATGTCTGAGGTTGCGGGTTCAGATCTGGGCAAGCGCCAAGCACCACACAGAATCTTGTGCTTGTGCTTTGTTATTATATTTCAGTGGCTGTCTTAAAGAAATCTGTTTGTATCGGCTCGACACGTATGTATCGCCCAACGCGCATTGAAGAAGCTGGATAGTGGAACAAATTGTAAGCCTTTTTTTAAGATGACAGGAGGCTTTTGCCCAGCTGTGGGACATTGATTATTTATATTAGCAAAGACAGAATAATCCATGAATTCTAAAATAGATAGATATCTAAAACAGTTTATTACGATTACATATATATAAGGCTGGTTCTTCGTCCTACTTAAAATAGGCCGTACATTAATAGTGCAATAAATAAAAGGCGTTAGTGGTGACTGGAACATAAATAACGAGGATTGTCTATAGAATATGACAGACGATAACGACCATAAACAATAGAGTGGTGATAGCATAGATAACGCACTGATTTATTGTGGACGCGTAGACTAAATCAATTACGATGTCTGATAGGGCCTCTTTATAAGTACAAGGATAATCAAAATTGTTTATATATATATATATATATATATATATATATATATATATATATATATATAATACATTCTTATGTACTAAAGTTTTTAATAATTTATTAAAATATTGAATAATTCAAAAATTTTGACTCCAATAAAAGTTTGAAATATAATATAATAAGGAAATTAAATTAAATTGAAACGTAACTAAATAATGTATAGAAATAAAAAAATACAAATTCCTAAAACTTGATAATATCTCAATTAGAAAATGAAACATTGCTTATTATAATACAATCTATTCTCTTATTTTTAAGATTTAAAGTCATTCGAGTATTGAAATGGGATCTTCAAAATGATCTGTGCCTGTATACATACATTTTAAATCAAAATTAAATTTATTAAAGTTTACTTTGCCATTTCAATTTGCTAGTAATTATTTTCTCTTCCACAAGTCCAATGTACACACGAATTTCCCGCTAACACGAATTATTTAGAATGCGATTTAAAAAATCAATTACGGACATGAAAAGAAAATTCAATACGGCAATGGAGCACACGAGCAAACCTTTGAGGGCGATAATTCTAAAACGTTTCCTTAATTCGAGGACACAGTTGCATGCTGGTCCTTTAATTATTGTTGAGAAAATTTCAAACGCTATGAGAGTTTGGCCGCGTCGCTCCATCTGTCGGTGTAGAATATGAACATCGCTGACATATCCCCCCGCGCCCCCTCGCCCACTAGTATTCCGCGCTCCCTCGTTCATTCACACGTCTCCGTCAGGCTATTCGGTCTAGCGAATCAGTCCCTCTCCGCGCGTCGCCGTGTATATACGTTTCAAGTAGCGCGTTTGTTTTCGTAACTACCGCTATCATTTGTTTCAAACAATCGCTCAGCTGACTGTGACTTAACACTAGATGACTGGAAAAGTGCTACTAAAGTAATAGTTAAGTAGACCCACCTCGTGTCGAGTGAATTAATCGTGAACTGTGAAGAAATCTTCTGAGTTGAATGTAAAAATATACGCGTCGCAGGGACCGTTCCAACGCGTGTTGATCGATACTTTTAAATGATAACATGGATTCAATTAGGTGTTGTTTAAGACGACGGGGAAGTTTGTGAAATTACTAGTGTTGTGTTGTGAGTACGGACTCTGCTGTTTCGAATAGCGGTGAGTTTATCACGTATTGATTTGACGTATTCGTTAGTGATAACGTGTCGGGATTTGTTTTGAGCGATAAGTGCCGTGGAGTGAGATACGCCACTAATATCTTGCATACATGTTCCAAAAACGATTACAATCGATCCGATATAACAAATCGGAAGGCCGGTAGTTTGTCCTTCAGCGCGTAGGCAACAAACATTACTTATGTATATCTCTACTCGGATGGTTCTTGTATACCTTGTTTACAGTGTAATTAATTAGAAGATTACTATTATTATTCTTTTTAAATGCATTTATTTTGTCGCTAAAATGTTCATTGAAATTGTTGCTTGAATAAACTATTTAAACATACACTAGTATCGTAATAAAACCTCGCTGAATTATCCATAGTAAATGTTATGCGAAGAACATTCGCCTTTCCAAAACTATAAAAGTAAATAAAGCAACGGAACGTTTCGTTAAAATTTAAATTTTATGGAATAAGGTCGTGGCCTTTGAAGAGAGAACGAACGAGAAGAAAAATAAAATTGTTTATACCCAAACAACCGGATACTGCAGCAAAGATATAAACTTAAGGCGGGGTACACACAGTGCAACGCACTCTGCACCTGAAGCAAGCCACCAGATATAATGCTACAGCGACACCAATGCACTTTCTCATTTGCAAGTCGAAAATAACCACGGCCACTGACTCACGCCTTTATTTATGATTACCTCCACTTTCCTTGCTATTCTTCCTGTCGACTATGGCATTTATATGAACGATCGCTATTTATCACTCGGATATCCGTACAATAAGCGGAGTTATAGAACCTTATTCGAACTGCTTTCGATCGAGATTATTACGTTAATTTAATTATGACTATGATAATTTGCTTTTGAATTAATTTAAAATGTCACATACCTTTATTTCTAACATATTTACTGTTAATATGTAGACTGGAGAAGATTGAATTTAACAATCAAATGATGAACATTTTATTGAACATTTGGATTTTGTAAACGTTATACAAAATTTCAACAAATATAAATATAAGAAAACGTATATGTATGTATAATATTACATATTTTAAAAGTTAACAATAAAAATTGAAAATCCTGAATTGATTTAAACAGTACTAATCATTCTTTGTAATAAAATTACAAAAGCATATCGTTTTATCAAATAATATTTATGTACTTATAAATCATAAAATATACAAAAAAATGTCAGTATCTGTAATATATGTATTACATATATTGCAAATAAGTTTATATATTATGATCAATAATAAAATAATGGTTTCGTCCTTGAAATATATAAAAATATCTCATAATAATCAACCTATTGTCTTTAAACTATCTGCCATCAAAAAAGCTATGGCGTCGTTTGAATAACGCGCCCACACTCATCCTCCGCGAAAATATTCAATATATATTATGTACCTACCTCGTAGATTGTTAAAACTTTAATTTGATCGTAAGCCGCCCGTACTGACTGCGACGTATGTTTTCTACGAATGTTTTATATCTATTTAACACTTTATTGACTTCGTTTATAATTATTATTAATAGTAATAAAAAAAACTAATGTATGTTGTCACTTAGAATCTAGATCTTGTGCATCGTTTAATCTGCAGAAATAATATACAGTCAGTGAAAAGGTAAATATTATTAAAAAGTAATTAAATGCCAATAAAGTCATATTATCCAATAATAAAATAAAATTAAGGTAAGAATTTTGATTACAAAATCTAATCAATCCCATTGCTGAAAAGGTTTCAAATTTAAATCCGACGAGAGCCACGGTACTGTAACGTAAGAATATCTTCCGAGAACCGAATATAGTTTTCATTATGTTTTCCTTTAACGCCGAACAAAAGTTGAATTACACCTAAACTAAAATTGAAATACTCCGAATTACTTGTCATCTTGTCAGAATTTGAACCCGCGACCTTAATGATCGCGCGTCATATTCGCTATTCTTCTGAATTGATGAGGCATTCTCGCGATCAAATTCTTAACTGACAATCGTAATGAGAATGAAATAAAGAAATAATGAAAACAAACTTTCATCGTATTACCCTCATTTGAAAATTATTTGGCTAAACGGTTCGCATTATACAAAAATACGGGCGATAAACTTTGGCACTAATCACGTTTTAAATACGCGAAACGCATCGTTCAGGCGAAAACGCTACGTAAAAATAAATAAATCGTAAACACATACCCGTAGTGTATTAATGAGGGTGTGCCTAAAACCTAATAACAACAATCATTGTTCATTCTGTTTGCATTCGCGTGCGTGGGCGCAACTATGAAAACAACTCATAAAGAACTATCGAATAAACAATCCCACGAGATGGTAAACGTAACATTACTGCTTCGTATTATCTAACACCTCCTAATTACAGGTACGCATTAAACATACTTAGTACTTATTTGAGCGGATATAAAGCGGGTTCGGCGACCGACGCGGAGTCGATGGCTATCATAGCACAATGCGATCTTTGTCTCCATTATGGGACCGTTTACAAAGTGTGCGCATATTCACTGTCGTAATACGTGAACACCAGTATTAACCCATTACGCAACTGAGCAGGGAAACAGTCGTTATAGTTTGATTGTGAAAGCATTTCTCTAAGAAAAATATTGGAGCTATTAAGCTATTAACAATGCCCTTTTTGTTGTATTTATAATCATATGATACCAGTACAACGCAAAAAAGGCAATATGTACAGGAGATGCATTGTTATTGTATTCTATACAACTAATATAACCTACACCTACCTTAGAATAAAATTCTTTTATTCTAAGATCTTGTAATAGTCATAATAGAGAATACAACCACATTGATCTGTTTAAAAATAGTTTAAGTAAATTTTATAATCTTGTGAAAAATACTTATTAGTAATTAACCATAACCATATTTACGTTAAAATTTTACTTTGTCATAAATAGTTATATTTTATGTAACATCAAAATTAGTCCACTTCCCTGTTAAAACAGTAGTGGAAACTTAACTGGCATAAGTGTTAAAATATGATTATTATATTAAGTTGTAATATACGATATGCTGTATGTTTCCCTAATAAATATAAATAAATAAATAAATACACGATAAGCTCAACAAATTTCAATATAAGACTTATCTGAGATTCATAGAAATTTTCAGAACATTAACATATATGTGATGGATGTTATTAACGCGCGAAACAATAGCCGTCTTATTGTAAAATGTACGTGAAATAATATTCGCATACGGAAAATTCGTTTTTATCCGTTTTTATTTCACTGTGCCACATCCGCGTTAAAGGGAATGGTTGAACGAGTTATACCGAGAGCATCTTCCCTTTATGGTAACGATATAATATCAACGCTAGTTACAAAGACACGTGACAAACCAGTTCTTTTTTTTGCAACAGTACGTATATGTCCGTTCCGAAGTAATGAATGTAATTTGAGCAACACAAAAACTCGCGTAAGTAGCGGTTCTGCATAAAATTAACTACTTGGCTATAAACAATGGGTATTCAGGAAGGCAAATTAAAACACTACGGACTTGCAACAATACGGTGAATTGTCTAGGGGAAAATGTACTCAAGATGCAGGTAGGGATTTTTTACGACAGTTTTATCTCAAAATGTGTGGAATACATAACTATAACGTGACGTTTAATGGCCAGAAACGTTGCTGACTTCCGAATAAAAAAGCGTTCGACGCAGAGTACACCTCCAACTCGAAATGCATTCTATTCGTACCCACTTGTTATAATTTAGAATAAGAACTCAGATGTTTGATTATTGTATATTAAATGTTTAACAAAAAAATTTAATTAATTTACTTTGATAGAAGACTAAAAATAACATTTTTAACACAAATATCAAAGATACTTGAATTTTTAGGGTTAATTATACAAGAAGAAAATATTTGTGACGATATGAGATATATAACAGTGTAAATGTTTTCTCCCGTCAAGGATATAAACACTATATATATATATTATATAAACAGTAAACTATGTATTACAATCTAGGATGAAATGTAACGTATAAAAAGATTGAAATGTGTGCTGGGACACATAGTAGAAGTGAAACTTTATTATTATTATTTTTTTCATTAAATTTTTTTTAAAAACATTTACAAAATAATTATTTATATCTGTAAAGTGCCATCTATTAGCTAATTCAGAACATAAATAATACATGCCGCCTCTCACCACGCGATATATCGTCTACCCCTCCACGCGGCCGTAACGCTTTTTCGTGACAGAAAATCCTAATACCCCCCGTCTATATAGAAGTTTCACTTCAAAAGTGTTGCTATTAATACTTGCTATCTAAACTAATGAGTGAGGATTTTATATATAACTCCTAACTGAAAAAAAACTGCTAAACAAATATTATACAAAACGTATACTAGAAGATGCAGCGCGTTTCGGAAATTTTAGTAAATATTATTACTTGAGTAGCTACGCTTTGCAGTTTCAGTTTCAACCGCTTTAAATTTAGACTATTGACGTGACAAGCGTGAATTAAAGTTCTTTTTTAAATAAATAATCGAGTTATTTTCATGAAATGCTTTTTATTTTTAATTTATTAAACAGTTCCTCTCAGATACAGCCAGTTTGCACACTGGTTGCGATCACACGACCAAATTAACGATACATAGTCGGCTACCCGCTGGGCGTCGTCCGTCGCGTCTCGGCCTCCATTTATCATATTATTTATACATGCACCGGCCACCCATAGCTTACGGTACTACGCGCATTGAATTTAACATTTTTTTAATACGAACAGAAAATATTTTTTAACTTACTTTGTGTAAAGCCATATATTTAAAACATGTGATTGAAATTATACCGCTGTTTACGTATCAACTCCGGTTTTCTTTAATGTGAATAATTTTAACGTTTTTCAAAATCCAACATAATTTAACAAATGTTTAAATGTTACTGACTTATCAAAGGTCCAGTCCGTTTGTTCACTTCCTAATTACGGTATACATAAGCCTATCTTCTCGTGATTACAATTTCTATAAAATATTTTCCCAAAGCTAATATTATTGTCAAATGTATTAATGGCAGTTAATCAATTGCCAGTAGAAGGCCAATCACCTTCTTCGACAAATAAATAATATAATTTATAAAGCGATGTATTAATCATTAAAATTGACATAATTAAATTGAATGTGTCCTGTAACAACCAAATATTATTAAATATCTCCATAACAATCGTCCAAGCTATATAAACAGAGATCCACAGTATCACATAATGAGACATTTGTTTCGTTTCATCAACACGTGTGTTCACAATAGCTGCTTATTATATTTGAATCATAATAAAACTCTACTCGACGATGACGATGAGACTTGTATTTAAAATAAACAACGTTAGAAAAAAACACGTTAGATTATAAACTTATAATGAATTAATTGGTTTTTATGATATGTGTATACTTTTAAATTACTTTTTATGATCAATGACATTATAAATTTAACACTATGAACTTTTTTTGTGACTCATTATTTTTTGTTTTTTTATTTTTTATTTATAGTATATCGACCCTAAGATCGATTCGAAAAATGTTATGATTATATTATGTATAATCGATACATTTTTTTTTATTTGTAAGTTTAAAAAAAACTATTAAATCGCTTTCAAGGTGTTGCATTTAATTGATAATAGAATATACAGTTATATTTTATATAATCACAAAATGACTTCGTTTCTATATTTTATAATAACAATATATGTTTTTATATATTAAGACAGACTGGATGAAGTTGAACATAGCGGGCGTGCATGAATTCAAATCAAAGTTTGCAAAATTTGTTGTGACGTTACAAAGATCTGCGTTGATAGTCAATCTAAGTCTTATTTTATATATTATATATTTAACTTTTATTACAACTGGTAGTGACTTCTAGATTTATAAACTCAACTGTACATTGCGTATAGGATTTGATATGTAGTATCATTAAGTTGAATACTTTAGTTTAACTCGTGGCTTAAAATTGTTTTACGAGTTCTAAGAAAATTGATGATCTTGCATAAAAAGGAGATTGATTTTTTTTAACCAGTAAACTATTATTCATCGTAAACTGATCAATTTTAGTTCATGTTTTAACGTGTTTATTATAAGCTTTTATTTTAACTTGTATGTCATGGATTCTTGCATCGGAATTTCAAATCAATTCCAACGAACGGATTGCACTGAAATTTTGCACAAAGTTTTGGAGCTGTTAACAATGCAATCTAGTGGTAGTTTAAGAAGATTAATCAAAATCTTTATTTATGTAAGTTTAAAGGTTTTTAAGCCCGACAAAACAATAATCACTTAGCTATTTTTAATCCGTTAAGTATATGAACGGAGCGTGAAGTACCTATCAATATACATAAATGTAATGTAAGTAATACGACTTATTGCTAATTTGTTATCAATCTACAATTAATGGTGATACTGTAAGTTGTAATATCTATGATTTACTTATTATAATCTGCTTAAACACGAAAATGATAACAATCTCATCCATATTATTGTTGACACGATTATAATTCGGGTTTTTTTTGGGTATTTAATGATTTGGATTATTTAATAGTATTTACATATGTATTACGTACATATCTTAATACTTCTTACGCAAAGCTGCTGACACATATGAAATGTATGAAAATTAAAAATTAATTGATTGGAACCACGCTATCCGTTTTCACTTATCTAATAAGTCTAAAAATAATTGCTTTACTTTTTGTATTTCCATATAACATATGTATTAGTTACGTAATATAGTTCTAGTCATAAACTGTACAATCTTCAATTTGTTTCATTATAATAACAGGTAAAAATTATAATAAAACAATATTAATCAGAGCGTATAATTAATTATACGGTGATAGCTTCCCGTTCATTGGAACCAATAACAAGAATGTTTACAGCGATAATGTTAAACTGGGACACTAAATGCTCAGCGGACAGGCGGTGATTGTCTTGATTTCTCATACATGAGAAACGATTGCAGATGTCATAATAGACAGACTAACAGAACACGCTTGATTATACACCGTAAGAATAAATTTGTATTTTTAAAACAAATATAAAATTGATGCGTTGTCCAGAAGTCGGTGTTATCTTAGAGTGCGATCTCTTATATACAAAGGAATCTCAAATTATTTATTTTTACAACAAACAACAACTGTGTTGTTATTTGATAGCAAATCACTTGAAACTGTACATTTATTTGAACAAAGAACCTACCAAAATTGGAAGCCATGAATGATTGCATTGGCAGTGCTGTTGAGAAGAGTTGACCGTCTGATGATTTATTTGAAAAAAAAATGACTACCTTATCCCCATCGACACGAGCGAAGCTGCGAGCAGACCTAGTATATAAGTAAGTGTATAAAATAACAGCAAAGCCAAAGATGACGCGACGCATAGCTTTGTCACATATCGTATGTAGTTGAATTCCGAAATTACTTTGTACTTTGCTTGAAAGATATTTATTTACACAAGCTCATATAGTCCTAACAATATAAATATATATAAACGCAATTATATCCTGGCATGTGTTCAATCCAGATAAAAGATAATTTCGCGCTATTTACGAACTAAAACCTTCACGGAGTTTCGAATCGGCACAAACACTTGAACACAATAAATTCCAGTAGCTAAATAAAATAGAGCAATATGTAATTCAGATTCCGACTTCTACATTACACTATCGATATCGAGTAGGCACTAGGCAATATCAATAAATCATCGAGTCGATAACGTCTCGTAATTAAACGGGCGAGCATCCATCACTGATAGCAGCACTTTCGTCATGTTGCCTTACATATGTTCTGATAAGTACTAGAAATTGGTACAATGACTTGGAAAAATCTAAGAGTCTACATATTTACGTAACTGCTCGAAGCTCCTCACTAGCTATATATAAACGCTTCAGAGAGTGGTAAGTTAAACAATGATGTCTTCTTGGATTGAATGTCAAATCAATGGTGAATTAAATAGAA
The DNA here is from genome assembly GCA_905220585.2 of Nymphalis polychloros. Classification (NCBI taxonomy): domain Eukaryota; kingdom Metazoa; phylum Arthropoda; class Insecta; order Lepidoptera; family Nymphalidae; genus Nymphalis; species Nymphalis polychloros. The sequence goes on along the minus strand of HG992255.1, from coordinate 12,797,832 downwards.
AACTAGTTAAATTAACACTCGCTAAAAGTTTAAACGGTCGTAATTTTGTAATAGACAATTAACGAATTTGATTATTTTTTTATATAGCATATGTACGCGGACGAGCGTATGGGCTACCTGATGGTAAGTGGTCAACAACGCCCATAGACATTGGCATTGTAAGAGATGTTAATTATCGCTTACATCGTTAATGCGCCACCAACCTTGGGAACTAAGATGTTATGTCTCTTATGCCTGTAACTGTTACACTGGCTCACTCAGCCTTCAAACCGGAACACAATACCAAGTACTGTTGTTTTGCGGTAGCATATCTGATGAGCGGGTGGTACCGACCCAGATGAGCTTGCACAAAGCTCTACCACCAAGTAAAAACAATAATTATTTAAACACGCCTCGAGTATTAAACTCGGTTTTAAAATTAAATACAAATTTATAAATGTCGTTAAACAATGCAATAGTCAAATGTCTTTTATGGATGCCATGAAGATAGGCCAGGCCTTATGGTAAATGGTCCCCTCTCGTTGAACATGTCAGGGGTGAATGTGCACAATGCCAGTTGTTACAACTATACTTGTTCACTCACATTCCCGACTCATTCGAATTAATCTCCCCGTGATACATGTATTAAAATCTCTATAAGCAGCTAGTCGTATTGCGTTTGTCACTTAATAACAGTTAAAGTAAATTCATAGTCCGGAAATGTCCCACTGCTGGACAGAGGCCGCCTCACCTCTTGAGAAAGTTAGTAACTTAACCCACCACGCTGTTCTAATGCGGGTTGGTTGATACACAACATCTTATGGCAGATTGTTGCTGGTTGTTCTCGACGCTGATAAATTCGCGATTCAAATATACTTTTTAAAACGCTTCGATAATTTTTATTTCCGTTAATAATTATAAAATCCTTTGCTAATCATTGTACAGGAATTATTCGCGATGTTCAGTTGATATTTGAGTGTTTGATAAAGATTATTTTCGTACGCGATACGTTATCAGCGACTATCAAGTTTATCTGGCAATCTGGCCGCTCTACACGCTATACCTTGTAACTACACTGTTACAACTTTACGATATGTAACCTACATGTTATAAAACTCGCCATTCAATCTTAGACTATTTATATAGCAGGTAAATATTGATGAAGATAGTCGTAGCTACCGTGTAATTGTCGAGTGCGATCATTTGCTATCAATAAATTTATTATTTTATTAATACATGCGATCGCTTCACGTTATTAAAACTGGTTTTACAAATATGTTAGTTGCACGATTTGAATTTGACAAGGTTCTATGATCTATATTATTAAAATACAAACTGTTCTGTTCTGTTTCTAAGTCTAAATTTCTGTATCCGATTCGTCTAGCGCTCGTGTTGTCAACCGTCAGCTAGCCGTGCAGTTTGATGCTTGTCCTTATCCAAGTACTAAACTACCGTAACGTCAAATATCATAACGCTTGTTTTAGTGGCTTAATCGTGATGAAGAAACCAGCAGACATACAGACAGAGTTACCTTTATTTTGAGGACGTATGTAAATAACTCTAAGAATCGTATAACTGAAACGGGGTTTTATGGCGCTTAAAGTAGACTTTACATAAGTATATTTACGTAGAAGATAAAACATATGAGTACAATATTATAACCTACAGAGAAATTAGATTAGTACAACCATCGTATTTCCAATGAAGGACAAATCCTTACTAATGTTCTACTAAAAATTTGAAAAAAAGTAAGTTTGTTTGTTACGCTTTCACGTCTTAACTACTCAACCAAAAAAAAGAAAATATATATATCTAGAAATTGACATACGTGTTGTCAGAGGTACATAATAGGATATAGGGTTAAACTTACCTAACACCCTCAACTCTACACACGCGGACAAAGCCGCAGGCAGAAATTAGTATTTTATAGAGGTGGTAGTTTTCATAAAACATAAAAATTAATTTATATTTTTACCTATACATATAAAATTAATTTATTTCATGTTTCCGAGTATAATACAACATATAATAAATACTATAACACGTGCAATTAAAACGTTACATACCTAAACTGTCTTTATAAAACACAAGTCATCCTACTTAACTCAGATCCACGTCTTTTGTTGCTAGGGGAGCTTTCCCCAGTGATTAGAGCACCCCAAGGCCTTCCCTTACATTAATATTATTCAACGCTTGACCCTCGACAGTCCAGTTAAAGAATACCACTATATGGGCTATTTCGTAATTAATTCTGCAGCACACACTTGTATTAATTAAATTAATCTGTCACCTGTCAATGTTGTAAAAACATATAACGGGATTCTATTAATGTACTACAGCAGACTGTACGTGAAATACATTTTAAAAATAAATATCATTCATTGTTATGTATGCATATTATTTTTGCTAGTAAATCGAGTGGTTGATATTCTTATTGTTCACATACATGGCCGGGTACAATTCAATTGATAACAATGTTATATTTCCCTTTAATAAGAGAGTACTTAAAAAAATAACGATTATTTTCGAAATTCAAATTCGTATATTTATTGAGTATCTTGACATGAGTCGACATGGCACAGTAGTTAGAACGCGTAAATCTAACCAATGATTGTGGGTTCATTCGCTTAATTTGTGTTTATAATTAATTTCTTGCGGTGAAAGAAGGCATCGTGAAGAAATCTGCATATATGTGATTTTAATAAAATGTTGATATGTATATCCACCAACCGGCATTGGAGCAGCGTGGTTGAATAAGCTCCGAACCATTTTCCCAAAAGAGTTTCAGGCTGTTACTTTAGCTAGTTATTTACTTAAGTTCAACCAGTGGCTAGTAAGTGTACAGGTTTACTAAGTATACAAGTCTATTCTTAAACAGCTGTTTATTCATATTGCTGATGAACATTTTATTATTAAGTCAATAGACTTATTTTGAGTATTAACTATAATTAGCCTACCACATTTCATGTACCTAGTTTTTATATCATAATTGTGTCTTTATTTATTTAATTATTTTTGTTGTTTTAATTTTATTATTAATATTTCTTTTGTTTTTTCTTTTATTTAGTATTATAAAAACTGTATTTTTATCTATAAGGCTATGCTTTTTTCTCAATAAGTTATTATTATTATTATTAAGTATTTATCAGTGGTATTCATTTCATCGACAAATTAATAACAAGGTGTGGACTTCTACAATGTTCAAATTTACATAAATAAATATTTCTATACATAATACTCTATACAAATTGGAATTCTTAAATAAGCGTTAATTTAATACAATTACAAACAGTTGACGACGACTTGGAGAATTTTAGCTATGTAATTAAAACTTGAATATTAATTATTAGTGAGTAAAATATATGAATATATTGACACTTAAGTTTGAATTTTATTTTTAACTTATTCAATTAACTTGTGAAATAATATCGCTTGATTAGTAGGTACATAGTTTAACAGCTATGTATGTAGCGGTTTGAATCGTAGACAATGACTTCTAAATGCCAAAGCGTTACACAATCCTCGTGGTGGTCGCTGAGGCCCGTCGTCGCCAAAATGTCACTCCCTTTTGTTTCAAAATTCCCTTTTTTCGTAGTTCGTATCGATCCCTGCAGGTAACCGGGAGCGTATGATTTATTGCCCGCTTGTTTGTTCAAATAATCGATCCCTACCTAAGCCGTCGCAAGAGAATAACGACGCTAACATTATAATATTTAGGACGTTTTTCCTGCGCTTGCAGGCTACATCTCGGCCTAATGGCAGGATAACGAAAATACCACGTGTCGATATTCACAAAAGGACTAAACTCTATGTGAATTTATCGCAGTACTAAATCGGCGCGTCGATGTGAACAGGTACGGTTTTATGGCTCATTTGACCCGCTACAATTTATATTTAACTATTACAAAGGATATAAAGAATATTTGACGATAGTTGAGACCTGGTCGCTTTATTTATTACTCATAATTTTTATTTAATTTGAACTCGCACGGCCGCAAACTGAATAACTACCGTCTTAATATCTATAAATGTTTGAAAATCTGTTAAATTTAAATGTTAATAATATTAATATTTTTGTTAAAAAAAATTGCACAATAGTTTAATCCGCCATTATATGAAATAGCAATAAGTAATATTTCAAACGAATATGTTTATTATTAACCATTACGATCTCAAATACTTTACTACTTCAATCGATCTCAATTACTTTTTAATTCGACGTGTCAAGAAAAGGCTGCAACGTGATTTAGACGCATCCTCTTCGTGCAGTGGGAACCGTAATCATTCCGAAACACGTCGAGATGAACTCGATAAATAAGGTAAGTAAAACCGGAATACGTAATAATGGTAATATTATGAACACTTATGTTGAATGCAGAAGTATATCCGCATACTAATCACTTTTATAAAAAAAAATAAGCTACATCATTCTGTTCCTATCCATTGTAATTCATCTAATTTGTTTCGTCTCGATTTTTAAATAACCCTGATCACGGTCAATGATTTTTGAGATATTCACTAAAATTATAATATTATCAAATATTTGAGAATTAAATAAAGCTAAAACAAAGTAAAAAATCTACCTACATGTTCTAGAACGATGCTAGCACCTAGTGCATTGACCATTAATACATTTGCGGTAAAGATAAAAAACTCGATATTGTTCAAACAATAGATAAATAACTGAAAAGCGTAATTTCAGAGCATCACGCGCTCTGAAGCCGAAAATAAAAAACTTTCAAAAATACCGTAATAATATATTTACTCATCAAACTTCGATATTTATAGAAGTAATGCTCACAAATTATTTCTATCGTTCTAAATACGAGTGCTTTTATTTAATTATATTAATGCTGTATTTTTTATCGCGACACAGACGCACCTGTCGTGTATAGCAATATAAAGATTCGGCTAAAGATAAAGGTTTTTTGCTCTCGAAACTCCCTCAAATTTAGGAGCTCCGACAGCTCCGTCCTGTTGAACAAACAATGCCGTCATATAAACTCTAAACTTCCAAATTGTCACAACGAAACGTGTTCGTTACTTTTAAATTAAAACAATGAAATTTAATTTGTAAGAAAACTTATAAAATATTTAATGTACTATATTTTTTGTGGTTATGTTTAACGCATCCGAGTTAGTTTTATGACATTTTATTGTTTTGTTGAAACTGAAAGTGTGAAAAGAGGCAATTATTTAAAGTGTTTTATTACCAACTACAAAATATATTGTTTCATTTCGCAATCGACTACTTTATGGCAATTTCTTGTCTAAAATATCACTTATTGCCATTTCATATAATGGCGAATAAAACTTTTGTTCAGTTTCCATTGCTAAAAATATTACCATAATTATTTAACATTTAAAAGCGACTATTCATCTTATGAAGTCATTTCACGTCACGGATAAGTTGTATTTGTGAAGCGGAAAATTGAGTAAGTCAGAATACAGCGCACTCTCGTAGCCGATTGGCCACTCCACGCTGAGCCGCGAATAACTATAATTTTATTTCCTTAAATCTTTATGGCATGCCCTATATTCATATTAATCACGTCACATTAAACCAAAAACACAAACTATTTATATATGTATATTTTATTACGCTCCAATTAACAAAATATATTTATAAAGGTTCAAAATAAATATTACGTAGCGTATATGAAAATCCAACGTTAGTCTTATTTTTCTTTAAATTACTCATTGTAAAAAATTTAAGTCCTAAAAATGTCTCAATGATGGGCGAGGCTCTCCCTTTAAGGAGAAGGTTTGGAGTTAAAATTACGATGCAATGCGAGTTGTTGCATATAAATGTCTCAAAATTTCAGTGAAATGTGACACATGCAGGTTTCCTCACGACATTTTTCTTCATCAGAGCATGAGATTAATAATCACAAATTAAGCACATGTAAATTTAGTCGTCTGCCTGGTTTTGAACCCGCGATCATCGGTTAAGTACGCGTTCTAGCCACTGACCACCTCGGATCTTTTACTGTTAAAACTAATTACAAAATGTAACAATAATTACAATTATTTTTACTTTAATACAGATACATCTGAAAATTAATAGGTTTTGACATTTCAGTCTCTTGACCAGAAACTTAAGCAAGTTTATTAAACGGTGGAATGATATCCTTACGTAAAAGGGATCGAGTTTTGACAGTATTTGATTGGCTATTAAAAGTTATTCGTGTTCAAAGCATTCGCTTAAAGATACCAAGTTATAACAAGTAGCTTGGAAATTAGATCCTTTATTATAAATATGATTATTACTTTGCAACACTTTCATATAATTGGTACAATTTAAAAAAATATATTAATTGCGTCATATTAAACCTTTTATTGCTGCGAACAGAAACCATTACAGAAAGAGAGATTAAAAATAATAATTTCGTGATTAATTAAATCAATTAGGTCTTTGAATTACAAATTACTAGTTTGTTGTACTTAAAATAATTAATTTTAATTTTAGAATATACGTAAGCACAATACACAACATAAAACAAAATATACGTTTATTTTTTTTTCGTTTATACACGTGACGCTATTAAAATTAATTTCGTCTAGTAAGTAAACATTAATTCACTCACATCACATAACGAATGACGGTCCCAAAGGACATAAGGGTTGTTCATTTGTCATTTTCAAATTACATAACAATATAACTATATTAAGTAATTAGCACGCAATATCAACCCCTTGATTGTTACGTACGAATCACAATAATTACGTGGTGATATATAATAGCTGATTCTAATTGTTGAAATGTTTTTATTTAAAATTGTTACACAGCTGCTTAGTACACGCAAACTAAAATCGCAGTTACTTGGTAGAAAATTAATATATAATAAAATAATTCTTAAAACTATATTTGTGATATTAAATCTACACATCGTTTCAGTGGAAACTATTAAAATTGATTCTCCAAGTTAATCTAAATAGTTATTAAGATCAGTAAACGATACTTATTAAGATTATTGCGCAATCTATTTAATTAGATATACGAGAAGGAAATGCAAAATAATATATGCATATACTTAAACTATTAATTAGCATATACTGCCTCGTTGGTCTAGTGGCTAGATGTAAGACCACAGACCCGGTGGTCGTAGGTTCAATCCCCAGGTCGGGCCAATAAAAAGTTATTGCGTTTTTCTGACAGAAAATGTTCAGTAGCAGCCCGGAGTCTGTAAGTTGGAAGTGTGTACACTCCCGTGCCTCGGAAAGCACGTAAAGCCGATGGTCCTGCGCCTGAACTCTTTCCGGTCGTGTCGGATTGCCGTCCTATCAGGTTATGAGAGTAAGGGAATAGAGAGTGCACCTGTGTTTGCGCACACACTTGTGCCCTATAATATCTCCTGCGCAGCTGGCTAATCTCTCTAGAGATTGGCCGCGGTGGCCGGGATCGGTCTGGAGGATATTATTATTATTAGCATATACTATTTTATTGCTTTTTCACATTTCGTTGTTATTAAAATTTATTTACTAATATAAACGTTTATTTCATCTAGATGAAGGATGCGCAAAGAAGAATAAAACCAGGGGAATTTGGTATTCCCCTGGTTTTATTCGTCTAGGTACAGGTAACAGGTATTCATGGAGCTACTTTGACAGATAGCTCCGACATAATGATTAAAATAACAATTAAATAAAGATTACTTTAAAGAGATGTAAATTGTGTGTCATGTCTTATATTGATCGTCAATTTAAATGCGACGCTGATCACGTATACAGTAATACGTAATTAGACGAGAATAACCGCGTGACTCACTTAGTTAAGATAACCGTGGCGTCAAGTAATAACAGGGCTGCCAATGATGGTAGGAATAAAGTTGATTTTGGTTGAAATGTTGTTTTATAATATAATCCTCGTATGATGATCTCAAGTTTGTATTTCTAACGTCAAGTTTATATTCGTTCTTCATATAATTGACAAATGTATTATGAATACAAAATTAAATTAAATTACTCGTTTGCATAAAATCTCTAACATAAAAAGAAGAAATGGCTCAGTGACTAAAATCTTTATCAAAGTGGAAAAGACTTTTCATTAATTCCATTTGTGCTTATAATTCATCTCGTGTTCTCGCGAACGAAAACATCGTTAGGAAATCTATACCTATGTATTTGGTAAATTTTAGAAATAATCTCATTTACTGGCTATTACTTTAAGTTGGTACCCCTGACTAATAATGTATTTATTTATTTAGTTTTTTACAAAAGTTTTGTTTACAATTTTAATACCAGTCCTGAATTCCAAACTAGCTTTCGCTGTGTTTTGGAAGTCAGTTCCTTCCCAGATTTTAGGTACATAATTGTTTCTTATTATATTAAACAAAAAAAAAATAACTAATCAAAAACACAAAAAAACACAAATAATATCATCGAAATACGTACCGCAGTCATTCCTGACTTTTAAAAACCTTGTTCTGGAGAGATTAATTATATAATTAGTAAAATAAACTGAATTTTTGTTAAAATAAAATTAGTAAAGAATATGAAATATAGTTAAGTAAAAATTAAATTGAATAATGAGTTTTTTTATACGTTAAATCATATATGAATATTACAAAATGTTTCAAAATTTATGAAACACTCGTATCAAAATCACTAGCGATAGTTGATAATAAGCTTACATACTATTTCTAAACGAATTCTAAAAGGACAACGCTATGACAGCACTTCAGCAGATTTCTTCATAAAAAAAAACACAATAAGTTAGAAACGTGACCCAAAACCCAGCTCGAGAGATCTGTCCCGGTGACCGAGCTGAAAATTTGTTTTATTTTTTGTCACTCGAATCATTTCAAAGTTAACAAAGGACGTCGCATTATTCGGTCTTTCTGTATACAATTTTACAATCTAGGTCGGTACTCACGGTGCTCGGCATTAGCATCTGTAAAGAATGTATAACATGTCGAAGGCCAGGGTACCTCAGGTAACCTCTCATCACTAAACATGTGCATTTCAAATGTTATATATATATTGAAAATAATAATCATGTAATCAATTTAAAAATAAATTCATATGAATGTTGATATACGTGTCTGCTCGAGACTTCGATATCATTTGGATAATCAAGTTGGCACATTTATGTGCTTATATAAATACACAGTAACCTCTACAAGTCGAATCAAAATCCGCCTAAGGCAAAATCCTCCATAAGTCGAAAAGTCTATAACTCAATTTTTTTTGCGTCTCCCTTGACGTTCGAGCTATAGAGGTTCTACTGTAATAGGTATACAACGGACAACGCCGGCTAGATTTACGTAGTAATATTATGACTATGTATATAATTATATATAAATATAAAACTTTATCATATAGGGTATGTGACCGAGTCTATAAGCAAAAGTAATTTCATTTATGTTCCACGAATGCCAGCGTATCGTAAGACATGCTTAATGCCTCTCACAACGTATATCTATAAGCACAGGTACCCACACTCCAGATGGCTCACTCGCTCATCTGCCTTCCTGGAACAAAAACCGTCAACCGCCTTTAATTAATGGCATAGTAAACGGGGACATGTAGTTTTATCATTGAGGATATGTTTTATTACCATCATATCTTAAACGAGCCGTTCATGCGTAAAACAATGGATAATTGCGAAGTTTAATAGCAAGGTTCAATGCACAGATTCATAAACACCCTTCAATCTATTTGAGTAATTCGTTTTGTTTGAATCGTTGCACTTCAATCATAATTGATGGCTTGACTTGCAAAATGTTTTGCATTGTACGTATTTATAAGTTACGCCATGCCCGGCTTCGCACGGGTAACTCGGTGTTAGATTATTCCATGGTCACAGAAATAGCGATATTTAAAAAAATCTAACGGTGGGAAAACAAATGAGTATGTTATTTGTAAAATAAATATAATTATATCATGAATATCAAATTAATTTGAATTTCTAAGTAGAATGAAGAACACTGGCCAGTACTAAAATCGACAATTTCACAGATAAAGACCGATGATAATAATAATATAAAGATATAGTATTGAGAATTTTCTGTTTAAAGATTGAGTTGAATATTATACCAGACATAATTTTCATACAACTTAATCAAATTACACATATATATTAAACACTCCTTGTAACATTTCAGACGCAATAATTACAAAAATATTCATAAATTATGTATATGTATATGTACCAAATTTCACTGAAATTCTGTCACATGTGTATTCCACCAATCCGCATTGGAGCAGCGTGGTGGAATAAGCTCCAAAACCTTCTCAAAAGAGGAGAAGAGGCCTTATCCCAGCAGTGGGACATTCACAGGCTGTTACTGTATACATATATGAAGAGGCAAAGACAAAACCTTTGTCGTTGTGTGTCGTTTTGTCAACCGTTTGTTTTTCTTTGTTTAGCAGTTATGACGAGCTTTTGTGTTATGACATAAACAATACACGTTTTCCTCAAATCTTCTATAATGATAATGAATTTCGACGATCGGGCAAAACCCAGTTTATCTAAATCTTCTACATGAAGCTATATTGCTGAAAACGGGATGAATATCCAAACAGTAATTAGACATAGAAATGCAGCGGGAGATTTTTATTTATAATTCATATACCAACAGATATAGATATAAATGTATTATATAATATTATATATATGTAGTTACAATATCATAATCGGTAGAAAAGATTAACTACCGAGTTTCAAATGTTTCCGAACCGGCGTAACTGATACCGTGGTAACTGAACGTAAATTGTAAGTAAAATAATATATAAATTATATTATAATATATATTTCACGAATTAATACTTTTACTTTTGTAACCCTCTAAATTATAATTATATCAAATGATTCCCACATTACCATAATAATAAATAAACGAATAAAACAGCCTATAAAACTGAACGAACGAAATTGCATATCAAAGAACGAACGGAGGTCTTAGGTCAACTCGTTTGGACGAACGCAAACGTGCAACTACTGCTGCGATAAAACAAATCTCGCTGAGTTTGCGGAGATTTTATGTCCTCAGCGAACTAGCTGGGCATTGACCACTGGACCAGCGTTATGGAGGTGTCGCAGGATGCCATGGGCCGTAAAACGTGCGATAGCGTCAAAGCTTTACGACTTCGAAGCGGTTTCCGATGTGGGCTGAACCGCAAATAACAATAAAGCACAAGCAACCCTTCAACTGAAATAGAAAAATAAAAACAAGTTAACGCGAACGAAATCACAAAACCTAACTTCTACGAGTATTATATTGTTCGTTGAATTTGAATTACACGTTTCATAAATGGAGACTAAGGGAAGCATGAGACGGAATAGTTGCACGCAACAATCATTTGTTAGAATATTTCGTCTCACGCATGAAAAATATATTCACCCCAACAATTCTGGAACCAGCGACGTTCAGGGAAATTCTGGTGACTAAGCGAACGGGGTGAACTCGGCGCAGATAACGGTTCCCTTGGCTTTTAATATAATTTACATTATCATGTGGCTCAAAATGTTAAAATTCTACTCTTGAGAATTTCTACAGTATAATTATTTTATACAGTAAATTATTAATATGATAGTATACTTTTTGTGTTGCCTAAAATCGTGGCGGCGGCCAGCCTTATCAGGCTGGTTTCATTATCGGAGCGCAGTGAAAACCTTTTGCAGGTACAAGGTCATGGTGTGATTGTTCTACCCACGCAATATATATATTTATACTCATCAACTAGCATACCTTAATAACAAAACGGATATGTACTTTTTATTTATTATTTATAAACGATATATTTGATATGCCATATTGGTTGACGTTCATAGTTACTGCTCTGCTCTTTATGGTTGCATGAAATAACTAAACTTGTATTTTAGTAGTTACTAAAATACACGCTATAAATAGACGATTTAGCGCAAAAAGAAATCATCAAACCAAATTGGATACTAAGATTAACGCGTTCATCGATACAAACTCTCCAACTTTGTTACATAAATATATAAACATATGTAGTTATTTAAAGTAATTGATCATATAATTATTACCATCATAAAATAGAATATTAATTTAGATGTATAATTTATCACTATACGTGGGTAAACAAGCAATTTTGATTTATATATTCACCAGACGTCACGAAACCTAAATCAATGTAGAATTGTAAACGCGAAACCGACACGACGAAAGTGCACAGTAATCGTTTGTTTAAGATTGCCAAATAATTAAAATATTAACATGTTTAATAATTGACGTAATGACGTCAATACATCACAAAACCGACACACATGCTGCATAAATACTTATCTTTAAATCGTCTCGACGAGAATCATAACGAAATCAATTTGTGATGCAGGTGTTGTAATTAGGATAATATCTTGAATCCGTCGTAATTCACATCTGCCGATCAATCTGTAGTCAGCTAAAAGCTAACCGGCTTATAGTTGGCTGAACGCCAGCGGATCGGACGTCAACCTTCTAAAAACACAAATACATACCCACCCACCATATAATGACCGCTGTCACCGGAGAGAATGAAAAATTACCCAAAATGTCATTCAAGAGCTTGTCACATCCTCAAAAAAAACTGAGTCAAGAACGAAAACGGAACTATTAAGATACAAATATGACAATATTTATCGACGAACATGCGCCACTGTGGCGGCGTCCTTAGTCCTTTCTGTTTACTACTTCTCTAATTAAATCTCTTTAATTTCCGGAACAATTTTATCATAAATTATATTGATATCATAGATAGAGTACAAAATAAACCAGTGCCAAGTTTTATTGAACGATAAAAAAATGTTTTTGACTTTCAACAATCTCCCACGCCATACAATAATAGTTTAAAAAAATCAAATGCCTGCCCCAACTGCTATTTTAGCCTGATGTACCTACTAACGATATTTATTACCTGATATCTAATTTTAATTACCTCGTCCTAGGTGTCATTCACCTTAGCCGATACGGTTTTAAAATAAATCGTAATAATTTCTTATTGTACATTTTATTATCACATTACGGGCATTAAATTTAATTTACACACATTTCTCAGTGTAGGAAATCTTCTAATAATATCTTTATTGGTCAGCTATTCAATGTGTATATGAATAAAACAAGCGCAACGTGCCGCCGAGCTGGCCTGCGACACGTCGAGCCAATAAGATCTCGCAAACCGACGCCTATTAGTATTTCCACTGAACCGGAATAAACTGTGCCTTTAACTGAACTATTGTGGTCGCTCTGATAGCGGACCGACATTTTTTTTATTCGTTTTAGTTTCACAATGGACAAAATGATAAAATCGCCGAAATACCATAACAATTCTGCAAAACTTTCACTCTAATTTTACAAAGAATCGTAATTTATCGGTTATCATCAACACTATCTACATAGTATGTAAACATTGTAAAGATTAATTACTTGACAAATTGTTATATGACTTATGAAAAGCAACATTTTTGGTATATTATACATTAATATGACTTGTTGCGTATCTTTAATAATTAAAACGTCTAAAGATTTACGATAATTAGTTTTATATCGTCGTATAAAATTATCACACGAACACAAGTACCTCGGATACTTAACTATATTGATATGACACGTACGTACGTTTCATGACAAAGCTCTCACACAACACATTCCCGCTCACAAAGCTACCACGTTCGTTCCCGAGCTCACGACACAGGCAGTGCCGGGCACACGCACTGTTTTACGATAACAAGCATTGTTTATTGTGCGAGCGGCGATATGCCAGCTTCGCCATTGAAACTCCAACGAGAATAACTAGTATCGGGAACATTCAGGCCATTTCTAAACGATGCTGTGTTAGAAGGCTTCACGTGCTCAATGTATTGAATAATAATGCAAACGTTGTTTCCGATGCTTTAGGATATTGAAACAAGCATTTCGGTGCGGTTTTACCAGTATTAAACCTTGCTGTTTCTCCCTCTTGTAATCTTTCTTAATCAATTTGACTACCTCATGCTACTTTTTTTTGAAATACCAAAATCAGCGCGTTTCAACAAAAATAAATAAATAATTAAAATAGATAATATTATTTTCTTTATATATTTTTTGGACCTGATGGTAAGAGATCATTCCAACCTATAAACTGGAATCTGTCATGGCGCCGCAATTCAATGTTGCCATAACAAAGATATAGTTATATATAAATAACACTGGTTCCCCTTTAATATAATTTAAATCGTATTGATTTTTCGCGGGAAAATAATTGACTATTGGCTCTAGACAAACTGCCTTTACAAGAATGTATTACAGTTTGATACATTGGTTTGTACTTTATAAAAAAGTTTTTTATTTCGACTTATTATTTTATCGCCTAAAATTTATTCTTATAATATAAATGTGCTTGTAAAGCTCTGTCTCAACAAAATGCTAAATATTGCCAACTTACTGATCAACATACGCTGGTTACAAAAGTTTTATTTATTCATTAAGTTGCAAACAAAACCTTTATTCGTGTTTTTCTGAAGAGTAAAAACACAGAAATTACCAACTGTTTCAGTATAAACGCACTTTCTTAATACTTATTGTTAACGTTTTCGTTTAGTTTGTTTCCAATAATGAACAATTAATAGTTGCCTTACATCGGAAATTTAATCTAAATATTAATTATTTAACAACATATGTAAGGTACCACCAAGGTACGTATGTCAGGTTACAAATTCTGGCAATACTTTCTTATCGTTAGTTTGGTTTTTCATTTTTACAAAGGATTCTTCATTAAATAATTCATCATGTGATTGGTATCATGACATTTTTGTGTTTTTAACACTTAAGACATGTCAAGGAAGAATAAGATTTCTTTATTTTAAATAGTACCAGCTCTCGACAGCTACTATCCCCAGACGGGGCCACGTGTCGATGCGTCGTGTCGTTAAAAGCGCATTAACTGCCGGCGCGCCGACGGGATAGCTGAGATACTATGTCCTGTCGGGTAACTGAGAGATAGATAATAAATATCTAATTGAGAGCCCGTCACCATCACACTCACGATAAAAATACTCTTTACCCTCAACATACAATTATAAAATAAATACTTGGTGGTAAATTCGCACAAAGGACACTTATATTACGCCAGCTTATTTACAAACTATTCAAAGGGTGTAATAAGCCTTGACTATAGCATCTAAATAGTACCTAGTCAATATTAAATTCCCTTACTATTTATGCAGGAGCTATTTTTTAATTAAATTATGTACTATTCTCTGATGTTAAAATAAAACATTTTTTTGAAACTTTAAGGTCATAAATACTTCGTGATTTGATGTGCAACGCAACGTGTCACGCAAGCAACTTAAAATGTCTGTCATGTCTCACTCACATACCTACACATTTTAAATAAAAGAAATAAGGTTTTAACAAAATATTAATGTTTCGTAAAAACACCACATACCAAATAAATATTCTACTAACTATTTATTCGTTACTTTTAAGAAAAATTTGTATTTCCATATTTCCGCTTAATAACTAATTAAAATTCAATTAAGCAACTGACAAACCAGTAGCACTCGTTGCAACCGATCCTTATAT
This sequence comes from Nymphalis polychloros, assembly GCA_905220585.2. Lineage (NCBI taxonomy): Eukaryota > Metazoa > Arthropoda > Insecta > Lepidoptera > Nymphalidae > Nymphalis > Nymphalis polychloros. The sequence goes on along the minus strand of HG992255.1, from coordinate 12,782,347 downwards.
GAGTGCTCTACCGCATGCTTACCAGTTACCGCACGATGCTGACCGACTTCCATTTAACTCAATTATCGACCTTTACATCTTATAATTAAGGGTCATTTCTCGAACATAAATTTTTGGACCACCGTAATCGGCTAATCGTCTATATATAAAGACACATGGCCTGACAAAAATAAATAATGCCATTTAAACTGAATCATTATCGCGTTTGTGGATACCACGTACCATTTCATACAAACTTATATAATTATATTCTTCAAAATTTCTGACAATATTTTTAAAATAAGTAGAATACTTCTTAAATAGAAATAAAAAATAATAAAATGTGCAGTGATTTTAATTTTATTTTCCCGGAAAGGAATGATTCCTGATGTCGTTCATTTGATCGGGAATCGTTCGAATATTAATCACTTTCTGGTTCTGATTCATGTCTCGTTTGTTGTTCTAATACTGAATGTTGACTAATGAATGCTAACGAAGTGCTTTTGTGAAGCACATTCCAACCTGAATTGCCTCTCATTACGGCTCCTAGAATTGGAATTTTTTCAAATATTTGTGCTATAAAATCAAACTCGTCTTTTGTATAAATAAGTTTTCGATTAAAATTTGACTATAAAATGCAATATATATAATATAATTATACTTCTCAACTTACACGGTGTGTCCCTTTGTTGCAGATGCGATAAGCGTAGTTGCTGAGTATGTGGCGCGCGTGGCGTTGCGCGCTCGCGCTGGCGACGCTGGCGGCGGCGGACGCGCTGCAGCCGCGCTGCGAGGAGATCACGATACCCATGTGCCGCGGCATCGGGTACAACCTCACCTCCTTTCCTAACGCACTCGACCACGACACGCAGGAGGAGGCCGGCCTCGAGGTAAGCACCTAACTTGTAATTGGTGATGTTTCTTATTAACATGGAAATGGTGTCACCTCGTGAACTATCACTAAACCGGCCGTTTATGCCGTTTCAGGTGCACCAGTATTGGCCCCTCGTCGAGATCAAATGCTCCGCGGATCTGAAATTTTTCCTCTGCTCCGTCTATACACCGATATGCATCGAAGACTACGCGAAGCCGCTACCTGCGTGCCGCAGTGTGTGCGAACGCGCACGTGCCGGTTGCGCGCCGCTCATGCAGAAGTACGGCTTCCAGTGGCCCGAGCGCATGGCGTGCGAGAAGCTCCCGCGCCTGGGTGACCCCGAAAACCTGTGCATGGATGAAAACGATCGCGCCCAGGAGCCCGAGCCGCCGCGACCCCCACCGCGCCGGCCCTACAAAAAAGACTGCAAGGATCCAAAAAACTGCGAAAGCGGCCCGGCTGCAAGCCCGGGCGAGGCGGCAAGCGACGAGTGCGCGTGCGCGTGCCGGCCGCCGCTGGTGAGCGTGCGAACGCTACACAACGCCAGCGCCACCACCGCCGGCGTGCCCGCCTGCGCGCTGCCGTGCCGCGGCGCCTTCTTCACGCGCGAGGAGAAGGAGTTCGCGGCCGTGTGGGTCGCGCTCTGGGGCGGCCTCTGCGCCGCCTCCACCCTCATGACTCTCACCACCTTCCTCATCGACTCCCAGCGCTTTAAGTACCCTGAGCGCCCGATCGTCTACCTCTCCGCTTGCTACTTCATGGTCGCCCTCGGCTACCTCACGCGTCTCGCGATCGGCCACGACGAGGTCGCCTGCGACGGCGCTCTGCTCAAAACTTCGGCGAACGGTCCGAGCGCGTGCACGCTCGTCTTCATACTGGTCTACTTCTTCGGAATGGCCTCGTCGATCTGGTGGGTCGTGCTGTCGTTCGCGTGGTTCCTCGCCGCGGGCCTCAAGTGGGGCAACGAGGCGATCGCGGGACACGCGCAGTACTACCATCTGGCCGCTTGGCTCGTGCCGGCCGCCAAGACCGTGGCGGTCCTGCTCGCCGGCGCCGTCGACGGCGACCCGGTCGCCGGGGTCTGCTACGTCGGCAACACCTCGCCCGAGAACCTCAAGAAATACGTGCTCGCGCCGCTCATCGTGTACTTCGCGCTCGGCGCGACGTTCCTCCTCGCCGGCTTCGTGTCGCTGTTCCGCATCCGATCGGTGATCAAGCGACAGGGCGGCATCGGCGCCGGCTCGAAGGCGGACAAGCTGGAGAAGCTGATGATCCGCATCGGCGTGTTCAGCGTGCTGTACGCGGTGCCGGCCGGCGTGGTGATCGGCTGCCTGGCCTACGAGGCGGGCGGGCGCGAGGCGTGGCTGCGGCGCGTGGCGTGCGGCGCCGCCTGCGGGCCGCGCCCGCTCTACTCCGCGCTCATGCTCAAGTACTTCATGGCGCTGGCCGTGGGCATCACGTCCGGCGTGTGGATCTGGTCCGGCAAGACGCTGGAGTCGTGGCGCCGCGTGTGGCGCGGCGGGCGGGCGCCTCCCCCCGCGCACCGCGCGCTCGTCAAGGGCGCCGTGTGACGCGCCCCCGCGGGGCCGCCCCCCGCCCCGCTGGCGCCGCCCGCGCCGCCCGCGCCGCCCGCCTCGCTGCCGCCCACCGCGCCCTCAGCGCGTTCGGCGCAGCCGCTGTCCGACTACGGACCGGTGTAGCTCCCCTCGGGGGACCCGACCCGGCGCGCTCGCGGGGCCCGCCGGTCGACCGCCCATCCCGGTCGCCGATCGACGTTTCGGTCGCAGTGATCGACCGTTCGATCGAGGAACTCTCGCCCCGGTCGTCCCGCCGACCCCCCGGTGCGCCGCGTGACTTGTGCCATTCGAAGGAAACTGTGGAGTGGAGCGTGGCCGTCCCGACCCGACGGTGACGCGTGACATGTGTTCAGACTCGGAGCCGGTGCCGAGCGAGTGAGAGTGCGCGTAGTCTAGTCGTAGCGCCGCACGCGCACACATATACGTAATAGTGAGTAAGTCCGGCGGTGGGGTCCGAGCCCGCATCGCTTCTCGAAATTTACAAAGTTGTAGTTCCACTGCCCTCGAGCGCTTGTAGAAGCCGATGCCGATGACATTTATTCAAATATTGATTACATATTGATTTAACGCCTGACACGTTCGTGCCACTCAGTTCCTCTCGACGACCACGTTTATGCGTTGAGTGACGAACGCTTTTAACATCCAGTAATCTTGTGACCTAAATGGAGCGGGAACTCGCGACCTTGTTTAGGAACGGAAGGAGGTATTAAGTGGCATTACCTGATTAGCGCCATGTTCCCAGAGAAAAGGCTAGAATAGAACGAACGTTAGTGATATATTTAAAATTGCTATTCAAATTGCCTTTAGATAAGTAATAAGACTAAAACTTTTTAAATCTCATTTTTACATATAGTAAACCTAATATAAATACTTCTTTGAAGGTTGTTTGAATAGTGGTATTGTTGAAATAAAATATAAAACGTGCGATAATAACCGAACAGTTAATTACTAATGTGCTTGGAACTATATTTATAACAGAATCCCTAATATTTGTATAGAATATTAAATAAGTTTTCATAATCTAAGTCACCCTTCTGTAAATATTGTAATAAGTTGATGATTCGAATTCTGATCACGAGAACTTTACCATACACGTGTAAATTGTAACGCAAGTCGCAAGTTCTGTTCAAAGCGCCATCCGCTATTATTGTCGCGTGATGTAGGTCGTAGATGGCTCTGTTGTCACAATATTAACGCCATCTCGGAGTGGATAGCAATAACCAATCATACTGCCATCTATTATTTAGTAGTAGTACTAATGTTCATGTGATGGCGTCCAAAATTGTACCTTTGACGTCGCATGATGTGCAATAATTTTGTATATCTTTATATAATAATGTACCCTAACGAGAAGTGGGATGTTTATGTATACACGGACACCGCAGCCGATAAATCATCATGTAATTTATTTTATATTGTAACTGTAGATAAATAAAGTGACTTTTTTATGTACCAAACTTGTTTGTTTAATATTCTCAACCGAACTACATCTGCCCTCGACAACACATAACACTTGAATTAATAAAGTATGAAATTTAAATTTATTGAAATACCTACCTCACCTTTTTCCCGCCAACGAAAAAGAAAATCGAAATGTGTTTAATCAACTAACGGAATCAAGTTTAACTTGATTAGATTTAAAATTTTATTTTTACCACTTTCGATAAAATATTTTGTTTGACTTAAATTGAATTAAATTTTCGTCGTGTCGTGTAATAATACGAACTGTTTATAATCTATACATATAATAAAAATGTGCGGTTTCCCTAATGTATTGTGGAAAACTTCACTTAAAATTTAGTGATTGTTATATTTAGTTGCGACCTAATGTTAATGTCAATCATATATTTATTGTTATATGTTATGTTAATATATTTAATCGCATGTTAAATAATTCATTAAATTGTGTTGGCAATAAAGGCTTAATAATAATAATATTTCGTTGCCGCATTTATTTTTTTCTTATTAATTAGTTGATAATATTTACTTATTTTTTAATTACACAGATATACCTATCAGACTTAAAGAGGAACATTTTCGGTAAAGGTATCGTTTGCAGTCACAAACTCAATAAATAAAGCACAGCAAAAGACATTCAAGTATGTCGAAATAGATTTAAGGGGATGATGTTTTTCTCATGGCCAATCTAGATTTGCCGCACCAGGAGTGCGGTCGTGTCGGATTGCCGTCCCATCGGATTATGAGAGCTAGGGAAGAGAGAGTGCACCTGTGATAGCGCACACCCTTGTGCACTATAATATCTCCTGCGCAGTTGGCTAATCTCTCTTGAGATGGGCCGCCATGGCCGAAATCGGTCTGGAGGACTATTATATATTAATAAGAAATACGATTTATTAAAGCTTGTCGACATTCAACCGTTTGTAATTTAAAACATACCATTTACATATTTGTAATGTAACATATCACTCGTATAGGGAAGGCATGTAATGAAACACACATCAGTCTGTAAATTTTATTTAAAAGACTCGCTATTTTCACGTTGGATACAATACCATTATTGCTAATTTGAACATCGTTCGTCCGGCTCGACGCCGTTAAACAAATACGAGACAACACCTACAAACTATGGACGTCTGTTCTATATGATAACAAAACCTCGTGTTGTGATAACATCTATTAAAGCTGTTGTCAGTGTGGAGGACTCGGCAGTGAACTAAAACAACTTAGATCTTCAACCACCAATCTCAGCGAACAAATGATTGTAATATAAAACTTTAAATCATAATAATAATATCGCGGGACAGTATTCACACATCCATCTGATCCCAAACTAAGCGGAGCTCGTACTGTGGAAACCAGACAACTGATATACTACATATACTACTTTTCTTTTTGTAAATACATACTTATATTGATAATTATACCCAGACTCAGGACAAACAGATATGTTCATGCACACAAATGTTTGTCCTGGGTGAGAATCCACGACCCACAAGTATCTCCAACCACGCCAACCGGCTCGTCATACTGTCCGATAAACTGGTAACATCTGCTTTATATACTAACTTATATTTTGAAAGTTTCAATATAAATAACGTCTGATTAAGAAAACTAATCAATATTACACGTATTCGTAAACGTTCTTCTAACAAAATACTTATTGATAAAAAATGTATGCTCACTACAATTTTAACTTCTCAATCTACGGATCTACGCAATATTTTCAACTATTAAATAATATTAAATGCGCTGTTAAATAATATTACTCACATCATGTATTGAAAACATCCGCATCGCGGTCTTGTATACAGGTCTATCAACGGAGCCCAATTTCAGTGGTGAGAGTTTGGTGCGATTGTGTTACAACTTTTATTTCGCAACAACGCCCGCTGTACGTCGTTGCTATCGCACGCGGTTGAGTGACACGCGGCGTTTATGTTTCTCTCCCAGGTATTGTGTTATTTAATCGTTGTTATATCGTTTTGCGGATTTGTTATTTTTGTTTTGTTATTTAACTGTTTTGTTTGGATTTGAAAAAGTGTTCGGGATAATTATTACGCGAATTGTCATGCTTCTGGCGGCCGTAAATTGAACTTAACGGCATCAAAAAGCCGACGTACCCCAACTACTGTTGTTGATAGACTTGTGTATACGACCGTGCTTACACTTGTGAGTGACGCCATCCCCTATCACCGTAAATATCTCCTATCCATCTTGAGACACGAAACCACAATTTGGTATAATCTAGTATCAACCCGAGAAGAAAACGATTTTCAAGAAGGTTGAGCGAAAGTTCCTTTACATTTTAATATTACTTTTAAATAATAATTATAAATACTGAGAAAAATTTCACAATAACTCTTAGAAACTAGGTCATTATATTCTATCACATTGGTAATTACGTATATCGTTTATGGACAGATCTGTATATCAAGATTATTGCTAACATTACGTCGTTACTTACCAGTAAATTATATATTTTACTCATACGTGTTATATTATTATATATTAGTTATATAAATACAAAGGTGCTCGTCACATGTTAAAACTGTTTGAAACCTCAATAAGCACATCGAAAAAGTGTTTGTTATTGTTTTTTTTTTTCAGTTGCAAAGATAATCATTGCAAATACGGTCTTGTATACAGGTATAACTTTTTATTTCGCGTCAACGCCGCTGTACGTCGTTGCTATCGATGCGTCACGTGCCAGTTGAGTGACGCCGTACGCATGCGTTACGTGTGAGAGAAAAAGAGACAGAATGCTATTCTGTCTTCGTTGCACATCACACCCATCTATCGTCATGCCTCTGGCGGCCGTAAATTGAACTGAACAGCAACATTAAGCCGACACTACTGTTGTTGATAGACCTGTGTATACGACCGTGTTTGCAAACAATGAAGACACTTTTCAAGACACAGACCACAGATAACACAACACTTTCGTTAAAGTACCGGCAGTATAGTTTTTCTAGCATTACTACGTTATCAAAACTACATTACACGCTATTCGAATATATTCAAAATAATACAAAAATCACTAACCCTGACAACATCATATCACAATATAACGGTGATATTCTACAAAGAAGGTATTCGTGTAAAATATTATGTAATATGCGTTATGAATTCTAGAATATTATTATGTAATAAAACATACTATGCTACTAAAGTGTTTCTTTTTTTTAATTGTATAGGTTGGCGGACGAGCATATGGGCCACCTGATGGTAAGTAATCACCAACGCCCATAGACAATGGCGTTGCAAGAGATGTTAACCATCGCTTACATCGCCAATGCGCCACCAACCTTGGAAACCAAGATGTTATGTCTATTGTGCCTGTAATTATTATAAAGTCAATTTTTACGATTGCCTTGAATGAATGAATAAATAAATAAATCTTTAAGCTAGTGCCACTCGGAACGATGTAAGGATCTAAATCTGTTTAGACATTTAAAAGATGATGCAATAACGAAACTCACATACATGAACATTAACTCTGAAAACATTACACTCCTATTTCGAGCAGTGTAACAACATTTCTTGTTTTTTTAAATGAAGCTCATGACAGACATTTGACATAACTTCTATCAACAAACTCCAGTTTTTCAATCTATACCTAAAATAAAATTGACGTTTTGACAGCTGTTTTTAAACAAAGTCAAATTTAAGGTAACTGACTTTTAATAAATCGCCATTAATGTTTTTATTTAAGAGCAATGATATCTAACTTGACAAAAATTAAATAACAAAATACAATTAAAAGTAATATTTCGATAATTTATAATTATAAATCGTAATTAATAAGGTGTAGGATGCCATTGTTGGCATGACTATAATTATTTTTCTATTTAATTATGCGTACCAGTAGAAATATCTTTCAATTATATAGACTTTACAAAATAGCTATCAACTAATTTTCTGTGAAGCAAAGTTTGATTGTGGAATGGACATAAACAAGTCTTTAAAATGAGTCTCATGATATTATTTGTCATTGTCCCTCCTGAGAGGGACTGTACTCTCAGCTGGTCACGTGACACGGCGTGTAGTACGTCTGCCCGTAGTGTAAGGTCTGGAGGCCGTGTGATTCCATATCGTTCATGTAAGGGTTCTGTGCTTCGGGTTCCGTATGTGTGTGCGACAGATGTTGGTAATACAGGTCGTGGGGTTGACTCTCGGATTCAGGTGGTTTGGGGAGCTCCTGTCGAGGCGGTTGGCCCTGTAATGTTCATATCTTATTTACTCAACTTTCATTAAATAGTTTTAAATTTCTCAAAATATTATATCGCTATATTACAAATCAGTACATTTATACTTTTATAAACAAGTAGAGTTTAAACCCTTAGTTCTCAAAGTGGACCAGATGTACCCCCAGGGGTCCACGCTAGAGTCGAAAGGTGTCCACGTTGGCGTAACAAAAAATGGGGGTCCACAGTTCATAAGCGGGGGATAGTGAAGAAGTAAAACGTTGGCTTGACTTCACCTAACAATGTAGGCAGATAATATTTTAACCAAGTCCTTGAAAAAACAAAGGTCAGTTACTTTTTTGACATCCGCTTACAGCCGCAACGCAAATTTCCATAGTTACATGCTACTACATACACACTGCTACAGAAATGTAGCTGCAGGGGGGCTCTGGGACAACTACATTTTGCAAGTACAAGTTGGTAATATGTCAACATGTGTGTATGTAGGCGGAGGAGCATATTGGTCACCTGGTGGTAAGTGGTCGACAACGCCCAAAAACAATGGCATTGTAAGCTATGTTAACCATCACTTACATCGCCACTGCGCCACCAACCTTGGGAACTAAGATGTTATGTCCTTTGTGCCTGTAATTACACTGGCTCACTCACCCTTCAAACCGGAACACAACAATACAAAGTAGTGCTGTTTTGCGGTAGAATATCTGATGAGTGGGTGGTACCTACACAGTTGAGCACAAAGCTCAACCACCGAGTAAAACACTTAAACAGTGACCTGCCCTTGCAGAAGTTCTGACTAATCACCTATCTGTAATTGCCTGAGATGCAAAAAACGATTATTTACTTACTTAGTTATTACAACTTAGATTATTATTAACTTAGATTTAAGATAAACAACTACGTAACTTACCTGAACGGGTTGATATTTGCATCTCTTGAAGCGACCGTACAGCGACGAATACGGGAGATTGAAATGGATCGCCGCTTGATTTATGGACATCTGACCGACTCTGGAAATGTTTCATGTAGTGACTGTACATTATATTATAAATATTACATAATAAATTGACGAGCCGGTTGGCGTGGTGGGTAAGATACTTGCCTTTCACGCCGCTCGCGCTTGTCGTGGGTTCGATTCCCACCCAGGACAGACATTTGTGTGCAAGAAGTCTGTTTGTCCTGAGTCTGGGTGTAATCATCTATATAAGTATGTATTTACAAAAGAAAACTAGAATATGTAGTATATCAGTTGTCTGGTTTCCATAGCACGAGCTCTGCTTAGTTTGGGATCAGATGGCCTTGTGTGAATAATGTCCCAGGATATTAGTATTATTATTTATTTATAATTATATAACGGGTGTCACTGAATAAGCCGAGCGCCTAATATTTTGGTGGGATTTATTTGATTGATTTCCAACACGCATTGCGAAATTATACTTCTGTGCATGGACACCCACCAAGAAGAAGTCATACATTTCAGCATTTTCGATAAAATTAAATTGAAATGTGTGGTTCATCAAGACAACGCCAGCCTTGTAATAGCGCGCAAATACTAATGATTATTTTAAAGACTAAAATTTAATTCTAGGCATATTGAGTTCCACTTAGCGCTACACGACTGAAACTGCAATTGAAAGATAGCCTAGCCTAGTCAAGTATTACTTCCGGTTTGGAATGTATTGTTGTGTTCCGGTTTGAAGGGCGAGTGAGCCAGTGTAATTACAAGCACAAGCAACATAACATCTTAGTTCCCAAGGTTGGTGGCGCATTGGCGATGTAAGCGATGGTTAACATTTCCTACAACGCCATTGTCTATGGACGTTGGTGACCTCTTACCATCAGGTGGCCCATATGCTCGTCCACATACGTATACATTAAAAAAAATAAAAAAATTGGAATGAGGATTCCACTGAGAATAACGGATAGTATTATTCAATAGTTATTTTATACGTTGAAATATAAATGTATGTAAACACAGGACATGGCAACGTGTCGTACCTGACCGCTTCCAAAGCCTCTTCCATGGCGTCCTCGGACCAGGGCGTGGGGTTGGAGCGAGACAGCTCGATCCCTTCTCGTTTACAGCGCCCGTACAGCGTCCCTGAAAATTAAATTACGTTTTTGTTTATATTAATTTTAAAATATTTATATTTACTACTACTTACATACTTCGGCCCGCGGCTTTGCCTGATGGTCGTGTTAGATACCGATGTCCTCGTCTATATCGCGGACGACAGGCAGTAGCAGTAGCAGCCTGTGAATGTCCCACTGCTGGGCTAAGGTCTCTTCTCCTCAAAAGAGGAATATGGAGTTTATTCCACCACGTTGCTCCAATGCGGGTTGGTACACATGTGACAGAATTTCAATGAAAATTTTGACACGTGCAGGTTTCCTCACGATGTTTTCCTTCACCGTTAAGCACGAGATGAATTATAATCACAAATTAAGCACATTCAATTCATTGGTGCCCGGGTTTGAACCCACGATCATCGGTTAAGATTCTTGAGTTCTTACCACTGGGCCATCTCGGTTTCCCATCCCTAACGACGTGGATGCGAAATTTCGCGATGATCGCTGGAGTAGTATTACTTTTGCATGTATAATGTTAACGGAATATTATTATTATTTTTTTATAAAATAGGTAAGCGAACTTGCAAATGGGCCACCTGATGATAAGTGACCACCGCCGCCTATAGACATTGGCGATTTAAGAAATATCAACCATTCTTTACAATGATAACGCGCCATCAATGTCGGGAACTAAGACGTTATGTCCTTTGTCCCTGTAGTTACACTGGCTCACTCACTCTTCAAGCCGGTACACAACAATACTGAATACTGCTTGATGGTAAAATATATGATGAGTGGGTGGTACCAACCCAGATGTGATCGAACGGCCCTAGCCCTACTTGTCTGTCAATATTATTTTATATATAAGCTTTAAATATTTTAAGTGGAAAACATAAAACTTCATCACACAATATGTATTATATATTTGTAACTGTACCAACTACACAGTCGTTTGTTTTATCGAGCGACGCAGATCTTTCACCAGATAACGACAAGTATAAATAACCGGCGAAGTGCGAGTCGCACTCGCGCACGAAGGGTTCCGTACAATTATCTATAATAAAGACAAAAAAAATCACGTCTGTTGTATGGGAGCCCCCTTAAATATTTTTTATTATTTAGTTTTTAGTTTTTGTTGTTATAGCGGCACCAGAAATACATCATCTGTGAAAATTGCAACTGTCTAACTATCACCTTTTATGAGATACAGCCTGGTGACAGACGGACGGACGGCGGAGTCTTAGTAATAGGTTCCCGTTTTACCCTTTGGGTACGGAACCCTAAAAACCCAAACACTTTTATTGCTTTATGTTTGAGAGTACGTTCTTTTTATTTTAATGTAAAAAAGAGAATGTGGTTATGTAATGTATAAGTATGCAGGCCGTGCAGCGTCTATTTCGAAAGACAACATCACTGCGGGCTTAGGCTAAGTTAGTCGACGTCATGTCTCACTTCGCTTTCTTAAATTGCCTCATACAAATGAAAATCGACAGGGAGTCGCTTATTATTTATTTAGCATTTCGTATGAGAGCCTGTCAGTTGGTAAACGATTTCGAAATAAAAATCAAACAATTTTTCACGAAAGACATAAGCAAAACGGTATCTAATTCAGAATATTCGGCAAATCGATTGAGCCGTTTCAAATTAAGTGAGAAGTAATTTACGTTCTGATTCATTTTAATTACTACTGTTAAGAGGCGACTAAGCGATATCTGAGCGACCATTTGCTCATCCGGTGGTTGGATGTCGATCATCCGCCTGGCTCGTTACCATCGTGCGCATGATGAGAAACTCGCGGAGTGGCCGCGCTTCGAGATCAGCCAGCGTACAACTAGTGCCCGAGCGCGCGTCGTTCCCCGCCGCTGAACCTTCGTCGGGGGAACCTGCCGGACGGGGAGACCCGAAGAAACGGCCGGTCCGCCGGCCGCCCGTGGTGGAGCACAGGGGCTGGAGCGCGCCTAACCGGCTCGCAAGGCTGCTCCACCACGCCACGCACATCCTCGGCGTGGACCGTCGAACCTCCACCCTTTCGCCGCCCCTACTGCGGTTTCACGTGCCTCCCTCTCTTCCACGTCGCAAACGAGAGGCTCCAGGCGCTCACCCGCACGGCGTGCACGTACCGGTGGGGATGCCGAACTGCGCGGCGGCGCGCTGCACGGAGGCGGCGCCGCAGCGGATGGCGGCGAGCGCGCGCGACAGGTCGGCGCGCCGCCACGCCGTGGGCGCCGCGTTGAACGGCGCCGCCAGCCGGATGCCCTCGCGCCGCGCGATCTTGTACAGCGTGCTGCTCGGGATGCCTGCGCGCGAGAGGAGGAGCCCGTGAGTGTCCCCCGCCGGGCTTAGGCTTCCTTCGCTTCTTAGGAGAGAGTTTGGAGCTTATTTCGCCACGCTCCCCCCGTGCGAGTTGGCGGAATACGATGTGGTAGACTTTCGGTGAAATTAGGCACGTTTCCTCGCGATGTTTTCCTTCACCGTCGAGCGCGAGATGAATTACAAACACAAATTAAGCACACGATAGTTCAGCGGTGCCCGCCCGGTTTTGACTATCGTCGGTTAAGATTCACGCTTTCGAGCCACCGGGCCGACGTTAGACGATCACATAGGAGCGCCAATATTCGAAACGGACCTCGAAATATAATATAACGTGATCGATTATAGTTTTTGTCGCTATATACGTACTTAACGTTTATATTCTTTACTTCACCCCCCGTTTCGAAGGGGAGTGTTGTGGGAGTTTAACGTATCCGAGCACACGGGACACGACACGCGACCAAGGAGATTTGTAATTATTAATCGGCGCATGGCGCACCCACCGTAGGCCTTGCTGGCCTTGTTGGCGGAGAGCGCGCCGGCGCGCAGGGCGGCGAGCGCGCGCGCCAGGTCGGCGGCGCCCCACGACTTGGCGGCGCCGTCCTTCTTGGGCGTGTCGATGCCGAGCCGGTGCGCGCGCTGCCACAGCGTCGTCGACGGGATGCCGAACCGCGACGACGCCTGCGCGGGCACACTACATACACCGGCCGCTCCGAGTCGCTCCTCGAGAGTGCTTTTGTTTTCCCACCGCATATTTATACCATATTGATTTTTAGGGCACCCGCCATCCCCATATTTATCAGCAGGTGCCCTGAAAATCCATATGGTATTAATATGGTGCAGGTATGTACGTATAATTTAGCCAGTGAACCAGAATATCATACCTTGAGCAATATATAGATTAAGATTTAAAAGGTAACGTAACCTCGACCTCGTGTAGCACCAGAAGTTTTTTTACATGGTGTCATATCAAGTACCTTTTTAGACATTCATATAGAATGGTAATGGAAAAGAGGATGTAGTCTGCATAAATGCCACCGTCTGATATATTGAACTACACATTAAACACATAAGTTGCAAGAATAATGAACTCATGGTTGAAAACCTAACAAACCTAACAACGAGGTACGAGAACCTTAACAACTTCGGCTTATTAGAGAGACTCCTTGTTCTGTGATTTGTAAAAATTAAAGCAAACCTATATTTTAGAAATTTCCGAAGTGAAGATCCTTCAAATGTACCTTAGTGAGACTCATATGATGCTTCCGAAGCGCCTCCAAAGCTTGGTCCATGTCCCGCTGAGTCCAGCTTTTAGGGCTCCCGCGACTGCCCATCTCCTGCGAGGGGCCGTTCGAATCGCTCGTGTCGTCGCTGCTTAATTGATGCTGCTCTGGAATATTGAGAAATAGTTTAAATCAATGAGATTTATTTATATATGAAAAACTAGAGTTTGTAAAAAGTGTTTTTCTTGCTGGTTCTTCACGAGTCCATATTTCGAACCGGTGGTAGCTTTAAAAATAATAAGATGTGATGTTATTAGACAAGCACAGTACCGATGTGAATATTTATCCAGTGACGAGATTACTTCAAAACGTGTCTCTATTTTAGCGCTCTAGGAGTGTGAATTTTAATTAATTATTCCTTAGCACGACTGTCGTTGCCACAATATCCACAATTATAATACAAAGACACGAACAAGTTTTAGTAATTAAGGTAGTTATGAAGATTAGAATTAATTGAGAATGTTGACGACACCAATAAATGAGGAGGCGTTTTTTTGTAATCTCTAACTAAAAAAAACTACTAAACAAATGTACGTAAAACTTATACCAGAAGATCGAGCGCGTTTCGGATAAGGGCTTATTATATATTATTATATTAAAAGTACACGTCATACCTCCCTCAGACGTGGGCTCGTCTTTGATGGACATGAGCGGAACGAACTCAGCTGAATCCGCCACTTCGGTCGTGTTCATCATTTCCATGTGTCGACTTATGAGCGAAGATCCCTGGTAATTATTTTATAACATTTTGAAACTTTGTTTAACAACCATAAGATGGTATGCAAATCTCTAACATTTATAAATATACTACAAAAAATTACGCGCAATATCAGACTACCTTATTTCAATATATTAAAATGTCATAAAGATAGTCTAGAAAATTTACATTCATAAATAATATTTCAGATTTCATTGTTAAACAATTTAACTATTGATTGTACTACCGCCTACCTTATTCTAAATATTATTTTAAATTATCGTAACATGCGTTAATTAACCAATGCTTTAGTTTTTGTTTAAGCCAATTTAAGTTTTTGTATTGGTTGACGTCATTCGGCAACTTATTAAAAAAAATTACAGCCATAAAATAAAAGTTCGCACTGCATAATTTAGTTCTGACATTAGGAAATATTAATCTGTCAGGGGATCGAGAGTTAAAATGATTTTCATGATATGCTTCCGATGCATCGCTCTTGTGCCAATAGCACTTATTTATATAAGAAATCTTAAAATTGGACTTATCCATGATATGCTTGTATTGCACTTTTTTGTTAGTTATTTTTGTAAGTCTCCATAGCGCATATGTAAATGAATTTATCTTTCTGCAAAGACCATCTATATGCTCTAAGCATGGTAATTTATCTTCTACTATAACTCCTAAAAATTTTATACTTGGTGTCTCTAATTTAATATTTAAAGTTTGCTTCTTTCTGTTTTTGTTAATAAATTGTATATATTTTGTTTTTTATGTATTAATTTTTAAATTATTTTCATGTAGCCTGTGTTAAATGTTATTATATGTTACATGGTATAATATAGTTAAAGCTGAGTCATCTGCAAAAAGTGAACACAGACAGGATATTAAAAATAACAGCGTTCCCAATATGCTGCCCTGAGGAACGCCCACTTTATTTAATTTTGTTGCTGACTGATAAATACTATCTTCCAATTTTTTATTTATATGCGTAATTTCAACTCACTGTTGTCTTTGGCTGAGATAGGATCTAAGCCAATCATTTGCTAAGCCTCTTAGGCCATAATACTCACATTTCTTCAATAGTATTTCATGACTTACATGATCAAAAGCTTTCCTCAAGTCAAGGAATATAGTTGTGCCTGGCGCTTTTTTTTGTCAATAGTTTTTAATAGTTATTTTGTGAGGCTTAATATAGCCAACCTTACCTTTTGGAAATCCCGTTTGTTCAGTTTTTAAAATATTAAATTTTGTTAAAAAACTTGTAAGTCTGACGTGGAATGCTCTCTCAAATATTTTGGAAAGAGTGGGAAGGAGAGATATAGACTGATATAGACGATGTTTTCTCTATTCTATTTTATAAAAATTGGTCTAATAACAAACATTCGAAATTTACAAAATATATATTCCAAAGAACATTTTTATGCATGAATCTGGAATTCTACATACACTTATATGAAGATATTTCTATTCCACAACATCCGAAGGTAAACTCAATAACGTAATCTCGTAGAGCATAATTTCGGTAAATTGAGTGATTTTTACATAATATACATACGCCGCCTCTTTTTTGTTTTTTCGTACAAAAGGATGATGTGTGTAGCCAGCGATATTAATATTATTCTCGTTGCGGAATTTAACGAATGTTTCTCTAAAGCATAAAGTGTCAATTTTGTTATTGTTTTTGATTTCAATGTTATTTAATTGAATGGTCTCTATTATTTCTTTTTTACTCAAAATACTCGCAATATTTTGGTGAAATTTTGTAATGGTTTCCTGTTTATTCTATTATCATTTAGATTTTTCGGTTTATTTGCTTTCGGAAAATAGTCGAAAATAGTTTTTTAATATTTTGGCCATAGAATAAACACGCTTAGAAGGATAGTGTCATAGAATAATAACGCTTAGAAGGATAGTGTCATACAAAGTTTCGCTCAAAATTGAAGTCATTAGAATTAATGTGTGTGTAAGTGTCACGTACGTTACAAACACCGACACGTCCACATAGGACCGAATTATGTTGCAAGTGAATACACATTTTCCCCATAAAGTGAGGAAATTGATATTGTTTGAACTTGAATTATGAAATATTTTTTTTTGCATTTAATTAATTTGAATTATTACGTAGGCTGTATTCAGATGTGACAATTTGTCAGACAATAATATTGGACATTATTATTTTTTTCATTAAAATTTCTCAAACAACGCTGAAAGGTTTTCTGACAGTAAATTGTGATTAATAGTAGATAAGGACGGAATATGTAAGAAGAAACCATATAAATTTGGATTTTAATATTAATCAATAACATAAATACAAAACATGCATACTAATGGATGGAAAATGCTTACGGGTTCAGTACACACACAAGTAACATTTAAAACAAAATCACACAAATACAATACAAATTACAATTTTTGCATTTAATTAATTTGAATTATTATGTAGGTTGTATTCAGATGTGACAATTTGTCAGACAATAATTTCACTGAATATTCTTCTCTTCGATTAAATTGTATTTTATCTATCCATCGAGCAGCAGCAATTGAATTCGAAGGAAAGCTAAAAAAGATTACAATTAATCAATAAGTATTATAATTATATATTGCAATATTATTTATTTCATTTTGGCTTTTATTATTATAATGATTTTTTTTCTCTCTTTTTTTAATTTATTTAGTAATATTATTTAGTATTGCTTTTATTTTATGTATAATCATAAAGAAAAAAGAATTATAATTAGTTGAACAGTATTAATGTTTTATACGTAACTTAAAAAAGTTAAAATAATAATTTTAAATATTTATTTATTTTTATTATTTAAATATTAAGCAATCGTGGTAAATATATTTTCCATAGCTGGTAACATTTTTATTGTAATGGCGTCTTTTGTTTACAAATTCTTTTTATGTTTTGATGAATATATTTTAGCTAAAATTATAAGTTGCCATATAGTACTTACGTGTGAAATGTGATTTTCTTTTCCTTATTTTTTTTTATGAGTACCGTTGTGATTCCCTTTTACTACGTAGTTAGTCATTTTTTAATAAATTCCGCGAGATGTTTCCTATGATAAACAGTGACGTCTGACGTGACGTCAAATGTATTGAACCTATTTGGGACAAATTGAATGACTTCAATTCGCTTGGGCCTACACTCGTTCTAAGCGTTATTATTCTATGATTTTGGCTATGGTTTTTGGTAGCATTTGGCTTGCTATTTGTATGAATTAAAAAATGTTTGCTTTTTATGAAAATAATAAGGCACAATCCTCTTTTTATACATACACGGCACGAATATGTTAGAAGTACTTTTACAAAAAAGTTATGTTTTCGAACGATTTTCTATGATTTATATTTTTATAGGTTAAAAATTTAGTGTCACAATCTATACAATCAATTATAAAGTTGTTTTTTTTTGTATAGTTAGGCGGACGAGCATATCAGCCACCTGATGGTAAATGGTCACCAACGCCCTTAGACAATGGCACTGTAAGAAATGTTAAGCATCGCTTACATCGCCAATGCACCGCCAACCTTGGGAACTAAGATGTTATGTCTCTTGTGCCTGTAATTACACTGGCTCACTCACCCTTCAAACCGGAACATAACAATACAAAGTACTGCTGTTTTGCGGTAGAATATCTGATGAGTGGTACCTACCCAGCTTGCACAAAGTTCATCATTATACACGCCAGAAAGGAACAAAAATAATGTTGATCATTTTACATAATAGATTTGTTTTGATATTTACACGTTACATTAGAAATATCAATAAAATAGCATTTATGAAAATTTTTACACAACAGCTTAATTGATTATTTAACAGTCTTTCATTTTGAAATTATTTACAGCTGTAATATAATACACATATTTACTACTTGAGATCAAACAACTGTCAGATTATCATGTTGTAGACATCTTCTCTCTCTCTTCTTCGCAGTGCGGATGATAATCAACAGATGTTGCCCCAACTTCACGACCGTCGACAGAAAGTCACGCCAGCATGTTCAATATTTTGTACAATTATGTTTT
This sequence comes from Nymphalis polychloros, assembly GCA_905220585.2. Lineage (NCBI taxonomy): Eukaryota > Metazoa > Arthropoda > Insecta > Lepidoptera > Nymphalidae > Nymphalis > Nymphalis polychloros. The sequence goes on along the minus strand of HG992255.1, from coordinate 12,763,865 downwards.
TATTTTTGTGTTATATTTGGTAATGAACCACTATATTTCTAGGTTGAATGTAGAACCAGTCAATGTTGTAAGAGACCATATTACACATTGCTATTTAGTGATAAGCAAGATTCTCGCGAATAGAGTAACCTGAATATTGTTCACTTACCTTCTACTAAGTAGTATGTTAAGTATGCGTGTGTATGTGTACATTAGTGTCTACACTCACCACATCGTGTGCGTGCGCGGTCTCGAGCGTAGCGAGCGAGGCGTCTCGCGGCGCGGGCACGTGCTCGCACACGGGCGTAGCGGCGGGGCCCGCGGGGGCGGGGGCGAGCTCCTCCAGCGAACCTTGCACGCACTGCTGGGAACGCATCATATATTATAGTTTTCCTGCCCGAAGGCGACCACGGTGGCCATTTACAACGCAAACTATATATATATAAAATAATAATAATGGTCCTCCGACCGATTTCGGCCACGTCGGCCAATCTCAAGAGGGCTAGCCAACTGCGCAGGAAATATTATAGTGCACAAGTGTGTGCGCAAACACAGGTGCACTCTCTATTCCCTAACACTCATAACCCAATGGGACGGTAACGACACGACCGGAAAGAGTTCAGACGCAGGACCAACGGCTTTACGTGCTTTCCGAGGCACGGGAGTGTACACATTTCAAACTTTCAGGCTCCGGCTGCCACTGAAAATTTTCCGGACCACCGTGTCTGCGTTCTTACATGTAGCCACTAGACCAACGAGGCAGCACAGGATATATTGCATAGTACAATTGGCATATAAGCAAATAAAGGCTGACTCTCTATATACCTTTCATATTTCGCCAGGGAAGAGACTTTAAAAATATCAACACATATAACCTCTTGTATAATGCGTATGTCAGATCTAATTTGGAATTCGCCTCAACTGTTTGGAATCCACAATACTCAAAGTATATTATGGCTATCGAAAATGTACAGAACAAATTTATTAGAAGATTAACGCGTAAATTTGGGGCCAATTCTGTTAATAAGCTTAATATTTTGTCGCTTGAGAAACGCAGAGAATGCCATGATCAGGTTTTTCTTTATAAAATTATAAATAACTATGTCGATTCAGTGTACTTAGTCAATAACATTTACATCAAGTGTCCACATACCTTTGCCCGTTCAAAGCATACCTTTTATGTCCCGTTATGCAGAACAAACTATGCCAAAAATCGCTTTTTGGTAAGAGCATGTGACAATTATAATAAATGTTACAGTAATATAGATATCTTTAAAGTAAATTTGTTTAAATTCTCAGAAGCCTTAAAAAACTCTATTTGTCATTAATATTCTTATTGTTTTTGGTTGTTTTTTTTTTACACTTCTTATTACTTTAAAAAAAAGAAAAAAATATGTACTTTAATAACTTGTTCTTATTAGGTTCACTCCATGTTTTAATGTAACAGTGGAAACTTTGTTGGCTTATGTGACACTTATTTTGATATCAAATGTTTGTGTGTTATACTGTGCTGTATGTTTCCCTAATAAATAAATAAATAAAATACCTAGTCCCCGATGGGACGGAAATCTGACAAGATAGAGAGAGATCACACAAGGGACGGTAACACCGCTAATTAATGGCAATTTTTTCCACAGCTCGTACTCAGCTTACAAACTCTGTTTAAGCGCTGATAACCTACCTACGATTATTGATATATTAACTAAAGCAAACAAAAATGTAAGTCCTAAGATAAGTTTGTACAAAGATTCCTAATTTTCGGAAAAAAGATCTATGGAATGGTATTTATCAATTCGAATTATGACGCGAGTGAAGCTGCGGGTAAATCGCTAGTAGGTACTATTATATACAGGTATAAATCACTATAAGGTTAGCTGACATTGATTCTTCTCATCTCATATAGTCTTATGGCGTTCTATCTAATTATACAGATACTCTATCAGGGATGTTATAGAGCTCCGTAAACGTAACCGAGACCGATTCAAACAATGTTTATTAATTGTAGTTTTGTATTGTAATGTTCTGTGAAATTGTTAATTTTGTTTTATGCAAAGAGATCTTGTTATTATATAATTTAATTCCTTAATAATCTAAAATCCATAACTAAAAATATCCAAAAACATACTTATCTGAAACCGGTAAAAATTATTTAGGTATCCATATCCAAGGTCTAATCAAAGATCATAAATCGCGCGAAAACAAAATTAACTTCAACGGTTAACTTATTTCTCAAGAGATTGAAACATATCCGAGCGAAAACACAAGAACATGACATAAATAATGTAATATTATAATGAAGACGTATACGAAAGCTGTCTCACTCACTCACCTGTAAATGACGTAGCAGACCGGACGAGGCATTTTCATCAACTCTCGGGTTTAGTTCAAGCTTTATTGGAATGTAGTCCAGTGTCGACGGCTTCAAAAATGTTATACACACGTTACAATTTTCATTTTTCAATTTAAACTATAAAAATGGTAGATGAGATCAACATTAAATAACATATATACATTTTAACACTTATGTTCATCCCGCGAGGAGAGATTATGATTTATGTAGTTATGAATATATTATATTTGAAAGATACTCACGTGGTCATTAAAATAAGTTTTAGCGTATAGTGCGTTATTTTCTTCTTCATCTGATAGAGGTTCGCATTTCACTTGAAATGAGTTTGTTCCAGGCATTTCCTAAAAATATTATTGATAGTACTACAATTTTATCAGTAATTAGTATTAAGAGTTTGTAAATTAAGTGACTTCATTTACGTATACTTTTAATGTATATATAACAGAAACATACATAAGAATGAAAGTTTGCGAATCGATGTCAAAGTTCTCAATTTTCTCAAAATATCGCGAGAATTGGACAGTCGGCATATTATACTCATAGGTAGGTTTACATAAGCAATTAGACAAAAGGAAGCGAGCCTTATTGAATTTTTTCTCGATTGGTGCACAAATGAGGAGTGCAAACTCAATTCCTTCTCTTTCCCTCGTCCGCAGGCGAACCGTCTCGTATTAGGTTTTTTATTTTTGATTATTCAGAGTCGCTTACTATACGAAGCATAACCGTATATTCGACGTTATTTTTAGTCGCTTCAAAACTTTTCGTTAACACTGAATTCCCGCCGAATGAAATTCAAAACTTTATCGTCATTCGAGATCGTCGCAACTACTGCGATAATCAGTCTAGAGAAGACGCACTAACGTTGATATTCGAATGCCATCACCTGTCGGAGGTGGAGACGAGTAGTGAATATAAAGTTGCGCGGTTAACCCTCTCTCGTTGCTCATATCGCTCTATTCGCCACGGCACTCGAGGACCCGACGGACATACGCCACGGCTGCGCGTCACCGCGAGATACGAAAACGTTTCACTTTCAACGTCTTCCCGCACGAAGGACGGTGTAGAACGGAGACGATAAACGTGAGAGAAGCGAATCGAGGAAGACGAGGGCGCGAAACCGTTCAACTCACCTAGTCGGTCAGCGGAGGCCGCCGCAAGCACCCGCTCGCGTTTCACATGCACCGAGGATCACACGAAACAATGCCCGCTGCACCGTGACCTTCGGGAGACGATGAGATGTCGCAAATGAAAGTGAATTCGGCACACACCCGGCCGAGTCTGCGTCGCTGCGTGGCGCATGTTTAGGAGGTGCAGGGCGGGCGCGTGCTGATTTTTTTCCGCGCCAAAGAAATAAAAACAAACGCCTTTTTGCCGGGAACCGGCTGAGCGGCGCGCTTTACTCGGCCCCCTTGGTCGGCGAATCTTACTTTTATATATATGAAACTAGCAAATCTTTAAGGCTCGAACAATATTTAAATAACAATTCAGACATAACATGATTGTCCAGGAAGTTAACGTTTGTATCGAAATTAGGTTTATTTTAATGAGGGTAGATGCACTATAGATGATGTAGGTATGCAAACAGAGGAGGCAGGGGGTGGCCTCCTCTCGGCGCCCGACCAGTCGGCGCCCCGCGCGGCGCCTTCTCTCCGCTCCGATTGATTTTTATTACAAGAATTTCACTTGTATTTTTTTTGTTTCTCGCTCACTAGAAGCCGAGAGACGCACACAAATGGGAGTCGTATAATTCATTTGTACGAACTCACTAATGCTATCGATTTTTATAGCTAAGCGACCGTCTTTCTTGCTTCTTTAGTCAGTGTTTTGATTACGGAATCACAAATGAACGACGCATAATCAAATTTCAACTTTGGAAAAGTTACGTTTTCCCTTGTGCCTAAGTTTTATAAATAAATTTAGTTACTTTGTATAAAAAAGGTCAGCGTACTTCTTTTTTATAAACATCGTGAATTGTTTTGTACACTCATTTTATCATGAAAATTTATAGAATAACATGAAACTCCCTATTACTAAGAGACTTATAGGCTTCTCGAACCTTAAATATTCTTGGTTTCGGTTCCTGCTTGATATGAATGTTTGAATTGTGCATTATCAATAACTACATAATATGCCTTACAGTCTATGGAGTGCGAAACAACCTTACGGTATAATCAATTACAAATTCAGTTTGATCACATGCCTTGCGTATAAAATATAACAATAAATCCGCATAAAATGAGGTACGAAGATTATATATATAAACTGTCAAAGCGTTCATAATTTAGAATAATTTTTAATTCTGTGGACATGACCTCTCCATGACGTTGGCCGCATTATCCAGTATCCATGCATTCATACAATCTCCAGCACCCGCCGATACATTTCGAATGTTTATTATATATTTCAAAGTATCTCTTAAAATGTTCAAGTTTCTGTCCTAAGCCTCTTTTTCGGATGTACTTTACATACGTACGCTTAATGTTGGAATCGAAACTCAAACTGTGATCACAAGTTTCATTTACCATTGTTCCCATTATTATACCTTTTCTAGTCTAACCGCCTTATTCATAAACTTTATTTAACTGTTGATTAGTTAAACAATATTTTGTCTTCTTCTTTCGTATGTCAAATCAATAATGACAGAAAGAGACAAATCAGTGTTTAGCCAACCAGTAACTAAGCAACGTTTATAAATAAGGCCGTTAGTATTTATGAGATATATACAAGAAGGTGTTATGCTCAGTGTGTTGTTTCTTTATAGTCCGTTGACACCATTCGAAGCAACGAAAGATTTGTATTAATCACCAAATTTGCATGCGTTAATAATGTTTCAGTAGATACAATAATGTGGGTGATTTACTAGTAGTAATATATCATCCCGCCTCGACGGGTGTGGAATAATAGTCAACTACGTTTTTAGTTTAAAATATACATAACCATATAATTATTTCATAAAAAGTCGCTGACAGACTTCTTAGGAAATTTCCCCTTTAATATCAAAGCAAGCTTGTTACTCCGAACAATAAATAAAAAATGTATTATTCTAATAATAATTATTATTTTAATAAAATGTAATTAAATTAATACCAAGAAACGGGGCAGCTAGTAACATAATATCACGAAACTGTAATAGCGTAATAATCTCGCGCGTTAAATCATTAATGATCACATAATTTATATATTTGAATAACAATAAGAATTAATAAACAACGCCATTGCAAGTAATTGGTAAAGTAGATACAAACTTAACAAAATTGTAAACTCGCAACAATCCGAAAGATCTATTCATTCATACTTCATAGCTACCTAGTACCTACTATTATGTTTACTTAGAGCTGCTGCTGTGTGAGTTCAAATATTATGTTGTAGATGGCGTTGTACATAAAAACGCCCCAATTAAAGTTGTAATAATAGTTAAAAATGAATCATTTTTTAAATTTATAAACTAAAATTTAAGGTACAATGAAATATTCAATAATAATAAAATCATTTCCACATTTTTGGTAACAATTTAAACATGACATAAATCACGAGACAATTTCATACTTATGTAGGTCAAGGCCTAACAAATTGAATAGGTTTAGAGAATAGATAACGTTTTTACTTTACACTGAATAAAGTAATGTATAAAATATCCGTAACAAAGAAATATATATAAAAAAAATTAAATTCATGCTATTTTTAAAAGAGATCAATTAATAATTTATAGTATATATGCACTAAAATAAACAACGTTCAAGCTTTCCATAATATTTGAAGTGGCAACATTATTAGAGCTTATTTTGGGTCATTCGTTGCTCGCTTCCAACTTGTACTTCGTTTGGATTTTAGTAGGTAGAGGTGCCTTTCGCTTCGCTAAACTTGCAACATAGCATAGTTTAGTATTTTCATTCAAAGAAAGCTGGCGGGTGTGCAAAGCAAATGTGTTAATTTTAAAACAACTGTGTCAAAGTAACTTTTAAAAGGAGTGTTGGTTTATAACAATACTATTGTGAATGAAATAGTTGAGGTGAGTTCATATGAAGTTCTGTTAAAACATAATGAATCCTACAAGTGCTTACTGTTACGACTTTTCATCTTGAAAATTTCCACTAGTGAACTTTCGAAGTAAAGTTTATAAAAGTTTTAACGACTTAACAAACTTTTTTGAAGTTCCTAAACTCCTTTACCCAAATTCAACTTGAATTCGTTTAAGTGTCAAGAAAACTTTGTTCAGAAAATAGTAAAACTTAGAATTTTCGTCGCCATTTTATTTTTTGTCGCGCTGGAAAAGCGGCCATTTTCTTTGTGCCGCGTCGCTTACGACGACTCGTATGTGGTCCATAAAGTTAATTTAGTTAAGTTGAGGCGTGATCTCATCATATGAACTAAATCGGTGAGATAATTTGCGTTGTATTGTGATAAATGCGCTGAATGGAATATATAAGAAGCTGACTAAAGTTTTCATGATGGCCTAATTACTGCGTGGTGTTTAGACGTAGATACCTACATAGTGTCAATTAAGTGTTTGCTACCGTAGGACGAAGGGCGCGGCGCGTGGCAAGAAGGCACCATGGATGATGACCAGCAGTTCTGCCTGCGGTGGAACAACCACCAATCGACGCTGGTGTCTGTGTTTGATACTTTGTTAGAGAAAGGAATTCACGTGGATTGCACCTTGGCTGCTGAAGGACAAACACTCAAAGCACATAAAGTGGTTTTGTCTGCGTGCAGTCCTTATTTCGAGGTTGGTATAATGTTAATTCATTATCTAGGTCAATTGGTATCGTGTTTAACTTGCAAGGCAGCACAGTTTTGCTCTAATAAACATTCCAGTTGTTTCGTTCTAGCTTTCATATGTTAGCAATTAGTTTAGATTAATGTATAGATGAGTTGGCAATTGAAAGTTGTTACTACTACTTTCCTAAAATCACGTTTTGTGCTGTTACTAATGTATTATAAATGACAATTTAAATAATTATGTCAATAATCAACTAATGTCATATATTGCATAATAGTTTTCTTCTTTTTACAATATAAAAAAACCAAATGAACTTGTAAACAAAACATGGCTATACAATAACACATGACCAAACACAATCCTATTTACAAACACAAATAAAACAATCTTTGTGTTTTTGTTTCAGAACGTATTATCTCAACAGTATGACAAACATCCAATAATAATTCTAAAAGATGTGAAATATGCCGAGTTAAGAGCTATGATGGATTACATGTATCGTGGTGAAGTAAACATATCACAAGACCAACTGGCGGCTCTGTTGAAAGCAGCAGAGTCGCTGCAAATCAAAGGTCTTTCAGATAACAAGCCATCTAGACCACCGTCGCGCCCCCCTCAAGCAACTGCACACCCGCCCCGTGCTCCGTCTCCTCCGCCAGAAGTGAGTGACACCGATTTATAATATTGCATCTTGATTATGAATAATAATAATAATGTAAACTAGTGCTGTTACCCCTTTTTCTGTGTGTTACCTATTTGGTATTAATTCTTAATTATTTGGTAGTAAGCTTAATTTAAAACAGCAATTTAATGATATGATGAAACAGCATTACATAAATATTTCACCTACAGACAAAGATACAAATGAGTTATATCTATATTATATCAAAAATCAAACCAATTTAGAAATCTCAACATAAAACCTTAAATTATACATCGTAATATTTAATGAAACATAAAAACATCAATGAACATGATGTTAGTATGTTGATATCTGATAAGTATATATTTAAGGAAAAACATTACACATGGAGTTCTGAGAACTTTATAATAGGATTTCTCCGAGTAATTTTAATTTTTACTTATAACAAAGTCACATCAGTATATTTTGCCTTTTTTAAATTAAAAACGGACAGGCTTTTAAATGGGTCACCCGGTGGGAAGAGTTCACCGCTGCCCATAGACATTGGCTCCAGAAGAAATATTAACCATCCCTCACACAGACAACGCACCACTGGCCTAGGGAACTAGGACGTCACGTCCCTTAAGCCCGGAGGTACATCGGCTCGCGCATCGCTCGAATGGTAACACGCCAGTGATAAGTGTCGCAGCTTAGCGGGAAAATATATATAGCGGGCGGGAGTCGCCCAAGGGGTTTACTCGGTGGTAGAGCCCTGTGCAAGCTCGTCTGAGTAGGTATCACCCCCTCATCAGACATTCTACCGCGAAACGGTACTATTCGGTATTGTTGTGTTTCGGTTTGAAGAGTGAGTGAGCCAGTGCAATCGCAGGCACAAGGGACATAACATCTCAGTTCCCAAAGTCGGGGGCGCATCGGCGATGTATTCGGCGACGTACGGGCATCAGGTTTTAACACAGCGTTCCCCTCAGACGCGAGACGGCAGCGTGGACAGCCGCTCGGGCTCGCTCAGCCCGAGCCGGCGCCGGAAGAAAGCGCGGCGCGCGTCCGCGTCCCCCGCGCCGCCCGCGCCGCCGCCCGACGCGCGCGACGAGCCCGCGCCGCTCAAGGAGGAGCTGTCGCGCGACGGCGTGGAGGACCTCACGCTGGACGAGGACGCCGACGAGCGGCCCGCCGTCGCGCACAACGACGTCGTCCGCAGTGAGTACCGCCCCGCGCCCGCCCCGCCCCGCCCGCCTGGCGTTCCGCGTCATATTTATTTCGTTTCCTCTTTTCAGATTTTCAATGGCATATGGAAAGATCTCAAGATGAAATCATGAATTCGAATGACAGTGTTCGAGAGAGTCAAGGTAAGCCCCGGTGCATTATAGAGATGCTGTTACAGGCGACGACCGTTCGTACGCTGTGCCTGTGAAAGCTATCTGTACTCTGAACATCTTGTATTGTTATTGAATGTGATTCTAAAAAATTATTCGTAAACTATATACGTATACGTATAGATAGACCTACGATACAAGATGTTATGTGGGATTCGAGATGGATATTTCTGGAACGATGAACTTTTATTGTACATACTATGTTCGATTATATATTATATATATTTGCTACAAAAAATAACAAAAGTTGATTGCTCCAGATGTACAAGGAACGGATGAAATGCGCAATGTCTTCCCATAATTTGAAAACAGACAAACAGTCATTGCTTAAAATAATCTATTTATCTTGTTATATTTAAATATAATATACCACAACAGCGGATACGAGAGTGCTAGTGTTTTCACATGTGAAATTTCAACCCTTAATAATTACTATCTAATATTAATATTATAAATTACTAATATTACATATTGCAATTTATATTTTCTATATATAAAATTTAAGGATATTTCAGATCGACCGGTTAAGGTAACGGTAGAAAGGTATTGTTTTATTTTTATGTAGCCTTTTTATAAGGCGAGGTATTGCATTAAAAGGTAAGTATGTATTCCACTGTTATTTTGTATTAGAAACCACTTGTTTACTGTGTATTTGCTTTGTTTGTGATTTGGGATTCGAAACGTAGATCATTGCATGCTTCATTAGTGTTACTGTATTTTAGTATATTTTAGAAACATGGTAATTTACGGTTCTAATGAGTGCTAACTTTATTAACATTGAGGAGCAGACCGTTTACTTCGGTGAGTATTTTAAATTAATTATGCCTTAGTGATACGTAGAAAGTTTTATAACATTGTTACGCACTACACGCAATCTAATCCAAAGCAACTAAAGCCAGAAAACATAACATTATTTATTATATTATATTATTAGAAGTAATTCGTTATCGTTGCTACCGGGAGAAACGTGTTATATGCCAGTTGTGTGACTTCATCGAACCGTTTGTTTATAGAAGACTTGTGGATTAACCGTGCCGACCCAGAACGTTTTAAGGTAAATTCAAATTTATTATTTTCATTGTCGTCGTAGTTTGTTTGTTTGGTTATTTGGCTTATTTATTTATTATTTATTTTTCTTTATTTTGCATTCACATGTGATTTCACTGCAGATGTCTTCTTAGCAATTCATGTTTTAAATAAATAAGTTTTTTTGCCAATGTGCATGTTCACTAGGTAATTTTTTTTTTTTTTTTAATAATTTAATGAAGGCATGATAAGTTCCCTAGTGGATGCGCATTTCATTTCATCACTTACATTTATTGAATATAATTTATGTTAGTCAGGCAGTTGCTGAAAGTTTGTAGGGACAAAAACGACCAAACCATAATATAACACCTTTCATTTCATCCTACTCCGCCATTCCTTTGCGAAAGATTATCAGTAGCATGACCATAATACTTTTCCATTTAAGTCTTATAATTCTTGAGTCTAATAATTTTAATCATGCTTTGTAAAAAAAAAAACTTTAATAATATTAAAGTTGCGCATTAACGTTCACGCATCACTCTACCTGTGCTAATAATTTCTAATGCTTACTTACCTCATTTTCGCTTTTCATTCTGTTCGCCTTCCAGAAAAACCCACAGATCTAACAAGTATCCTGAATTACACCAAAACCCCTTTTCCACTAACTCGAGGCTACCTAAAAACGAGCGATGTGAAGAAAGAGATCCAGGATGAGAATTTATCCGAGAGAGGAAAGATTCGAGGCAGAAAGCCTTATAGGAAGAAAGGTCATTTAAAAGGACAGAGGAAATTTAAGAGAAATCACGATAATATGACAGTGACTAAAGATAATCAAACTAACGAACGGAGATATCTGTGCTCAATATGTAAGGAAAAACAATATAAGTATAGGAGAAATAAATTGAGACACGAAAAATATGAATGTATCACTGGCCCTCAATTTACTTGTGAAAAATGCGGTAAAAGATATTCTCAGAAAAAAACTCTGACCATGCACATTGCCCAAAAACATCAGAAGCCAAAGGACGAAAGCTAATTCGAAACCAATTTTTTTTTTTTTTATTGTTGATTTCATTTTATAGTTTTTTTTGTTTGTTAATTAAAACATGAATTGTTAAGAAAATGATATTTCTAACAACAATAATCATGTCAATCTCCTATAGTGCCATCGTTAATTAGTTTTAATTTTTTTTTTATAGCTAAGCCATAGCTAGTCCGTCGATCATGAGAAAGTTTTGTTTTTGTTTTTTAATTTTATTTTTTTATGTTAATCGTCGAAGAGCGTCACTTTTGTTTACCTATTTTTGTAGCTAGGCAGTTTTGTTTGAATATACTTTATATTTCTTTGCTACCTCTATTTTTTTTTATCCAGCCGAACGGTTATCGAACGAACACGGCCCCGACCGGCGACTAGAAACCCGGACTGTACGGAATTTTTCATTTCAGGTAAGAGAACGACACCGAGACACAGTATCATGACGCGTAGTAAAAAAGTGAGCGAGGAGACGTTCACGACGACGCTGGCCATCCTCAAGAACGTGGCGCCGGCCGACGACGCCAAGGAGAACGCGCGCACCGCGCCCGCCCCGCCGCCGCCCGCGCGCTTCCACATCCTGCCGCGCGGCGAGCAGACGCTGCCGTGCGCGCAGTACAAGACCGACAAGGGCTACCGCTGCCCCAACTGCCAGCGCTGCTACAACGCGCGCAAGAACCTCGTGCGCCACGTCACGCTCGAGTGCGGCCGCGAGCCGCAGTACAAGTGCCCGCACTGCTCCTACAGCAAGCACCGCCGCAACGAGCTCAAGAAGCACATGGAGAAGAAGCACCCCGACCTGGCGCAGCCCTCGCCGGCGCCCGTCGGCGTCAAGTGAGCCGCCCGCCCCCCCCCCCCCCCTCCTCGCCGCACGTGCCTTGCGCCGCCGAGCGCCCTCGGCCGGTATTCGAATGCTAATTTTTATATGAGCCTCGTATACTTATTGTATTGACCGGAATCGACGTTCGATATATTTTTTTAATATTAAACGATGTAACTTCGTCACCGGCCTTTCATTTGACCCGCACCGCCGCCCGGCCCGTTTTCCGCTCTTATGGGAAGATAAGTCGAACTCGACCGACGTTCGGTCCGTGCATGTCTGCATGTATTAGAAGCTTCGCCTCCTATGATTTCTAACAGAGATTATTTTTTATATTTTTATAATCATAACGCATTTCTTTGGTTCCTTAATTTTATTTTAGCCTCCGGTAGTATTAACAAAGAGTCCGTACGTAGAATCGCTTGACTTATTATTTGCAATACCGTCGATGTGTTGTATTTCAGAGTTACACAAGGATAGCCACCTCCCGTCCGCTCTGTTGTCGCTGCTGTCGGCGCGCGCGCAGTCGCAGTCGCTGGCGGCGCTCGTGCCGTCCTGCATCCAGGTCACCAACGTCATGAAATCCACCCTCGCCAAAGACATCGCGCCCTTCCCGCCCCTGCACCTCCCCAAAGTGCCCCTCGACACGCTCAGCGCCATCCCCGACGACCTGAAGACGCACCTGCTGCAGCAGGCTTTCATGCAGAACAACAACACCGTTGGCCAGGGTGTCGATTTTAAATCGATCGGCAAGCAGGACGAGCCGGACTCCGACGGCGAGTACGACGACACGGACGATATCGTGCTGCCGGAGGAGACGGACGCCTTCTACGACAACGCGTACTCGAGCAACTCGGGGAGTCTCAGCTCCGTTGGGGACATGTTCGAGTCCAAGCACGACGCCAAAGGGCACGCGAAGCGGGACGGTAACAGCTCGGACGACGCCAGCAGGCAGTTCGAGTGCAGGCACTGCGGGAAGAGATATCGCTGGAAGTCCACCCTGAGGCGCCACGAAAATGTGGAGTGCGGGGGCAAGGCGCCGTCCCACCAGTGCCCCTACTGCTCGTACAAGGCCAAGCAGAGGGGGAATCTAGGAGTTCACATTCGAAAGCACCATAATACCGAGTGGTACATATACGCTAGCAACAAAGTGAGGCGAAATAAAAAAACCTCGATATAGAGTTATTTAGAGAAAGACATATTAGACCAAAGTAGATACCTAACCAAATCGGTACTGCAATAATATTATTTATATTTACTTTTTATTTTGTTAAAGACATATTGATTAATATACACTAAAGATAATAGTTGTAATGTGCACATTCCCTAACGGCATTAGCGTTAATTTGTTGTTTTTTGTTTTAGAGTTTATTATCGTAGTTAAGACTGACCTTAAGTATTTTGTTCTGGAGAACATTTTTATTATATTTAATTTGACGACCATTAAGTCCCCTTCCAAATAAAAAGTTCAACCTAAAAGGTGAGCATTTCGTAAGAAAATGCTGTTTGTTAAATTCAAGTATAATGTATTAACTCGAATTTGCTTAGTTTTAGTTCCTCTAACATTCCTGTTACGGAATAATTCCAAAAATAGTAAAACTAGTGCAATTGATATTACATAAAATGTTGATATTCAGTCAATTTTAACATAAATCGAAAGCGAAAAGGTAACTTTCGTCACGGGTAAAAATTTTAAATAATCTCCACCTTAAAGTTTGACTTGTTTTTATTTTCTTGTTATATTTTTTAAATTATTTAACAACTTATCAGGGACCATTAACTTGTCTTCCCATTAGTAGACGATCCAAAGTTTTATTTAATAGTTGTAATATTGTTTATTAGGTTATTGATTTGGGACTATAAAGTCCACATTTAGATGCCTCGGGTCGGCGGATAACTATAAGATCCTAACGATTTCGAGGGGATCTAGACTTAGGTAAGCAAAAGCTCATCGATTATGTGCCTACAATGTTACCTGTAGATAATATAAAAAAATATTTATTATATTACGTGGTTTTATATTTCGGTTTACTGGGATAAAAATGTGTTCAAAATTTAAAAAATATATATATATTTGATATTATCTGATATTTTTATTCGCAATAAATATTCAAGTTTCTTTTAGCATATTGACTGTTGATATTTTTTGTTGTTAACTTAGGATAACAAAGCTATTTGACCAAAGTCAGTATTAGTTTATTAACGTTGGTATAACTTTAAATATGTTATTTGTTATTAAATCAAATCATTGCTAAGCATTGAATAATGAATAATTTCGAATGCAATGTTTCCATCATATCATGTTAGTTGAAGGTTTTTAGGTAATGTATGAATTAGAATAACATTTGGATGTTACGAAGTTCACATTGTTTGTTAATGTTATTGGATTGAATTAGATTAATAGAGTGACTTTTATATGAATATATTGGGGTTTACTTGGTAGAAAAGTTTAATAAAATATAAATATATTATACAATGTTAGATTTTTTTATTTTATTTTTTAAATAACACTCCCATTTTGTTGTTTTGTGTTTTTATGCATTTTTTTGTTAGGTAAGTCCTGCCAGTTTTTTTTGTGTTTTCTGTAACTTTGCATGAATGCATGATTCACGGCTTAAATTTTTCGACTCGCGCATGCCTTATTGTTATTCTTTTCCTTTTTGTTCATACTAATATAATTAATAATTTCAGGTAGACGAGAAAACCCATGGGTCGGGAGACTACACTTAATTAACAAACGTTCGTTAGAGTAGTTCACAGTGACTAAAACCTCGGCGGTCAAATGATACCACGAATCTCCCCGGTACACGTTCCGCGCCGTATGCGAACATAACATAACGGAGAGGGTATCGAAGGACCCCCGAGCATTATTAGAATCATTCACCGTCAAACCTCACAATAAACGTTATTTAATTTCTTTTTTGTTCTTTTTTTTTTTACTTCCTCTCGCAAGCTTTGATCACAGCACTCGTTTCTCACGTAGACAGTAGGCGGGGCTGGGTCAGAGCGCGCAGTGACCGGAGTCGTGTTGCAGGCGAGGAGTCGTTCGCGCGGCTGGGCGGGCTGTCGTGGGAGCAGTGGTCGGCGCGGCTGGCGCTGCCGCTGGTGGCCGGCATGCGCGTGGGCGCGGCGGGGCCGGCGGCGGGCGAGCCCAGCTTCACGTGCCCCGACTGCGGCCGCGTCTACAAGCTCAAGTCGTCGCTGCGCAACCACCAGAAGTGGGAGTGCGGCAAGGAGCCGCAGTTCCAGTGCCCCTACTGCGTGTACCGCGCCAAGCAGAAGATGCACATCGCGCGCCACATGGAGCGGATGCACCGCGAGGTGCACGTCAAGCACGAGCAGTACATCAAGCAGGACAACGTGGACGCCTGCACGTAGTCCGACTGGACGAGGCCGATTTCGATATTTTACATTTCTCATACGATTAGTTCAGGCTCCTCAAGTTTTTAGCCGATTGTGATAAATGTGATGAAATCTCTTTTGTGATAGTGACGTAGGACGGTCACGTTAGATGTAATCGCCTTCCTCGATAGGCCGTTATGTGCCTTAGCTCGTTACCTACTCCGGTCTAGGAATGTGGAGTGTTATAGATACCGTATGAATTTAATCTCATGACGAATTTCTCTAAGTATTCACACTGGTTGCAGTTATTTGCGACGGTGTAAGCGACTGTTGCATTTATCCAGTACGTTAAGAAAAGTGATTTGTATAGTTACGCTTTTATATATTTTTATATACAGCATTTATCGTGTAAATTATCATTCCTGATTTAGACGAAAATAGGCGTTAGCGTCGCTAGATCGTTGCTTAGGAAAGTATAGCTCTTTGTTACCAGTTACAGTTACTATTGCCTAAATTTAACGTTTATATGTTGAAAAGAATTCATTCATTGGCGAGTTTGAACTTAGGTTCATTTGTTTTGACGAGATTAACGTACAACGTACTACATATGTAGGTACCTAAATGTAGTGAGAATGGAAAAGTTGTAATGAATACTTGCGTTCTTTTGTTTTATTTTATTACGTAGTTATTAGTTAAAATGAAGCTATTTTGTCGCTTAGTAATGCAAGTTTTAGGTCTTTGCCATAATGCATGTTCCATTATTTTTGTAATACTCAATATAAGTTAATTTTTTATATAATTTTTTTTTTTTTTGATTATTTTAGATCTCTTTACGTGTAATGCATTTATTTTATATTAATCTAGAACGTAAAGTCTGTCCTGACGACAGCAGAGATCGGATATTGTTTAAGTGGTATTAATTTTAAGTTCCTGGAGATGAATGTGAGGTGTAATGACTCGTTGTTCGATGTTATATTTGGGGCCAATTGTTTTTTACTTTAGATTAGGTCAGACCAGTGGAAATGAGTGCCTTATTAAATTGATTGTTAAATTGTAGACACTGCCATTGAGGGATTATCGCATGAGTGACCCGCACAAAGGAATCATGTCATATTTGGATGATGTCGAAATCTTCCATTTAGATTTTAAGTACTTTCTATACATTACCATTTAGAAATTATAAGTTTACTATGATACCACGGTAAGCAGAATTGTTCGCGTCTAAACTTACCTCGTTCGTTTAAATGCAAGAGAGGACTCGTCTAAGATTCTCGGATGATTTTGTTTTCGTGATACGTGATTAGAATAATCAGCAGGAGTTACCATCATACAATCAAAATGTAGAGCTCGTTAAGTACAACCATACAAGTCATTTCAATATAACATTAAGTGCCTTCAAAAAGTTAGTCATTAGGGTTTAAAATATTTCACAATCGAGAAAAGTTTCGGTCAAATCAATCGTAATGTAACTTGTTATTGCAAATATCTAGGTTGTGAATTTTGACAATATTAATACTAAGGATCAGTCGTCTATTAGAACCGTTATCAAACACACCCAGTACAACATAGCTGTGATAAGAATATTCTCAAACGTTTCGAATGCTTTTCGTATTCGGAACGAGCAAATTTAAAGATATATTATTGAAATCGTAACAAACAAGCCTAGATCTAAGTGAGCCGGTAAAATCTAGCAGATGTATAGTAAGAATTGTTACGCAGAGTGTCGACGGACTGTAGCGTATAATCTGACAATAGAAGTTACAGTGATTAAATGCATTTGATTGTATTTTATAACCTTTTTGTATTTTAAATAAAGTTGCTATTCTTGATATTTGATAGTTTCAATTTACAATTTTGTTAACCTGTTACATTATATCGGAATTAATAATTTGGTTAAGTGAAGTAGTTAAGATAACTAATTACTGTATTTGTATATTGGTAATAGTTTGTAACATGCATGTTTTTTATTAATAATTAACTCTAACATCTAATATTCGGAGATTTTTCGAATTCACTTAAAATGGAAAACATGTGGTTATTTCCAATTTAGGTGAGTCCTACTTTTTAACCTCTTAAGTCTTAAAAATGGTCGCATGCTATCCTACAGGGTAAATATGAGAGTAGCATAAATAGTATAACTATAGGAAAAGTGAAACAAATTAATGGGAGACATGGTGCATTATCCTACGCTTCTCACGTCAGTGCACATATCTTGAGGTTGCTTTGCTTACATATAACGGTGGAAGCTTTTTATTATTTGCACGTATTCATTTTTGTTTGCGTTTTAATTTCAGTTGCACAGTTGTACACACCTTATATATTGGGTTATGGGACCGCCGGTCTGAGTAGCGGCAAAGTCGGGTGGACGCTGTATGAGTGCGTGGATTGTGGGAATAAATACAAGCACAAGGGCTCTCTACAGCGACATATTAAGTACGAATGTAGAAAACAGCCGAGTTTCAAGTGTCCTTACTGCGTGTATCGCGCCTATCAAAAGCATAATTTGCTTCTACATGAACGACATCTGCACAAAGATTTGCCGGAGAAAGTGGATTTCGTGTCGGAATGACCCGCACATCAAGGTTTCAGTAAAAGTTTATTTTATAACTACTAACCGGCTATAAGGGGGTGACTAACAGAGTATATAGTTTACACTAACAAGTTGCGAGGGTAACATCGGCAAATTGACAGTTTTAAATATTTATATCAGAAGATTTCTCATACAACACCAACTCATCGCACTTATTTTTTTGTGCATTTTTTTTTATATTTTTTCGTTACAACAACAAAGCCGCTTTTCAATCTTTTATGCTCACGTCTTATCGGCTGTTTTGCACATTATAAGTAATATTCGTTTGTATGAGTATTCATTGCCCCGTGAGCAGACGACAGCCTATAAGACCGCTTGTGCAAGAATTGTAAATATAATTATCTTTAAGGTCAACAACCTAATTGAATAGTCGTTGATATTACTATAATAAACTAAAAACAAATTTATTATTTCTGTTACAGTTGAAGAAATTCAAATAATACTTAAAAGAAGAAGTAAGAATTTCACCATGAGGTTATCTGTGAGAAGAATTCGCAGTTCAAATGCATAAATGATCAAAATATTTTAAAACTTAGTTAATTGCGAAGAAATTTATATAAATTTCTTTTACTAGTAAATATTGCCTATTAGTCAATTTTGAATAAAATCAAAATATTTGCATTTTATTTGAAAAAAAAAGTACTTCAAATAAGAGAGAAGAAGAAACATTGTTTTTATATCATTGAGATAATTTATGGCAGCAATATAAATAATGTTACCACCGAGATTTTAATATTAAATTCGAATTTTGGTTTATGGTGGCAATGTTGAACTACTAATACATAATAATTTAAGTATATAACTATTGCGTAAGACATGTTTTTTTTATAAATAATTTTACTTTTAGATTGTTAAATTTTCTTGTTCTTGTTATTAATTTTTATTTAGTGTGTGTTCCTTGTTGCCAAAGAAATTTATCAAAGTAATTTATACCAAGCCAAATAATTGTATTATAGTTTCAGTATTTTTGTTAAATTGTATATAATATTTGCATTTGTTACTGTTTATAGCTAAGTTACCTTTTAAAGTTCAAAGAAAAACGCGCAATATATTAAACCAAAGAATCTTCCAGTCGATTCTAGCCTTTATAAGT
The DNA here is from genome assembly GCA_905220585.2 of Nymphalis polychloros. Lineage (NCBI taxonomy): Eukaryota > Metazoa > Arthropoda > Insecta > Lepidoptera > Nymphalidae > Nymphalis > Nymphalis polychloros. The sequence continues at coordinate 12,744,896 of HG992255.1, read as the reverse complement.
GCCTTATACGAAATATGTAATACTACTGTTACTAAGTAAATATTAAGAGTTTTTTATTAAATTTAAGATATGTTGTGATTACATTTCTTCCTTGATAGTCTTTCGTAATAATAGTTTGTTTTCAGTGTTGACTGTCTACATTGTTTACAAATGACAATATTGAATTATCGTTATCTGCTTCAAGATTTAACTAACTAAATGATAATACTCGTTTTCAAAATAAATTTACACCGAATCAGTTGCGATAAATGCACATGTCAAGTATAGAAAAATATTACGTTTAAGAACTGTTATTGTTTATCTTAAGTAATGAGCAATTGTGCGAATTATCATGTTATATTTATGTAATACATTAGTTTTGTGTAAATTTATTTGGAACAGACGAAAATTTTGTACGTACAAAATATTTAGATTTTTTAATAATTACATGTTACCTTTTATTAATTTGAATGTAAGAAATAATTACACTTAAACATATCGCATTCTACTCATAATTACTCAATGACGTGATATTATATACGTATGGGAAATTCGTAAATGAAACAGCTTATATACAAAAGTCATTCAATTATGTTGATTCTTATTATAAAATAGTGCAATTTTAATTATTTGAGTAATTGTTTTCAGATTATAACGTTTTATTGCTTTCAAACAAATGAAATCCTATATTATAACTTTGACCTAAAACGCATTTCGATAAATGTATAATTGTTTTTATTTTAATAAATACCTTCTCTTTCTCAAGCCTTTAGTACTACATAGAACAAAATGTTATTTATACACATTATTTGTCATTAATATTATTGTTTTTATTTATAATTTGTTTGAACAAATTTTTAAAAATTTTGTTACTTGGATTTTAATAATATTTTAAGAGAAGACTAACGTTTCAACAATTATAGATTTTTTACATATTTTATTACTTTGTGTTAATCATCACTCGTTGTACGGTTTAAATTTGCAAATTCAAAACTAATGATTTAAATATTATTTAATTTGGCGTCTATTAGCACAAAATAGTAAAGTAGGAATTATTTTAAAACATCAGAGATTCGATGATGTCTCCGGGAAAATAATTCACCACGAATGACTGTTAAAATGTTAGGTTATAAAGATTAACTACAGATAGCGTTACCGTTTCAAAACCGTCTTCGCTGCATCGTGTAAAAATGTCGACGCTGCAGATACTTGGACGCGATACGCGGTCTAAATAAAGAAAACGATCCACGAAAAATGCAGTTTCAAGCCCTGATACGTTGAGATTTTTTATATCAATATTAAATTTATTTTTGAACTTACTGCTATATATTATTATATACGAAGCAAAGAATACATGAGTAAAATGTAGCACAAATTAAAACAGTAAAAGTTTTTGTTTTATGTACTATATAAATTATTTTAAAGTGCAGTGTGTTTGGTTTGTTTTAATTGATTTAAGAATGAGAATAAATGTTCTTTATTTAATAAATACTAATGTGTCTTAATGTTCTAGACCCCAAGCTCCAGCCCAAAACTTTCATATAAGGATTAATCAATACATTTTTCAATATATTATGTTACATAGATATAAGAGTTGTTTTAAATTGATATAAATTTTTAGAAAACAATTTGTTTCAGGTGATCTGGATTTCTTTAAAAACATGATGCAAAATATGTTGCCCATCATGCCTATGAAGACTAAAAACTACTGGTCGCAATTCGATTCTAGTTTCGAGTGCGAAAAATGCAAGAGGAAATACAGACATAAAAGCACTTACCGAAGGCACATTACCTACGAATGTGGAAAAGAACCAATGTTTCGGTGTCCATTTCTGGATTGTACGTACAAGGCTTATCAAAAGACTCACACGGATGCTCATATCAAGACGAAACACAAAGTCATGACTATAGAATACAAGGGATGATGCATCACTCGAAAAAAGTGAAAATAAAAAATGTGATATTAAATTTAATTCTGATTAAAGTTAAGGTAAAATTTTATATCGTAATTTCATTTTTATTAGGTATTTAGATCAAAAAACATTATGTTAGTTCTTACATTTACAGCATGAAAACTACGATAAATGTATTCTTTAAACTTTGGCGCGAAACTTAGGCGTTACCTGTCAATCCTCTAGAATATCACATTTTTATTGTTATTTAACTTTTTGAATTGGCGAAAGTATAAAATGAACATATAGTAAGATATTTTATATATAAAGTACAATATGAAATAAGTAGCAATAATTATCACAAATATATATTAAAATTAGAATAACACATTTATAAAGAACGATTCAATACTATCTTAAAACGCACATTATACGATGAGTTAGTTCATTTGGTTAGATATACTATGTTGTGTTAATAAATATAATATTTATGTCATTTTACTTTTCATAGTGGTCGTATTTCTCAACGCATTGTAACTGTCATAATTTTTTTATATGCAAGATGTCAATGTCAATAACGACCGTGATAAAAACGATAGAAAAATCGGCAAATATAATCAATTTGTTCTAAAATAGTAATAGAATATGTCTCAATTTGAAATAAACAATTAACAGATTAGTGATTTTACAATATGAATAGATTACTTTCTATAAATAAGTGTTACTTTAATACATTTAGGAGTAATATTAGTCGAACTTCGCCTGTTATTTTAGTTCCTAAAAATGTTTTACCAAATATTTGTATTCTTCGTGGAACACACGAACAAAAGAAAATCCGGTCAACTCTTAATTATATGATAGCACTAGGTGTAATGACAGTCGGTTTAAGTTATGCGGCAGTACCATTATATAGAATATTTTGTCAGGTGAGTAACCCTATACGAAATGTATTCTTATCATATTTATTATTAGATAATATCAGGAGGATTTTTTAAACGAAGTGAAACGGCTTAATTATTACCCGTGCTTAACAATCTTATTTTTTAATCTTTTTATAACATTATTATTTAGTTCTTGTATTACAAGATACGCTGCAATGCTACCAAGTCCAAATATCCTTGAATAAAATATACCTTACATTGGAGTATATTTAGTTGACACTCAGTTATGTTATAATACTATTAAAGATACATTTCATAAAACAATATTATTGACATTGCTTAATGTTTTAAAAATTTAATCAAAGTGTTAATATAAGTGGCCATAAACAACAGATAAATATAAAATAATACTGTAAAAATTATTTGTGCTTCACAGGCATATAGCTATGGAGGTACTACTGGTCAGGCGGAGGCTGATGATTCTGTCAGTAAGATGAAAGCAATCAAAGATAGACCAATCAAGATTCGCTTTAATGCCGATGTCGCATCTTCTATGCAGTGGAACTTCAAACCACAACAAACAGATATCACTGTAAGTGATATTTATATCACACATAACGTATATAACAGTTTGCTTAGCTTTTCGGGGTTATTCAGTAAGTTATAAGGCCTACAACTTTACTTTTACTGGTAGTAGGGCTTTGTGTTCTATATTCTACCCCAAAACAGCAGTACTTGGTATTGTTGTGTTCAGGCTTGAAGGGTGAATGACTAGAATGAACTAGTAGTTAGTTACCAGTGTTGGTGGGGCATTGGCGATGTAAGCAATGGTTAACATTTCTTACAATGCCAATGTCTATGGGCATTGGTGACGATTTATTCCTACTTTGTTGAAAATATTTTAAAGGTATCTAGTGCCCCACAAATAATAACCCAGACAACTTTTTTTTTATAGAAAACAGTTTCAATTTTGTTACCCCAAGTATACATACATATGGTCATAATGCTATGATAAAAATAAGAACCAGTGCGATTACTAAAATTAGAGACATCTAAAAAGAGTTTATTCAGATTAGAAAATGAAAGAGTGGGTACTCCACAGGTGGTGCCGGGTGAGACTGCACTTGCATTTTACACTGCACGCAACCCCACAGATAAGTCAGTAATTGGCATCAGCACATACAATGTCATCCCTTTTGAAGCCGGACAGTACTTCAATAAGATTCAGTGCTTTTGCTTTGAGGAACAAATGCTTAACCCTCATGAACAGGTAATGATTGTTGAATAAGTATTGTAAATGTGGTCAAAGAGCAATATTCATCCTGAAGAATACTACTAACTAAGGTGAATTTCATTTCTATGCTGAATATCAATATCCAAGAGTGTTGGATCACCAATGACCTTATATGAGTCTTTTAAAATATTTTGTTTGTTATCTGGCCACATAGAGGATTTTAAAACACTATTTGAACTTGGTATTTCAAAATGTTGTTCCTATTACAGGTCGACATGCCTGTGTTTTTCTACATAGACCCCGAGTTTCAAGAAGATCCTAAAATGGAATATGTAGACGAAATAGTACTATCTTATACCTTCTTCGAGGCTAAGGAAGGACTGAAGCTACCGGTTCCTACTTATGCCAGATAAATGTTGTAATGTAAATAGTTGGAATCGTTGACACAGATTATGTATTTTATGTAGTTGTTCATTTAAAATTAAAATATAAGTTTAATAAATGTTTTGTTATTACGTTTACGTCTTGTCAAATACAGCATAAAGGGTGAAATTACAGTGGCAGCGGAATCCGCTGGCGGGTAACGCAAACACATAGTTTTTGACTAAGGTTCACCAAGTGCGGGCGGGGCGGGTGAGCGAGAATCGCAGCGGGACAAGCGGGTGTCGCGAGCGTGGCGAGTAGATGCGAGTCAGTTTGCGTTTCCCTTTCGCTAAAATGGACTAAATAAAAATTTTTTCACTTCCGTTGTTTCTCTAGATTCGCCTATTACACTTAAAACTCTAGGGCAGTCATGTAGATTAGGTTATGTTAGGTTACTTTTAAAGCACATCGCACCAGAACAGAATCGGCCCGTGTTCACTAATAAAAAACAAAAATATATATATATAAACTTTAACCCAGAGGTTTTCTGAACATGCCGTTTTGCACTGTTTAAACTTATGAAACATTAATTGTCAGTGTTAAAAATGATTACCCGTTAGAAAAGGCAAGATACTAATGTTTTGGTGAACACCCATATCCATTTTAGCGGACGATTAATTAATTTTATTCATCCGGTTATCGGACGACTAGCAAGAGCCTTCGATAACTGTGTTTCATGTTCATGACTGCCTCGTTGGTCTAGTGGCTAGATATTAGGCTGCAGACCCGGTGGTCCTGGGTTCAATTCCCAGGTCGGGCCAATAAATAGTTATTGGGTTTTCTGTCAGAAATTTCTCAGTAGCAGCCCGGAGTCTGGAAGGTGGAAGTGTGAACACTCCCGTGCCTCGGAAAGCACGTTAAGCCGTTGGTCCTGCGCCTGAACTCTTTCCGGTCGTGTCGGATTGCCGTCCCATCGGATTATGAGAGCTAAGGAAAAGAGAGTGCACCTGTGTTTGCGCACACACTTGTGCACTATAATATCTCCTGCGCAGTTGGCTAATCTCTCTTGAGATTGGCTGCCGTGGCCGAAATCGGTCTGGAGGACCCTTATTATTCATGTAATCAAAAGTTGTTATTATCATTCGAATGTAATAATAAAATTAATTTTCATGATTTCACAGCCTTTCGTATAAAGAATAAAATTCTCCATGTCTATAGCGATCACTATTGATATCGTGGCGATTGCTTTTAGAAAAAAAGGTCCTACTTTATATAAGCACTAGCTTCCAAATAATCTGATATTATTATCATTTTCAATATCGCACGAGGTACGTACGTCCAGACCGCTCAATCGCCCTAGTGCTACTGTGTTCATCCATGGAAATGTGCGTTTTCCGCTTGAGCCCGTCCCGCGCCACTGTAATCGCACACAAAGACAACATCCCCTCTCGATCCCATCTCCCGATCTACATACGAGTACAACTCAGTATGAATTAAAAAAATATCAGGAGAAAATGTGGGGTTGGAGGTTAGGGTGGAACCATAGCGCGTAGTGCGCTCGCGTGATGAAATGAAAAGACCATTAGAACTGAGAATTTAATATCCAAGAGACCGCCTAGGCCTTGACTGCGGCCGTGACGGGGTAGCCGCGCCGCAGCCCCATGCACTGGTCGCGGTCGATGAACAGCGTGCTGCTCTTGTAGCGCAGCTCGGCCTCCAGCCCCGCGCGCACGCCCAGCAGCGTCTGGTGCGTGCCCTCCGCCGTGGCCAGCTTGCTGCGCAGCGCGTCCATGGCCGCCTGCAGCTCGCACACCTCGCGCACCAGCCTGCCGGCCACGCCTTCCGTTACTACGGCCACTCGTTACGTGCTTTCCTACTGGATCGCTCCCGTACCTGTTCTGCGCGTCGTCCCTGCACTTCTCGAGGTGCGGGCGGTTGGTGCGCGCCTGCAGTCTCGTGTGCGCCACTTTCATGGGTTGAAGCTTGTCCTCGATGGCCTTGTTCAGCAACTCCAGTGTCTTCTCCACGTCGAACATTTCTTGCTGAATCTGAAGTTGAATTATATTTCGCACGATTAATATTTTAAAATACTAAATCTGAATGTTTTCGTTACTTTTGTGGTACTATTGTTCGTCTTAGCTTATGTTATGGAAATTAATTATATATATTATAGGACATATCGTCGGTCGAAAGTAGAAATATTATTTTGTTGCAATATGCCATTATATAGCTGTGACGCTTATCATGGACGAAGCCGCAATGGCCGCCGATTGTGGCAAACTTTAATCAATTATACGTTAAGATTCGAACTCACCTTGTGCAAATGCAGCTGTAGTTTGTTCTTGATCTCTATAGTCTCCGCAATACGTCGCGTAAACGCGCTGTTCGTATTACTCCATTGATCCCAAATCTCCGTCGCCGATACGTTGATTAAGTTTTCGGCATCTGCGGAATGAAACGCAAATGCGTCAAAGCATCTCGGGGACGACGTGCCCCGTGAACAAGTGGGGCCGGGCCACCGGACTCACCGGACAGCATCTGCACGGCCTTGGCGCGCTCGGACTGCGAGCGCTGCAGCGTGGCGGCGCTGGCGGCGGCCCAGCGCTCCGCGTCGCACACCGTGGGGTCGTAGCGCTCGATGCCGGCGTAGAACTGCAGACCCTGTAACGACCGCGACTCGTCGACGTCACCGCGTCCTTTATGTTGGCTACGAAATCATTTTGAAGATGATGTCCGTCTCTGGAGGTCGACATCGCAAAGAACCAGAGTGAAGTTTTTTGTAAATACTCGAATAATCCATATTTTGTCGTCGGTTAAAATATATACCACTAATAAAAATGAACGAATTTTATTATTAAATCAATTTTAAGGCACAGTGTTCGCTTGCCTTGGAGAAGTTGTTGAGTTGATGACACATAGAGTCGATGCCGAGGGCGTACTCTTTGTTACGAAGATCGGTCTCCAGCTCGTGCTGCGTCGCGCGACAATTCTTAGATTGTTGCCGAACCTGCAAAATATGTAACTTAGTCTACCCTCTGTATGTCCTAGTTATAAATATCGTGCCCATCATACGTCATATTATGTCATCAACTATAAATTATAGATTAAAATTTAGCCTTATTGGACCTTTTCGAGCATATTTCGGAACTTGTCCTGGCATTCCCGGAGTGTGGCCACTTCCTTTAATAGCGACTGCTCCACTGCATCGTGAACTTGCTCCATCCCTAAAAATATTTTACTGATTGAACGCTGTTATAATAAAATTAACTACTACTACTTACTATAAAGTAAGAAATAATATTAACCTTGTCTCTTTTCGCGATGGTACAAACACTCTTGAACAATATGTAAAGGACCCTCAATTCCAGCGATAGCTCTTTCCAGCTGCCTCCTCGTATCGTTCAGTTTCTCGCAGGTCGCCACTAAACGCTCCATTTCTATCGAAACCTAAAAAAAGATGTGAAAGTTTTTCTTTATTTATGTACCTACTTACGTAAGAGCACTACGCAGCAGAACAATCACCTCGTTTCGCCAGAATGTAGTGTCCGTTATCCTTTCACCGATTCTTCTACCGGAGTCTCGCTGCCCCTGTGTTCCAATTTCGTCAGTCTCTCTGAAATTTGTCGTACAGTCAGTATCGTTGGAGTTTGTTTTTTAAATATCAGTAAATCTTACCTCAGCATCCGCATAATATCATTTCTCACACGCTCTGAGAAGTTTCTCTTTGCATCAGACTCGTTATAGTTTTTGATGCTGGTCTGATTCCATTCGTTCTGAGTGTATCGCGTATAGAGCGCCGCTCGAGCTGCGTGTTCGGGGCTTCGGTCAAAGCCTGTGACGAGGTTAGGGAACCGCAGAGGCTCTGTAGCCATCCCAGCTGGTGTGTAGCACGGATCCACCATAGTATTTGTAATCGGTTGAGATGGCCTATTTCATAAAACAATATTAAGAGAGTAAACAATTAAAAATACCTATCAAATTTGTATACGAATATAATACAAATTAAGAACTGAATAAATAATGTCCGATTTCAGCCACGGCGGCAAATCTCAAGAGATTAGCCAACTGCGCAGGAGATATTATAGTGCACAAGTGTGTGCGCAAACATAGGTGTACTCTCTATTCCTTAGCTCTCATAATCCGATGGGATGGCAGTCCGACACGACTGGAAAGAGTTCAGGCGCAGGACCAACAGCTCAACGTGCTTTCCGAGGCACGGGAGTGTGCACACTTCAAACTTCCAGACTCCGGGCTGCTTTTCTAACAGATAATCCTAATAACTATTTCCTGACCCGACCTGGGAATTGAACCCAGGACCACCGGGTCTGCGGCCTTATATCTAGCCACTAGACCAACGAGGCAGTCAATAAGAACTGATTATCAATATTACGTATACGAAGTGTACATAAATTCGACAAAAGCTTATTTAACTAAAAAATAATATTTACATAGGTGTAACTTCAATCTCTTCGTAGCCCATGATAGGCCTCCACGGGTGTTTTTTTGGGGAGTGGAAACAGTACCCTACTTGTGGGGGTACACTTGGAGAACCTGCAGTTTCTTTTACGGGACTCCATTTTTGAAGTTGCTAAAAATAAATTTAGATAATTTACTGACATCTTTTAAAAATGAATATAATTTTTGATATGATGCTATATTTACTGTACACATAGAAACTTCCTTAGCCATATTTGTGGGTACTGTTCAAAATTTAGAGAAAATTTATTAATGGTAAAAATTAACATTAAACAACAAATTCAAAATATTAGTCGATGTCATGTTACTCCATAGTGATGACTAATTCTTTTAAAAGTTATGTCATTATTTTATTTCTTTGTATGTAAGGAGAATGCAATATAGTGATTTGAGTTTGTATAATCGATAGTCTTAATACATAATATTAAAGAAGTATTATATCTCATATCTTCGTCGTTTGTTTCCAAACGTAAAACTACAATAAGTCAATGTCAAGAGCTCGTGAAAGACAGTTGACAGATCTCTTGTCAGTGTCACTGAAATACTCATACGGATAACTCGGGATCAATTTGTTCGAAATAATTTTTAATACAGCAGAGTTCTTAACCGTCAGTGATAAATGTAACATCTTTGCATAAATAAAAAATGAGTAGCGTTCCTGAAAACGCACCTAATCGTGAGTTATTTAGATTTAGTCATAAACTATTTTTAATATTCCTAAAAAATGAGAATTAATCCATTAATTTCATTCAGATTGCCCTGGTACTCAGAGCGAGGATGCAGGCAAGGCCTCAGCGTGTGCTGGATGTCCAAACCAGAACATCTGTGCATCGGGTATAGTGGACAAACATTATTGATTATTACTTAGGATTTGTTTATTTACATGGCAAACTGATACTAGATAAAGGGGATCAATACCACTTGAATCATAAATAAAAAACTTGTAATATTTATAAATGAATCTCCATATATATATATATATTTAGATAGAGAATCACCAATGCAATTTATTTTACAATTCTATCTTATTTTTAAAGAAATACAATGTGTTAATAGTAACAATTTATATTTAAAAATGAAATTACGTAACTTAATATCCTTTTTAGGAGTACCGGCCGGACCAGATCCTGCAATTGAAATAATCAAAGACCGCCTCGCTAACGTGAAACACAAAATAATTATTCTCTCCGGTAAAGGAGGGGTGGGTAAAAGCACTGTTACCTCTCTGCTGGGACATGCGCTGGCCAAACTGAACCCTGATGCAAATGTAAGTTCATTTAACATCATTTTTCATCATCATTTCAACAAAAAAGAATTGCTTTTTATCACGTTAGATAAAATATTGTTTTTTTTTGCTTTGTTAAACAATATTATTATGAAATTGCATAATTTAATGATTTTGTAATAATTAAGTTATTATGACTAGTTAAATTAAATTTGCTTTGTGCAAGATTTTCTAAATAGATACACCCATATAAGCACTTATATTACCACCAAACAAAAATATTTATGTTCCTGTGTATTGTATGGTCACCACCAGACATTTAATCACTGGTGGTGACCACTTACCATCATGCTAATTATGATTTATATTACACATTTGTTACTATGCTGTCCCATATTTTTCCTTTATTACTGTGATTCATGCTGTATTTGCACACACTATTGTGATGAAGATTCAACCAACTTTTATAAATGGTCTCCAACTTCATACAATAATGACTCTTTAAATATTTTTGGCAAATCATTCAAGTACACTTACAAATACATGTTACATAAGATGTGACATATTAAATAAGCAAACAAGTCATTGTAAACAGACTTAAACGAGATTAATTAAAGTAATAATTTTTTGTTAAAAAGGTTCTTTAGAATCGATGTATTGTTTACCATTTTACTATTTATATACGTAATTATTATTGTATAGACATAGGCTTATGGCAAAGATATCCTATAAAAACAATCAAGATAACTTTAATTATTCATCCAATTATGGATGAACGAAAATGTTGAATGTAGGAGTGCTTTAGAAGAAAAAATGTGTTTAATTAATAAAAACTGCAACATTACCCTATTATATCTCGAACGTCTTTCATATGAGTTGCCGAATTCCATGTCGATGCCTTAAAATTAACAGACACGTGTATCGATTCCGAAGTCTGGTGGGAGATTTCGCGAGGCCTCGTCTCGTGGCGCGGCACCGCCTGGCACAGCCGGCTATTTAGGTCACTACATTATAACATGGGTTTCATTTTCCGACTTAAATCTAAAAGTATAAGTATCAGTTATCGATAAGTGGTTTAACCATATTTTTCTTATGTCCAAGAATTGTACGTAGTTTTTATTTCATTATCCTTCCTTGATATTATCGTAATTGGTGTTATTTTATTATAAGGAAACATTATCTAAAGGAAAAGCAATATTTTCTTTATTCATTTCTTATTTCATTCGAAAATTTGATCTAAAACATTATTTAAAATAAAAAAATAAGCCGAGCTGGCACAGTGGTTAGATTGCGTGAATCTTAACCGATGATCGTGGGTTCAAACCCGGCCAAGCACCACTGAATTTTCATGTGCTTAATTTGTATTTATATATAATTCATCTCGTGCTTGGCGGTGAAGGAAAACATCGTCAGGAAACCTGCATGTGTCTTATTTCACTGAACTTCTGCCACATGTGTATTCCACCAACCCACATTGGAGCAGCGTGGTAGAATAAGCTCCAAACCTTCTCCTCAAAAAGTAAAGGAGAGAAGGCCTTAGCCCAGCAATGGGAAATTCATAGGGTACCACTTTGCTTATTTTTACACAATCCCAGAACAGTTAATGTATTTATCGTTTGTATATTGATAAAACCTGAAAGCTTGAAACGAAACAATAAAGTGCCGTCAGGCTCTTAAAGTCATGTTTAATTTAAGGATTCTTATAAACTTATTTATTTTACTTGTTATTGTTGTTATTGTTTTATAATATAATCGACGGAAGGCAAAATTAACACTTATTATAGTAAAACAAAAAAATGGCGATCCATTATGTCATGGACAAACTGGCGTCTGGCCTGGCCAGTATCCACATCAACCAGGAAAACCAAATAATCCAAAATTAAAAAAACACCCGCAGACAATTAAAATTATAGATCACAGCAGTAATTCTAAAATTTCATCGATACTCTCTTGAAATAATATTTAGGCCTAGCAAATATAAAATCAATCAATGGAATTAAAATACATCATAGGTGAGGACGACTCACTGGAGATTTGTATATTTAAAAAAAATATATATAAATTAAGTATATCGGGTATCTTTTTAATTTAAAATAGGCAGACTGGTGAATGAGTTACCTTATGGTAAGTGAACAGTGGACACCACTGCCTATTAACATATGCACTATAACAAATATTACCCATCCCTTACATCGCTAATGCGCCCGAACCTTGATAACTAAGATAATATGTACCTTGAGCCTGTACAACAATATTAAGAACCGCTGCTTGGCGGTAGAACATGTGATAAGTGGATGGAACCTACCCAGAATGGCTTGCACAAATCCCTACCGTAAGTGATGACATTAATTGATTCCTATAACTATGTGTTAATAGTCTAAAAGAACCGTTAATTTCACGGTCTTGTATACAGATCTATCAACCGAGTCCAATTTCAGTGGTGAGAGATAGGTACGATTGTGTACTACTTTTATTTCGCGCCAATTTTCGCGCAATATTAACGTCGCTGTACGTTGTTAATATTGATGGGTGCGGTCACGTGCCGGTTGAGTGACACGCGGCGTATATTTTTCTCTCCCAAGAATTGTGTTATTTAATCATTGTTTGTTGAGTTTTGTGGATTTGTTGCTATTTTTGTTTTGTTATTTAACTGTTTTGTTTGGATTTGAAAAAGTGTTCGGGATAATTATCTATCGTCATGCCTCTGGCGGCCGTAAATTGAACTGAACAGCAACCATTAAGCCGAAGTACCCCCACCGCTGTTGTTACCAAATTATAATAATTATAAGTGATATTATGTATCCGTGAATGTTCGTGTTAAATGGTTTTTTTTTGGATAAAATAACCTATAAAAGAAACGACATCGATTGCAAATGGGATAAGGATAAGACTATCCTTTTTACTGTACAGATTAGAAAAAGGTAGCAATATTAACCAGACATTTGTTTTCATCTTGATTCTAGACTGATTTAGATTTCGTAATTAATAAATATATAGTATTTAAAAGGTATCTATGTAATAACTTTGGCGACCTTTATTAAATCCTTAAATATGTAGATACCTTAATATGAATATCGAATGAAGATTTTATGAAATATAGTTTGTATTTGTAGATAATGAATAATGAGATTTCTCAACTCATTAGCGAAAGAATATTCTTATTTATAATTTTAAAAACACTTCGTTTTTAAAATCGTGCTGAACTTTTAAGATAATGTCGAAAATAAACTCGCACAATCACATTCTTAAGGACAAGGTTATTTTGGAGAATAAGGCGTGGTCTTGTAGGTATTATAATAAATCTATAATTAGAACAATTAATTAATATTGTGTACAGTTATTAAATATAGTTACCTAATATCGGTTATTAATTAAGTATATGTAAGTATGTATTTCCAACGAGGGTTCGACTTCCTTCCGTTTCGAGGTTTTTCTTCGATGAGCGAAATATGCGTTAAAGTTATATAATAAAATATTATTATTACAAATTTATACACTACTGTCCCACTACTGGGCAAAGGCCTTTTGAGGAGAAGATTCGGAGCTGATTCCACGACACTGTTCCAGACGACAGGTAAAATGAGACAGTTATTTTGAAATCACAGACACTACAATATATTTATGTGTATAGATTTGTTGATATGTTTTTCATTTTATAGGTGGGTATACTAGACGCCGATATATGCGGGCCGAGTCAGCCGCGCGTGCTCGGCGTCAGCGGGGAGCAAGTTCACAACTCGGGCTCGGGCTGGTCTCCCGTCGTGAGTATACACCGCAGCCACTGACAACGTCTGAGCCTGGCAATTATCGTATGGTTCTCATCACGTTGATTTAACGAAATCGAGTTGCAACTACGTTTTATTAACCGACTTCAAAATAAGAGGACTTTTTTTCAGTCAGCTTCCCCTAGAATATCATTCATGCGGTGCTATAAAACAATATGCGTCAATAACTCAATAGAAACATAGGAAAGATAAAAAATCGAAATGTTAAGATTTCTCCAAAAACTCGTTTGTTTCGACTAAATAACAATGAAACGAGAATCTACACTACATAGGGAACTAATATGTATTATATTGGTGTTTAGTACATGTCATGAGATCATAATATACACTTCATTATTGTATTATGTGTTGCAGCTTCCTTAATTAGCGCTGACATCTTATATCGTTCGTATTGTAATTAAATTAGATAAAAGTACATTCACTCGCAGTTGAATGGCTTCAAGTGTATTGATCATCTCGTCCCTAAAATAATAAACCAATCAACAATTGTTCTTAATTTAGTTTATGAGAACATATTAATCAAATTAACCAAGTTCACCTTATATATTTTTTTAATTTACTACGATATAATTTTTCTTTATTCACTAGTAATCCGTGCTTAGAATTTATTCCGTATTTTGATGTTAAATAATTTTCCTTATTTATTTTATTTAGATTATATCTAGCTTATTTATAGAGACAGGATATAATACGATATGGGACTAATGCTTGTGTAAAAGAATATTTTTAATACTACTATCAAAAATATTACTTTAATTTATTTAATGATTTTGAAATTATTTATCAATAAATTGTCTGTGTTTTTACAAACATCGATCTCATCTATTTTTATCTTCTTCGGTATATTGTTAGTATATCATAGAGAATATCATTATGATCATAAAAATATTGTTTCTTTCAGTATGTAAGTGATAATTTATCTCTGATGTCCATCGGGTTCTTATTGGCCAGTCCCGATGACGCTGTCATTTGGAGAGGACCGAAGAAAAACGGTAAATGCACGAGCAATTTATAATTATATGTATTACTAACGTTAACCGGTGGCAAGATAAAAACTCGTGTCCGACTCGTGAAGTGGTTATTAGGTATCGTGTGTCGGTTCTATTTATGTAAAATTTTTAAAATACTAAGCAAAAAAATTACTTAAAAAAACATATTAATTGTGTTTAACGACACTGTTGGTGGTAAAAACGTGGACTACTGAGGTCATGACCTCGTGTCTTAGCTACCCGATAGGTAAGAGCTATCGAGCGCCCGCACCTGTGTTGCCATGTAATTTTCGTCATTTAAGTTAAAAAAAAAAACCGGTATAAAAAAAAATTTATACGTTCAAATATGATGAAAATGTATTATTTAATGTTAATTATATTACAGGTATGATCAAACAATTCCTAAGTGAAGTGGATTGGGGGGACTTGGATTACCTCCTAATCGATACACCGCCAGGTAAACATGTTTTTCTACACTAAAGTGACTGTACACTGTCGTATTCATCATTATAGACGTGAATTCATGGAATATATATTTGTCTTTTTATTTTTAAAAATAATCATATTTATTATTTTAATTTTTCCTATATAAAACACAATCGGTCTCGCATGACCGATTAAAAATTTCTAATCATATCGAAGTGGCGCTTCGGCCGGTCGGTCACTAGTAAAAAACGAATTGCACTACCGTAATCTTCGCAGGCACATCGGACGAGCACCTGTCCGTCGTCCAGTACCTGTCGGCGGCGGGCGTGTCGGGCGCGGTCGTGGTGACCACCCCGCAGGAGGTGGCGCTGCTCGACGTGCGGAAGGAGATCCAGTTCTGCCGGAAGGTCGGGCTGCCCGTCCTCGGCGTCGTCGAGAACATGTCGCTGTTCGTGTGCCCCAACTGTCAGGTAGCCGTGCCGCGGGAACGCCGGAGCCGTCGCTCGCCGAGTCGAGCGGAGCCCCCCTAAAGCGACCCGCGGTGCGTTCGGTCCGCAGGCCCGCAGCGAGATCTTCCCGGCGACGACGGGCGGCGCGCGCGCCATGTGCGCCGAGCTGCGCGTGCGGCTGCTGGGCGCGCTGCCGCTCGAGCCGCAGCTGGCGCGCGCCTGCGACGCGGGCGCCGACTTCGTGCACGACCTGCCGCACTCGCCCGCCGTCGCCGCGCTCCGGCACATCGTCGCCGGTCAGTTCCTCACCTCGCGACGGCGATCCTGTTGTTGTACATTTACAAAAATCTCTTTTTTTTTTCAGAAATTGTTGCCGCCTGCGATCGGCCTACGAGTTCGTAGAGAACTCGGGCCTCGACTGTCCAGCGCGAGGGCCCCTTTTAAAGATAACGTAATGCCTAGTCGATGTACAAACGATAAATGAGACGAAGGAATTTATGATTTATAAATAATGACATAAGTATAAATTATATTTACATTTAAAAATGTTGTTTTAATTCCGATATTAGTAATAATAAAAGTAATAAAGTTATATATAAAAGAGGTGCAAAATGCGCGGCAACGACTAAAACAAACGTAACACTGTGAAAGAAACATTTATTTTACTCATTTGTAACAAGAAAAAATGTTTTAACAGTTTTAATTTTAAAGCAAATATCAAATTTCTACAAGAAAATTCTTTACGCAAGTCAGTTACGATTATAATTTAGTTATCTATACTAATATTATAAAGCGGAAAGATTTGATTTTTTGTTTGTTTGTTACGATTTAACTCAAAAACTACTGGACTGATTTTAAAAATTATTTCACCATTCCAAAGCTACATCTTTACCGAGTAACATAGGCTATATCATATTTTCAAAAAAGTTAGAGATCCCTACCTAAAATGGAACAATATCACAGTTTGAACAAACTGTAATTGTCCTACGTTTAATCTATTACCAAATAACTAATTTAAGTTAAATAATAGTTTTTAAATTTTAGCGGGCAAAGTGCTTGTATATTATAAAAACAATCTTTATCAAAACAAATGAAATAAAAGTAATTGTACACCTTGACAAATTAATTCAAAGCTCACATAGCAAGAAGCACTAGTTAATATATCTAGTTAATATTTCAGCCAAATTAGATATAGCGAAATTTTGAACCAATCGTCGTATAGGTGTTCATCAAAACATTAGTATCTTGCCTTTTCTAACGGGTAATCATTTTTAACACTGACTTATTTGATTGATTAATGTTTCATAAGTTTAAACGGTGCATAACGACATGCTCAGAAAATCAATTTTGAATTTACAAAATTAGTTCCTTATTCTTTATTTCATTATTATAATTTCCAAACGACATATCCGTTATCTTGACCGCTGTCACATGATTTTGACATTGGCAGCTTAATCAGAAAATTAGTATCCAAAATATGAACGAATTTAGAAACATTATAATATTAAAAATTAATAATTACTCACTTATCTGTCTTATAAACTAAAAAAACTTAGAAGAATCAAGATCTATTAGTTGAATAAATTCCAATTGAATTGTCATGTCAGTTAGAGGTTGTACACAATATTGCAAAATTAATATAACATATTACAAAGATAAAAAAACTTTAAAGTGAAGTTATCCTAATGCCTGCCCATCGTGATGAAGAAGAAGACAAGCCCTGCAGAGCATGTTCAGACTTTAAGACTTGGACAAAACTGCAGAATAAATCCAAAATTACTACGCCGAGTAAACCGGTAAGGTTATTTTCTGTTTCGTAACTAGTACTTCTAGATTCAACCAGAATTATATTTTGTACAAGAAAAATTAAATCGATGTCTTATTTTTTACAATGTGAAACTTGTAATCTATGTTACTGTATTTATAAAACGGTCGCATGGTTGTCAGTTTATTGCGAAATATCCGTTGATAGATAATAATCATGTTAATAAGATTTAATTAATGTAAATAAAATCATGGAATTAAGTTATCAGCTGATGTAATACCTGAGCCATATAATTAGTCATTAGAAAAAAGGGAGGAGCCCTTTTAAATTCCATTAAGATAGTGAAATATGTGATAGCATTGAATTATTTATTATATCAGTATGTATTTTTAAGCCTCCCAAGCAAAGCAAGGAGTGTCCACTGGATAAAGATGAGCTGGGCAAGTCAACATGGGGTTTTCTTCACTCCATGGCTGCCTACTATCCAGATAAGCCAACCAAAGTTGAATCTGATAACATGACCAAGTTTTTCAATATATTCGCTCAATTCTACCCATGTGAACCTTGTGCGCTAGACTTTCAAGAGGAGTAAGTAACTAATATTATAAAATATTGATCTATGTACTTATTTAAATAAAAATAAACTCCCCTATTTAACATATTGATTGAAATGTAGCAACCTAAAACTATAACAAAACAATTACTATTAGCTTCATGATGTAACAGTTCCCTCTTTCATACATCAGTTTAGAAAAAAAAGTTATAAAAATGAAGAATCATAATTATTTTAATAATAACTATAGTTACAATAGACAAATATTTGAAGTATCTCGTAAAGCATTTGCAGGGCTGATTATTTGTAGTTTGTTCAACTACACCATGTTACTACTCTGTTATGCCAGGCTAAAATTAATAATAAATTGTGATCATGGCTAAAACTCAAGTCAAAGAATAAGAAGGTGAACAAACATTGCAAAGTTTAAAAACAAAAAGCTTAATATTTACATTTTATATTTATCTTAAATGTATTTGTTCAATTGAATAAGAAACAATGACGAATGAATATTTAAATGAATAGACAAATAATGTGCTTGCTTATGAGATGTATTAAAAAAATACTTGAAATATTCTTTTTTCTCTTTACAGCATTAAAAAGCATCCACCAAAAACAAAATCCAAAGACGAACTTGCAAAGTGGTTGTGTGAGAGACATAACCAAGTGAATGTTAAATTAGGCAAGCCAGTGTTTGACTGCAGCAAAGTGCACGAGAGATGGCGGGATGGCTGGCTGGACGGCTCTTGTGATTAGATGTTCAATTTCATAGTGAAAATATCGCCTCATGAATTCTTATGACCACATTATTATTCTAATTTTAAATATACTCATGTTATATAAACATATTATTGATACTACTAAATAATCCAATTTAACTTTCTAATGTTACCCACATAGGTTGTATTTTCACTGTGAAGCCTTAGACATTTTTATTATTAAAGATTAAGCATTGTTTTAATATGAAGATATAACTATTTTGTCTGTTTTACTGCCACCTGTAGTCAAAATGTGATAATAACATTAGAATTATAAATATTTACACATTACAAGAACTATTTTGATTCTTTATTGATATTTTATTTATACATATTACTAAACCCAAACTGTTCTGGAAATAATTGAGCTAAATTAAAAAAACAATTGCATTTTTAATTTTTATTGTATAAAAATTAGATTAAAAGTTATTTGATATTATAAATGATAATAGTTACGTATAGACCATTTAATATTTACACACAAAATGTCAAGATTTTTTGATTAGACTGAATTAAATTTTTAATTGCATATAACAACCACTATTATACATCTTAACAATAAAACTTAATCTACATAATACATTAAGTTACAATATAACATTAACATGTAGCAAATCCTTATGACTAAATGTATTCCCATTGCAGATTAACTAATATTTAATTAGTTAAATCTAAAGATCTTAAAAGCAACAGTTAATCAATAAAAACAAATTAAACTTAACTATGTAGTTATCACCACAAAATGTTTAACCAGACACGGACATTTCAGTCGCTTTTAGACCAACATTTTGGTCATTCTGGTCGTTGCTTGGTTTGTTCTCATAAAAATTCCATCTCCCTCTCGATCCCAACGAATTTCAACTGTTCTGTTGGTCCATATCTGTAAAACAATCATTAAGTTTAAAACATGAAGCATTAATAAATCCTGAACATTGAGTTATTTTAGTTGATAGGTTAAGTGCAAAATGCAAGTGCTCTGTCTTTATTGCCATAGTGCCATATCTCTGAGTATAGCACTCGGCAGGATCGTCAGCTTTACGTGGCCCGGGCTGCGGAAATCAAATTGTCGTAACACCTCATTGACTTTTTAATATTCAACCTGAGATTTGAACCTTACTATCTATAGACTTACGAACTACTAAGACTAGACTATTTAGGGATTTACAAATTTCAGAATAAACACAAATAATATCTGTACACAGTTAAAAAAACATCTGTTATAAATTTTAATAGGGATAATAAATCCTCTTATAGCAGGATAGTGACAAATATGACAATTAATAAATTTATTAACAGTTTAATTGAGCAATATTAATGGTATAACACACTTGTTATAACTGGAAACGAAAGGGAAAATAGAACAATGTTCACTTTGAGATCCACTTGAATGAGATTAAAAGGCTTAGCAGCTAAAGCTTTAAATTGTCACTTAGCATTCAAAAGTGGTTCCTGAAACAATGTTACCTGTAGTCGAAGAACAACTCCTCGCCAGGCTGTATGGCGCGCTTGGCGAAGATGCCGATGCGATGGTCGCCGTTCACCATCATCACCTTGGCGTAACAATTCGGGTTGATAGAGTGGTTGGCGAAGCGAATCTTGTTACCCTTGCGTGTCGCGTCCACGACGAAATCTAATGTAAATGTATTATAAATATAATATATAAAACATCCTAAAATCATTACCAACAACATCTTTATCAAAATTATTTTATATTATGTTTTAGCGGCAAACGGACCATTTGATGTTAAGTGGTCACCACTGCCTATAGACATTGGCGATGTAAGAAATATGAACTGTTTCTTACATTACCCAAGTTCCATCAAGTACCAACCTTTGGATGTTATGCCCTTTGTGCATGTAGTAACATAGGTTCAGTGACCCTTTAAACCGGAACGCAAGAATGATAATCGTAAGCGTTGCTGTTTAGAGCCAGTATATTCGAGTGGGTGGAACCTACTTAGAATGACGGCGGAAGAGAACTGATCCCCATTGGTTACTTTTCCATCAATTAAATAACTTAATAAAACACCTTTTACAAGTAGTGGGTACATTACCATTATTAAGGTTGAACAGGAAGGAGCACATGTACTTGTCGTAGACCTTCCCGCGTCGGTCCGCCTCGTCCTGCGAGATGATCTCGCCGCAGTACTCAGAGATGAACTCGTTCTTGTGCGCGGCCTCCTTGAGGAAGATGCCCCAGCCGGCCACGTCCGACGGCGCCAGCAGCAGGTGCTTGTGCAGGCCCCTGAGGGAGAGACGTCTCATGAGACACGCGTCAGTTGTGGCAGTAGAGCGAAGGGGCGGCTGCGAGGTGCATCTCTTCACGGACACCTTGCACGCACGCCGTGCACGGGTCTACACACGGACGCACCTCTGCACGGACACGTTGCGGCAGTAGAGCGGCAGGCGGTGCGCGAGCGGCGGGGCGAGGGGCGGCGCGGGCGCGTCGGCGCCGCACGCCGTGCACAGGTCGGGGTCGCACTCGCGCACGCCCAGGTAGCACGGGCACTGCTTCGTGTTGCACTGCGCCTTGCAGCGGCAGCCGGGGAAGCGGTTCTGGCCTGGACGAGCGGAAATGGTATTGAGTCGCTAGCGAATCATCGATTATATAGGTTGTTTTTTTTTAAACCAATGGATTACGATTGGTTTATAAAATATTATTAATACTCTAAAGTATCAAAATCGGCCTCGAAATTAGTTTAAACACGTTTAAATATTTTTTAAAGGACCAAATATAAATTACTTTATTTTTATTATTTACTACAAACAAAGGAGGAAAGGAACAAAGTTGAGATAGGAGAGCTAGCTGTCCCATCTCAACAGGTGGTAATTTTGGGTATGCGTTAATCAGGCAATCAGGACACCTGATTTTTTATAAGCATACAAAAACTCACAGTCACTGCTGCACTGACAAAACTTCTCACAGAAGTTCTGTGACTGTAGACAGGGGCACATATTGTCGCAGGGCTGGTTGGGGTGATCGCACGGTGTGTAGTTGTAACTGTAGACATTATAACGAGTAGAAATTTAGGAAATTAAATAAATAACAATATTACAATCAAATATACACACCGCTATATTGTGAATACCAACTAAAAACCAATACACATCTCATTATCGACTGTCGCTACATTAAAACTATTTTTTTGCGAGCAATTCGACTTTAAATAATCTTTCTATATCCTTTTCCAATAGCATGAATAAAGAAAAATAAACAAATTTGACATAATCTATGGTGTTCATTAGGGATTCGTATATCATATATCAACATTAGTAGTTAAGTGGAATATTGTTGTATTATAAATGAAGATATATGATCGAGAATAACAATAATACTTGTTTGAAATGTATAATATAATAGAACTATGTGCAAATCGCATACTAGTCGCAGTAATCGCATCTAATATTTGATTTTCATTCTCCTTCTGGAATCGGCATAGGCTATGCAACTTGCGCCTGCGCATATGTGTATATTTTGTTGCCGACATTTCACTCAATACTCGCGTGGCTCGGGAGCACGATTACGACATAACGTCTCGCTTCCATGATATAGGTGCTCTGTTTGGAGCTACTAATATTATATTGCTATGCGGTTTACGCGGAAGTACTGAAAGCTTATCTTGTAATAAGTCAGTCCCCGTAAGGGCAGTACTCACACGTGGTGCGAGGCGGAGTCCTTCTTGAGCTGTATCTTGCGGCAGTGCACGGACCACAGGCGGTGCTTCTTCTTCTTCTTGCGCGGCGGGGTGCACTCGGCCTGCACGCCGCAGCTCTCTCGGCCCGTCTCCGTCCAGTGGCGGTACACCTGCGGGCGCGACGGTCAGCGGGGGCGGACTGCAGTCACGTCGCGGGGGGAGGTGTCTTACCTGCTGGCAAGTCTTCGACAGCATGACCTGGGCGATTGCGCAGTAGTTGGCGGGAAACACCTTGTGCAGCGAACGGAACAGCGACTGGTCGGAGCCCGTCCATTCGGATTCATCGCCCACCGTCAGACCTAAATTGTAAACAATAATCCCTATATGTAGTAGCTCGGAAAACTATTTGTAATGTAAAAGTTTACCTCTAGAACCTCTTTCGAAAGAGATTTGAAGATGATAAATTTGTGTTTTTTGTGAAAATGAAATTAATTAATTCTCATTAATCATGTAACTTTCGACTTTGAGGTATATTATAAGTAGAAAAGAAATTGAAAAATTTTGTAGACAGATGGTACGTAATTTTTCGCATTTAATTTCGGTTCGTATGTGAACTGTGTAAATATAATATTTAACTATATATACATACCGAGTGCATTATAAGTGGCCTCCGCCGGAGAATCGGCGGGCTTGTTGTTTCCATTCGAACTCCAGTTGCTATTGCTGGAGTTGCTGTTGCTACCTGAAATCATTCGATCACCGTATCATCATCGCTATCGAGTAAGGAGAAATGCCGAAAAAGTAAAAATATTTTTATTTCAGTGTTTTTGTAGAATTGCCAAAAATGCTAATTCGTTTGAGGGACATAAATGAATTCGGAGACGTGGAGCGTGCAGGTAGGAGAGGTGTGGGTACCCTTCTGGTAGCGGTTGCTGTCGTTGCTGTCCTCGGAGGAGGCGTCGTTGGGCGAGTCGAGCGCCAGCGGCTTGTCGTCCGCCGCCTCGCGCGCCAGCTGCTCGCGGACGCCCTCCTGCGGACACGGAGCACACAGGGCACTGAGTAATCGGCGGTACCAGCCTGGGTTTTACCCACGAACATCGGTTAAAATTCACGCGTTCTAGCGACTGGGCCACCTCGGCTGCAGTCAATAGAAACGATTTCATGATTACACTATATATTAACTTACCAGTAACATAAAACAGTTTGGACTGCAAGGTTCAGAAAATGGTTTCAAATCTGGACCCTTTCGCTTCGTTAAGTTCGGTCGGGGGTGACATGCTTGTAGGCCTAGTCGAGTCATATTAAATAACTATTAGAAAACACGTTATTAATATAATATACCAAAGACATCAAAGACGATTGTAACTTTTGACAATTGCTATAGATTCTGTAATGAATAGGGTTACCAGACCTTAAAAACGAAATGGAACTTAATTACACCATATAAAAGCTTGACATACGTTTTTAAATCTGGAAATAAATTTAATATTATTAGATGTTGCCATTTGAAAATGATGTTACTTCAATACGCATAGCTTTTTTATAGTAGTTTATTTGATCCGGCTAATCTCAGGAACTACTACTGGTTCGAATTTAAAAAATATGTTTGTGTTGGACAGTCCTTTTATCGGGGAAGCCTCTAGGCTTATTTTTATTTATTATATTTTTATTAATTATACGCGGGTGAAACTTCGGGGCACAGCTAGTAATCAATAAACAAAAATACAGATAGATGGAAAAAAACCGTTAAAAGCAAAGCCTGGCAACCCTAAGTCTAACTAGACACAATCTCTGAACTAAACTAATTTCAAATCAGAGCTTAATGGCTCTCCTTCGTTTTTATTCTTGATATAAAAGACTATACTTAATTTTTTTAAACCTTAAAACAAAATAACCCATAGTTTAGAGATAGTATGCAACAGAATCAATGACATTTAAGTTGCTTTTGTATTTTTAGGAAAAAAACAGACATTAATTTCTTTTTAAATTTAGAATAAATTTAAATTTTTTAATATCAAATTTGGATCTGATTTTAATTTTATGTTAAATTTGTCTATTTTCATTCCTTCCCAATTACATAATTTGCAGCCATCGCAATCTTAAAATTAATACATTAACATACACATGGATTATAAGTAACATGAATAAAATAAACAATTAAAAACATTAAAAAAAAAAAAACCATAATAACACAATGACAAAAATAAAAAATGGCGTATAAATAAATATACCATAAATAAACAGCAAAATAGGTGTAATAGTTTTGGGTCAGTATAACTAAAACAAGTAATTTTGAACTATATTTTTTTTTCATCATATAATTATTTGAGCCAATTATTGTATTATTAAATATCATTCGTGAATGATATATATATTGGAATTGCGAAATAGCCAAAATAATGGTAATAAAAGATGAAATTTCCATATATTTTTTAACCTTACCTGTGGCCTGACTTCCTGTCAGCCAAACAGAATAACATAAACTGGTAAGGCGTATGATATATTCAAATCATCATTATAATACACATAATACCATGACTCTAATTATTTTAATATTCAATACAAATATGTACATAATTATATAATCAAAATTAAAATATACTATTATGAGAACTTTTGAAGAATCACTTAATATGATAATATTTAACATAAGCTTCCGGTTTGGAATGTAGATGAACGAATGACATTTGACAATAACCGCTAAGATAATCAATGTGAAGACTTTGTTAGTTAAATTCATATATCATGCATGAAGATGAACTAATTATGAACTCGAATCTTGTTTTTATACATACATAGAATATACTTTTATAAACTGTGGCCTTCTGTATTTTGATGTTTGTAGTGCACTTAATATAGGAGATATTAAAACAAAAATGCCTCTATATTCCACACACGGTTTCAGCTAGATGTTAAAAAATCCATTGAAATTTGAACTCTAAATATGGGAAGAAAATTTTGTATAAATATAAATCATAATACTATAAATATGGTGTCATGTAGATTGAAGATTATCTATGTATTTAAAATATTGTGATAAATTCGACTCTGACATAGCAACTGATGTAACAATGGGTTCATTGTATTTTTTTCCATAATTCACAAACTTAATACCACATATTTTTCAATAATTTTACTATAGGGTTTTCCATTAAGGGCGCTTGATCGTGCAGAACTTCCATCGTAGCGTGTGCTGTGTGGCACGTAGCGCCGTCCTGTTGAAACCACATGTTGTCCAGATCCATATTCTCGATTTCAGGCCAAAAGAAGTTGGTTATCATCGACCGGTATCGCTCACCATTGACGGTGACGGCCACACCATTATCGTTTTCGAAAAAATACGGACCAATCACGCCTCCGGCCCAAAATCCGCACCAAACAGTCACTTTCTGCGGGTGCATTGCCACTTGGTGAACCTCGTGTGGATTGGTCTCGTCCCAAATACGGCAATTTTGCTTGTTGACATAGCCATTCATCCAAAAATGCGCCTCGTTGCTGAAGATGTTTTTTTTGCCAAAATCGGCGTCAACTTCCAACTGCTCTAATGCCCAGTCAGCGAACACACGGCGCTGTCTATGGTCATTAACCTTGAGCTCTTGGGTCAGCTGGATCTTGTACGGGTGCAGGCTCAAGTCACAACGCAAAATTCGCCAAGTTGTCGTCTGCGAAAGGCCGAGTTCCTGTGCGCGACGCGGAATTGACTGCCGCGGGTTTTCGAGGACACTGTCGCGCACAGCGGCGATATTCTCGGCAGATCTCGCGTTACGTTGACGCACGGGAACCGGCTGATTGTTAACTGACCCGGTTGACTCGAATTTGTCCACCAATCGACGGATAGTCGACTCGGTAGGACGATCATCGCGACCGTAAAACGGGCGAAGTGCGCGGAACGTTGCTCGAACTGAAGACCCATTTTCATAAAACAATTTTATGATTTGCACGTGCTGCTCGACACTGTAACCTGCCATGGTGGTTTGGGAGGACGGAATGAATATAACACACTGCATTTGACAGCTGTCACTCAAACAACATGGCCGCAATCAGCTGTCAAAGTTCAAGCGTCCCTATTGGAAAACCCTATATTAAACAGCAAGTGATCATTCTTGTGGAAACTGCCCGAATCAGTATAATTACATACACAAGGGAAACAACAAATTAGTTCCTATGATTGGTTGCCTATAATGTTATACGAGCATAGCTGAGCAAAAGACCCATAGTTGTATTCCAGTAGTGAGTAGATCCCTCACTAATGTGAATTAAAGACCATCAGTCAGAATAAAATTAGCCAAGAGTATGTGTATAGGTTGTTGTGTGTGTGTGTGTGTGTGTGTGCGTGTGTGTGTGTGTGTGTGCGTGTGTGTGTGTGCGCGTGTGCGTGTGTGTGTGCGTATGAGTGTGTGCGTGTGTGCGTATGAGTGTGTGTGTGCGCGCGTGCGCGTACTCACGGTGCAGGAAGCAGTCGTACTTGAAGCAGCGGCGACAGAAGAGCGTGTGGAAGGAGTGCATGGTCTGGTCGCGCGACACGGACTCGGCCAGCGGCCCGTCGATGTTGGGCGTGCACTCGGGCGGCAGCGCGTTGGGGTCGCTGCGGGACGTCAGCTCCACGTACCTGCGGGCAGCCGGCGCTTATGTGTCTGTGGCTTCGACGTCGCTACGGTAATCAAATAGGCGTACTTCTCTCGGAGCTCCTGCGCGGTACCCTTGTCTGGAAACTGAGAGCCGATAGCCTGGAAGATGACGAATATCGGGAACTGTTTCTCGTGAGTGATTTTCTTTTCTCCATCTTTTGTGTCCTCTTTATCCTTATCTTTTTCTTTTTGATCTTTTGTGGCATCCTTCTAGAAACGTGGTAAACTTTACGTCCATTTCCATTTAGAGTTAAATATAAAATGGACATAGGACACTATTTATAGTTTAGATATTGTTCATATATAAGATTATTTTTTTTAATTATTTATGAAAAGTGCTAGCAAATGGGCCATGGATGGTAAGTAGTCACCATCGCCCACGGACATTATCTCTATCCGAAATATTAAGCATTCCTTACATCACCAATGCAAGTCCAACATTGGAAACTAAGAAATGTTGTCTCTAGTATCTCGAGTTACACTGGCTCACTAACCCTTCAAAGCAGTACATAAAAATACAATACTAAGTAGTGCTATTTATTAGAATTATAAATTTACATAAAACTTATTGATTAAAAAATGGTCTAACAAGACATAATGTATATATTGTATGTGTCCATGGGCGGTGTTAGTCTCTTTCCATCAGGTGAGCCTCACGCACGATTGAACCCTATTAAATGAAAAAAAAAAATAGTCCTGGCTATATATTAATGAAATATCTTGTTAAATATAGCCAGTTACCTCTTTTTCATCTTTTGAATTACGCAATTCTCTCTCTTTTCTTTCCTCAGCCACTTCATCCTTGGTCTGATAAGCTACTAATGCATGGACCAAGTCAACAAATAGCTGGTCATCTATGAAACCACCTTCTTTGTCACCTGGAATATACTTTTTTTTTTTTTTATGTGAATTTGTAATGTTACTTTTTTTTTTCATGGAGAAAACATACAGCATTTAACAAAATTCGTGTCTGACCCGTGAAGTGGTTATTAGATGTTGGTTCTATTTATGTAATAATTTTTAAAATACTAAGCAAAAAATTTATCCCAGACAACTTTTTTTTTTAAATTAAATGACGAAAATTATATGGCAGCACAGGTGCGGGCAATAGCACTCGATAGCTCTTACATATCGGGTAGCTAAGACACGAGGTCATGACCTCAGTAGTCCACGTTTTTACCACCAACAGTGTCGTTAAACACAATTAATATATTTTTTAAGTAATTTTCTTGCTTAGTATTTTAAAAATTATTACATAAATAGAACTGACACACGATACCTAATAATCACTTCACGGGTCCGACACGAATTTTGTTACACTGTATAAAATATGAAACCACAGATGCAAAATATATTATGATTGTAATATAAAACAAATTGATATCAGTTATTATTTACAACATTAACTTTGGTGCATAAGACATTTATATTATGCATTTTAATTAATTTATTTATTTGCGATGCGTTTATAGACAAAATGGCTTATGCATACATTATTATTATTTCTGTTAAAATCATGTAAATCCTGTATACATTGCATATTTGAAAAGCGTGATCTTGTGAGTTTTTGAAACATTTTTTTTTACTAAATGCCTCTGAAAATATGACTTTTTCGAAAGCCACCAAAGCATTTATGAGAGCCACACACCAATGTGATTATTTCATTTAAATTTGTGGACAGGACCAATTCAATTCTAACATTTTACTTATAATAAAATATACTTAACAATTATAACTATTCTTGAATTATATTTACATATTTTACAATGTTATCATTTTACTAAATAATTGTATTAGTTGTAGAACTAATTTAAGACTAACTTAAAAGTTTTAATCAAATTAGCTATGGCTAGAATTTTAAAAATATTGGTCTTATTGATATAGTTCTTAAGATTTATTATTATGTGAATGCAAATTTTAAATTTGTTTTAGCATATGAATAGATCAAATTGTCATCAATTTGCAATCCTAAAACTTTGATTTTCATGCTGCCTCATAATAAAAACATACAGTTACATTACAGTAACAGCCTGTGAATGTCCCACTGCTGGGCTAAGGCCTCTTCTCTTTTGAGAAGGTTTGGAGCTTATTCCACCACGCTGCTCCAATGCGGGTTGGTGGAATACACATGTGACAGAATTTCAGTTAAATTTGACACATGCAAGTTTCCTCACGATGTTTTCCATCACCGTCAAGCATGTGATGAATTATAAACACAAATTAAGCACATGAAATTCAGTGGTGCTTGCCCGGGCTTGAACTCACAATCATTGGTAAAGATTCACGCATTCTTACCACTGGGCCATTTCGGATGCAGTTACATTAAAATAATGTAAATCAATTTATTGATAATATATAACAAAGGAATGGGACAGCGTGTATGTGGATATACAATAAAAAATTAAAAAGAAAAAGACTGACTATTCACATGAATTCAAGATTCTTATTGTCAGAGGGCCCTGTGTGTTTTACTGTGTGCTTACTATGGTTCAATCCACAAACAAATAGTAATATGATGCAAAGCCGATGTACCATGCACTTTCCCATCGTAGTTCTTTATGAGCTCCTCGATGAATGTACCATCCTGGTCCAGCACCTCATCTCCCATGTAAGGAATATTGTGGAGTACAGTCTCATCTTCCACCATAAAGTTCTTTTGTGTTGGTGCCCAGGTATACATTGTTGGTATTGGATTAACAGAATTTATGATTCTGATTGGAACTTGCTGTGTTGTTACCACACCCATACCTGTGAAAATATGACTTTGTTTTAGGATATTCAGTAAAATTTGTATATTAGGTAAGCTGATTAGTGTTATTGAACATAAATGATGTTATAATCGACTAAAAATGAAATTATTTTTTTATAGTAAAAGGTGTATATTAGAAATATATTACCGTCCGTATGTGTAATTTCAGCTCGCTTCATGAGACTCTCATGGCTCGAGCTTGGTGCAGGAGGAGGCCAGAATGGTCGCCGTCCACGCTCAGAGAACTCATTATCGCGAGACTCTATAGCCTCGGACATTAAACGCAAATTCCGAGCCCATGCTACCTTAACTTCGTCAGCCCGCTTGAATCTCTGAAATAATCACCGTTTTTTCAGCAAAAACAAACACGAAAATGGCGTTAAAAACATAAAAAAAAAAAAAAAAACAATAATTTACCTTTACTTGTCGAAGTCGCATGTACTCCGTTTTTACTCGTTTCTTCCATTCTGCTGATACTTTGGATTTGCTCATATGGTTAAGTTATTCTTATAAATAGATAATACGAAAAATTAAAATAATATTTCTAATGATGTATTGAAATTGATCAAACAATCACTTGCGCGCCCCCGGTAGGCGGTAATGCAAAATTACAGATAACTTAATGTTAAATGATTCCATTCGATTTTACAGATAAAAAAAATCATTACTAAGACAGATTATATGTTAAAATATTTTATTAAATATATCTTTTCAAAGACAATATCATAATGTCATTTATTTTCCTATTATTATGTTTTTAACTATTATTTCAAATAGGTAACTCATGAGCAGGCAGGCAGTTAGGTACGTATTTTATTACTATTGATTTTATTAATAAAGAAATCAAACGAAATTATTTTATTCAACTAATATATACTTGACAGTCAATGTCATTATAAGAACGGCCCCAAATTTTTATTTAACTGTTCATTCTCACTTATCCGCATTATAGGGTAACTTATCTTTGAATTTCCATTCTACATTGTCAATGACATTTGGGAAGCGAATGTGTTCGCTGCCATTTTCTATTGAGTAATTTGGAAGAAAATATAATTTGTAATAAGCCAAAAGGTGAGCATGAAAAGTCAGGTATTTCTTATTTCTATTATTTCTTACGCTTTATTTGTTTTGTTACGCATGCCTTATCAAATCGCAATCTGCAAATACGGACGCGTATTACGTAATTTATTGTTTCTCATCACAAATTATTTACAACGAAACATGACTAACGTTGTGCGAGCGATATCACGAACGGGGAACGTAGAGTTGTTGTCTACACCAAAAAGTTGTTCTGTTTGTAGGTGTGTGCATACCTACAAACTGCCGCAGGTTATGCGAAGAGGCTCGTATAAGTATGTCCTCGTATCGTGGCGAGGTGGGCGCGTGGGACGGCGGTCCTCCGGGCGCTGAGGCGGACTACGCGCCGCAGCGCGCGCCTCCACACGCCGCGCCCATGCCCACCACCGACCCCTGGACGGGGGTCAGCTACAGTCAGTACGGGCCGCCTCAGTACGACTACCAAGGCTACAGTGCCCCCGGTTACGGTTATAATTACGATTCCACGTATTATCAGAGACCTGACGGTGGCTACTACGATAGTTCTAGGAATGCGTATCCCCCACAGCAGCTCGGCAACTACGACGCAGCCCGTGAACGGTCGCGATCTACTCACGGATCTCGCGATTACGATCGCTCTCGTCCTGTGTATAGATCCAAATCAAAGAGCGTATCACCATATGACAGGAAAGAACGAGAATACTCTAAGAAAAGGGAAAATAGTTACGAGGAAAGCAGAAGGCGTAAGTCCAGAAGTGCCTCAAATCAAAAACATTCTAAGTATTCATCTAGTGACCGATCGAGTTATAGATCCAGATCATATTCGAGGTCGCCTTCTAACAAAACTAAAAACCGAAGACAATCAGAATCATCACAGTCATCAGACTCCGGCAGATCTTATAAGAAGTCTGCTAATGAAAGGGTCGATCGATCTCATACACCACCATTAAAAGGCAGAGCATCGCATTCTCGCAATAGATCTTATGACAATGAAGAACGATTGAAAAGTAGGTCTTCTAGTCTCGAGAAAGAATCAAAAAGTAATAAAAGATCTCATCAAAAACGGTCAAAATCAAAAGAACGTCGCCAGAGAGATATTTATACTCCACCGAGAAAGAGTTCTGCTTCTCCAAAACCTCATAAAAAGTCTTCAAAATCTTCACCCAAAACCAATAAAAAATCGGAACGCTCCCCGCATAGAAAAAATAAATATCGTGAGCGTCAATCTTTGACACCACCTAGAAAACCAAAAGACAGCTCTGTTACCCCTCCTCGTTGCTATGCTAGGAATCATTCATCTTCGAGTTCTAGCTCTCGATCCCGTTCTCGATCAGTAACTCCTAAGGCTAAACATAAACGATCTTGTACCCCGAAATTACGGCGAAGTAGATCATCGTCTTCTAGTCGATCATCTTCTTCAAGATCAGGTGCTAAAAGACGCCTTAAACGTAAATCGATTTCTAAACACGGATCTCGTAATAACAGTCGATCAAGAGATAGATCATTGAGTAACGGAAGATCGCCTTTACGCCATCATTCCAATTCGAGATTTAGAAGTAGGAGGTCAAGAAGTGCAAAGGGATCGAAATCTCGCAGCTCTCGATCGCATAGCCGTAGTCGCAGTGCGTCTCCGAGCGAAGATGAATGTCGAGGGCAATTTACAGTAGCGGATAGAAAAAGATTTTGGAAGATGCATAGGACAAGACAAGAAAAGGCAGAAAGATTTAGAACTCCACCAAAAGAAGTAAAGCCTCCACCTGGTGCTGTTGAATCTACGACTGTTGATGATGTTCAATATGGTGATCCACCTGATTTGGAAGGCCCTAATTTTGCTGAGCTTTTGCCAACGCCAGAACAAATTTTACATGCACCCTCAAGTTCAAAATCCAAAGCAATACCAATCCCGATAAAGAATGATGGGAGTTTTCTAGAAATGTTTAAAAAAATGCAAGAAGAGACTAAAAAATCTGAAGTTGTTGAAGAAAAACCAGTAATTAAAAAACCCATCTTGCCTTTCATTGGCAAAAGACGAGGTGGACGAGTACTGAAAACTGGTTTAGTTAAGAAAGCGAAGGCAATAGATGAACAAACTGTAGATAATACGCCCAAGGATGCATGGTCCCTTTACATGCAGGAAGTGAAGAAGTATAGAGAGACATCATGTGAAGAAGAACGAAAGACGAGGCCACTGGTCAAATAAATAGCTTATCACCAACACTGCATTCGTACAGATTATAAATGTTATTACAATTTTTTATTTTATCACAAATAATGTAATCATATGTTTGTTTATTACCTTAGTATATTTTAATATGAAGATAAGTTTCCAATAAAGGATTATGAGAATGATTTGTTTGTTCTTTCGTTGCAGTAAAATGCCCGAAATGATCAAATCACCAGCCGACATCAAAACCGCACCATTCGATCCGCGGTTCCCTAACCAGAATCAAACAAGGTAAAAATTTTATTGTTATTAAAAAGGAAAGAAGAAATCATTCAGTCCTCAATTCATATACGAGTAAGTCAAAAAAATCAGAGCAAACGGTATATTATAACATATTACATAGTCTATGCCATTGACCTTTATATATATAAATAAAAACTAACCCAATTAAACCTATATATACTGTAATGCATTAAGAATATTTCTAAAAGTATACAAATTGTATTAAAATAATATACTGGTAAATATAAATAATATGTTTTTATTGAATTAATAACATTTTATGTATATATTTATTAATTATAATTATTTTATTGCATAGTGACTTTAAACTCCAATGAAATGTTTAAACATGGTCATTATTTCTTGAAGTTTTGATTTGGTTTATATGTTAAAGTTAATTTTTTATTATTCCAGGCACTGCTATCAAAGCTACCTCGACTTCCACCGTTGCCAGAAGGTCCGCGGAGAGAAGTACGAGCCCTGCAACTACTTCCAGCGCGTGTACCGGTCCATGTGCCCTAATGAGTGGGTCGAGAAGTGGGACGGACAACGCGCCGAGGGCACTTTCCCGGGCAGAATATAATTCTAGACCGTACTAAAGCGGTTCAGTCAAATTAATTTATATTTTTAATTTCCCTTAGGCTGCGTGATATAGATTAAATGAGTTACAGTTAAACTTTCTGATGTTTGATTTTTAATAATGTAACACAAGTACTGTAGAAAGAAATATATCATTAGAAAATCAACTAACATAATCCATACACAACTGTGTCGAAATTATTGAGATAACAAACTTATCGATAATGCGTCTATAAGATAAACATGTAAATAGGGGTATTGATATACACGTAGAGAAGATCTATAGGAATGTGTAGTTCAGTAGATAAATGAGTTGAATAAAACAATTTGTGAGAAACAAATTATAAAATGTTTAATTGGTAATATATCAAGTTAAATTGGTCCAGGAAAGGCTCCCTTTTTTCTCAATTCGTCCCAGTTCTCTATCCAAAAGTTGGGGCAAATGGTCTGAAAATATCTCTTGAATATTTGACAGTCATCTACTTCACCCAACAATCGAGTGCACTTGTAAAAATCGCAGTAGTTATCGTAGCACGCCCTAAAATGTTCCACTTATTAGTTAAAATTTGCTGTGTCCTTATTTTAAAAGCGTATTATAGAAGTAAATAGTTTATTCTGTAGATGTACCTGTGTATATTAATAATCGGATATGTAACCACACCACACGTATGACGTATGGTGTCGGGAAACCATTGCTTTTGCAATAATAATTGTGCGAATATTAATAAAATATAAGTTACTTAGGTACTGACCTAGTTTGTCGGAGCGTCACGGTAGCATGCGCAAGCGATCCCGTGGCGCTCCCGTTAAGACGGGAAGGGTACCGCTGGGTTTTTAGTGGGTATTCCGATGACCGGGGCACACTCGGTGCCTTGGACATACGGCGAGTCCCACATACCCCCCCCCACTGTTCCCGTGGGGGGAAACGCGTCATGCGTTTTCCCAGCGTCAAAAAAAAAAAAAAAAGGTACTGACCTAGTTTGATTTTGAAACGGGTATCGGGGATCCATGCGTAATGTTCTAAACTCTTGGTCACACATTTTGTATAAGTTTAAAGTATTAAAAATGAATTATATAAAAAAAATATGCTGTCGGAAAAAACTTACATGAACATAATTGTAAAATGACAATTAAAAATATATCTACATGGCTGATGGCCAATATAACGACAGTTTAATGAGATTAAAACCTAATTTTTATATTTTTGCTTAACTCATCATTACAAATATAATCTTGTGCACTGTATTATTTATTTCATTATAATCGTAAATATTTTTAGTAAGATTTTTATACTTATTCATTCGTTAATTGCGTTTGTAGAATTCGTTTTTATCGACGATGGTACCTACCTATCTGCTTTTACAACTTATTACAATTAACAATTCAAGAAGTATAATCATTACGGAAATTAAAAATAACTCTTAAGTTGTGCCTTCCTTTTGTTTATTTATAGTATATGTATGCACTATGCCGTCGATTGTCATAATGCAGATGCTTTGGCTCAGTTCCAAGAAAATATAGATTCCTGTGTCAGGGTTTAGCTCTGCAGCTGAAGATTTTATCTGTTGTATTGTTATTTCGAAGGTTTCTTTTTAGATTATGTACGATTACAGCTCTTGTAAAAAAAGTCTAGTGACTTGATTTTTGTTGTTTATTTTAGGAAATTACAAAATTCACAAAAATGTATCACATTAAAAAAAATCACAAACCAATCAAGTCTTCACAAATAAGTAAATCAAAAATCATAACATAGCAAATTGTTGAGATAGTAGCAACTAAAATAATATTTTTAATCACAATTGAATTCAAATTATAGATTAATTAAAATTTCATAAAATATGACCAAATTAATAAATTATATTAGTAATTATTTAAAGTGAAAATTAATTTTACGTTCATTTCTTTTAATGACAAGAAATAAATTAAGATCGTTGAATTATTTGTTATGAATTTTGCACGATCTGTAAAGAAAGTTATTGCGTAGGTACCTACCTACTTAGACTTGGTTTTAGGAACATCGAACAAAAAATATTTCGTGTTCGCATGCGAGGACATCTAATAAATATATTACTAAGTAAGAATGGAGATTCAATATAATTATTCAATAATTTACAAAGGAAAGAGTTCATCGTTTTTTTTAATAAATTTATTTTGTATTTTTCGATTTTATCTAATTTTTTTTACAACGGATTCCAAACTGTTGGTGCATACTCGAGATGGCATATAGCAAAAATAGTGTGGATTTGAAGTGAAAATCCTTACCCACTCTAAGAATAAATCCCAACATCTGATATGCCATGTTATTGTACAAAATTCCATTGGTAGGTTATCAGTAACATTACTCCATACTTACTCCTTTATAAAAAAATATATCATCATAAAATCAATGACAAAACATTTTCCCGCGGGCTTTATGAATAAAAAAAATCTTATTTTTTTAGCTTATTGAGAGTCGCTAATAATTGTAGATACGGTGAAAATAAAATCGGTACGATTATTTATTTAGTATACTTTCTAAAATGTTGGTTTGATGAACTACCAAAAATGAGCGATCAACATGAAAATTGGCACATTATGTATTACTAGTTTTCGCCAGCGTGTCATTGGGCAGGTATTCCATATAAGAGATTCCTCGGTTGGAATTCAAGCTTGCTTCGTACCAGTGGGTTATACGTGTAAGTGTTACTTTATTATATTAGTACTTATATATTTCATGGATACGTTTTTTATATTCCCCACTGTGTTGTAACTCGCCAGTAGATAACGCTGCAGCACAAATACTTATATATTTGTCAACATACATAATTATAAATTAATATATTTTTCAATCGCCATTTAATATCATAACAAAATTGACTTTTCGTATCCAAGCTAAACGGCGTAAAAATAAAGTTGGTCCTACGACTTCATTTGAAACTTGTTTCTCACATAAATTTTGCTGTTTTTTGGGACCTTATATATATAACAAAATCAACGCAATTTTAAACATATACCCACTTTTCAAGTTCCGCTGTAAGGTAGCAATTTCATCGTGGTTGCAAAAGCTCTCGTATTCTGAAACAGAAGAACTACTCTGTTCTTTCTACCTATAGAACTCGGATCCATTGCTTTTAAAACATACACACATACATACATTAACACACACGCACACAAACACCCACACACACATTGATGATATGTTTACTTTTTATATTGTTTAACGTTTTATTTAATACTTCTATTATATTTCTTTTCTCACGTTTTGTTATGTTGTATAATTCGTACATTAATCGACCAAATATTTAGTCAATAGTAATTATTACCACAGTACCGGTCCGTGCGAGTGGGAGCTTGGTAATCTGTAAAACAGTTATCACTAGTATGGATACCAGTCTCTCACAAAGGAATGTGAACAATGTTAACGGTATAATACTACTTATTAAACAAATTACCTGGACTTTTCCTTTGTAGTGAGAAAAGAAATAATCATTTCATTTAATTTCAAGTTATTTGGTTATTAAAAGTTCAATGATACATATAAATAAAAATCAATAATTTAGGTAAATAAAAAAAACCATTGAAACACGAAATAATGATATATATTTCTAGATGCTTTTTTATTTTTATATACAAGCAGGGCCTTTAATAGGAAATTGGATATATTTTAATATTTACGATCTTATATATTTGGAAATTCATGATGTCTTGAACGATTTTAGTCTCCGTTGAGCCAGGAGATATTGTATTGCACAACTGTTTGCAATCACAGATGCCATTTAAAAACTAATCATATACTAATAAAACCATTTATATATTAAACTTTTTTTCATTTTACTAAAATTAACAAACAAATACAGATACAAAATATGAAATTAATTTCAACCTATCTAATATAAAAAATATACATTTTTCGAGCACAAATCCGATATACAAATATAAGTAATCGTAATAAGAATTATAATGTATTAAACAATAAAATTTATAAAATGAAATCATTTGAAAACGCTACATAATAGTAATATTACATTTATTTACAAAAAAAATACAGTAGTGTTTTATAAAGCTAAGATTGTTTAAATCAGATAATTTTAGTTATTAATTAACAATTATTGGTATATAAATAAAATTCAATTGTAATTCAACTATAGTTGCTGTCAATTTAAAAGATGAAAAAAGGATCGAATTGTTCCGTATATTTAATGTTATTTTCAGTTAGATAACATTATACTATATAAAATAGTTTTAATTTTTTCGTAGGTATTTGTTTCAATTTTTTTAAATAATCGAATATAATTTCACAAGTCTTTAAAGTAACAGATATAATTTCATTTCAATTGAAACACAATTACTTTTGTTATTATTAAAGTTCAACGATACATCACTCATTTTGGAACAATGCTTGAAATATAATAATCTTCAATTTTATTGTGGAAGAAAATGGCGTCGTAAATGGCGGTAAATTTGTTATCGAAAGTATAAAAGTGAAATTGAAGTTAATTTGTGTGCCTTGTTCTAATTTTGTAGAATAATATAAATAGACAAGAATTGTTTTGTAGTAAAAAATACAAATCGCATTGTACACAATTTATTGTATATCAAAGACTTGATTCCTTTTTTCATCCTTCAATTGGAATAGATTACATATAAATAGGGCTAATGGTCACTACTAGAGGTTTTGGAAATGCTGAGTGTCGCGTACTGCTGCTGCCGTAGCAAGATGCCCAGGCACTGCAGTAAGCACTGCATGCTGGCTGCCGAAGTCGCCTTTAAATATACCCTTATATTATTTACTTTTCAGTTACATATTTAATCAAATTATACGCCAGTATAATATAATCCTTACACTTTTTGAAACATTACACAAAATACTAAAGCTTTTAATAAAATTGAAAAAAATAAATTAAAAATACTTTTTAGAATTTTCGCACCGTTCAAGAGTTTTACTATTTTTTTTTTAAATTTTACATGAATTTCGTATGGTAGTGGAAGCAGCATAGTCGACAAGTATATTATTTTTCAATGAAAAATTATATATTATAATACAAAATATTCAATGCGTTAATAACTTAATCTTGTCGATCGTCAAGGTAATGTGAAATAAGGAGGCGGCAAAATTCCTCCCCCGGTGGCCACCCACGCTACGACCCTGCTGTCGACGACTCGCCATTGACCCATTTACGTGGAACTCATGACATACCAAACGGAGCTTATTAATATTATATCAATGTTGCCACTAGGGTTTGGGAATTCCTGACAATTTCAAAGTCCCGGGTAAAATTTAACTAACAGATGGCGCTAGGGTCCTTTAATTATTTGAAAATAAAAATGATTACATAATAATTTCGACAATCTTGTCTCGTCTAGAATCTCGACCCGAAAGTCCCGAGACTCGAGACAACTAAAATTACGAAAAGTCCCGGTACTTCGAGACACGTGACGTCCCGGGACCCAAAATCTAGTTACCACAGATATTATTTAACGTTGTTGAATATGTGTTAAAGATTATCTTATCTATACAGCGTGTAAAAAAATTGTCCCTAATATTTTAAAAATTATTACATAAATAGAACCGGCACACGATACCTAATAACCACTTCACGGGTCGGACACGAATTTTGTTACAACCTGTATAATATGATATAAGTAAATAAGTACTTGTTGTTATGATTACTACACACTAAATTAAACTATTTTAAAGTGATTTGAAGAGTGTACAACACATAATATGTGCAATGCTTATGTAAATCTATATGCTTACCTTTAGAAGAAGTAAATCTGGATCCGTATGAGGAAAGGGAGAATCAGCGGACTCTATACATCTCGCCAATGCTGCATCACTATAACACAAACACTTAATTTAGTCGCAAAATTTGTATGAAATGGAAAAATATCCCATCACAGTTATTATGAATATATTTTTAAACAACGAACTATAATGACGCTTTTTTTATAGAAGCGTCAATAGTGCAATGGTCTATGGACCGCCTGGCGATGTAAAATTCGTAGTTTCGATTCTGAATACAATATTATAGTCCTCGATTTGTGCATGATAATATCTCCTGGCCAGTTGGCTAGTCTCTCTTGAAAGTGATGTATTAAAGTACCATTGTATTACCTCAGTTCAGTAGCTTGTAATTGTTGCCGAGCTGACGCCATTGCATCGTGAACAGCAAGCTGCTCTCGAGGTTGCAAGGGTGGATTTGCTCCCATTGCCTGGAAATATGAACATATTAGTTTAATTTTTTTTTATATGAACCATCATTGAGGAGTAAGACAGACTTATATGCACAATGCGACAAAGCTCATGGATGCCTCTCGCATAACCCTCTTCGCCGCCGCTATCGACTACCTTGCGTGTGCGTGGTATATAAGTATAACATACTTTGCTTCGCCAAAAGTGTCAACTATCAGCTATATAATATTACAATATCTTGTAATTATAGGCATAATCAATATAACTTCTTAGATGGGATCTAAGGTTGGTAACACTTTCATGGTCAACTGAAGATAAGCATCTTCAGGTGACTTATATGTTCAACAGCATTCTTAAATAAATAAAAAAGCCAGTCAGGATATCACTCAAGTAATTACTATTATAGATACCTTAGTATGTATCTCTGCTATGGCTCTCAGTCCATTGACCCACTCTTGTCTGGCACGGGCATCTGTAGCTCTCAGTTTTAACATGTCTCCAGATGCACAGTTAATAGTGAATGTTTTAG
The DNA here is from genome assembly GCA_905220585.2 of Nymphalis polychloros. Lineage (NCBI taxonomy): Eukaryota > Metazoa > Arthropoda > Insecta > Lepidoptera > Nymphalidae > Nymphalis > Nymphalis polychloros. Next base: position 12,704,327 of record HG992255.1, on the reverse strand, counting down.
AATCTTCATCGCTTGGACATATTACTGCAGCGGCTAGGTGGGCCTGGAATTTATATCCTTTTATAAAACATTTAATACAGCATGAATAAAATACATATATATTAAAAGTACTGCTACTTTTGCCCACTCTCCATCCACATCATTTTTATTATCCCTTAAATCCCATAACTAATATGTTTTTATTTAGTTTGGCTTAGTTTAACTGTGATAAGGTAATAAAAATATCAAACTATAAGTTTTTTCACATTTATAATATTCCTCTAATAATTTTACTGTTGTGTAAAACCAATTTCCTTAATTGACTGTGTGTAGATTTAGCTAGAATCATAAAAATAATAATATAAATATGAAGAAATTAGATTTTAGTAATAGTATTTTTTTCCTAATATACAGTGTAACCCACACACACAATTTGTAAAGGATATTTAGTTTATGTGCATGCATGTTACTTTATTCTATTAGTCCAATGTATATTGCATATGAGTTGGTATTTTGATTGTACTCAAATGAGACAATACCATTTAAGAGTGATGATACTCATCAGTTTTCCAACCTTACTCTTCTGGAATACATTTTCTCACACCAGGTATTAAAAAGACCCTGTTAATATAAAAAATAAATGCTTTTGCTATTCTAGATGAAATTTTATAGGATTAGTAATTGGTTAAAAAATAAAAACTACAACATACATAATACAATACATCTTGATTTTTTAAATAAAATATGTATATATTACTTTGACGATATTATAAATTGATATTGAATTTTATAAGCCTATGGAATACAATACACCATCTAATATTTCTTTAAGCTAATCACTACAATATATGTTGTGTGTTACCTCTCCTCTTGCCGGCTGCCCCGGCTGAACGGTGTCTCCGGGGCCATCAAATAAATAGTATGACAACACTCCAGTTTCTGGATCCACTGCAAACCATCTCTGCTGCCATCCTTTTACAACATTTGTGTATTTGTATAGCTGACCGGAGAGCGGACGATTTGATCCTAAGCTTGTTGTTTTAATCATGATTTGTGTTATTTTATTTTGTTTTTATTTTTCTAAGTAGTGTCATTATTTTATATTTACATTAAATTAATTTCTGAATGCTGAGTATTGAATTACTGACAAAATGACAAATCGACAAGTTAGACAACATAATAGTTTGATAAACCTGCTGAACTGATCAAGAGCCCAGAAATATTAAAATTTTTATATACTGTTGAAAACTGCATGATCATGATAATTAAATTGAATTGATGATAATCAAATTGGATGTTTTTGTAGCAAATTATGTCTATGTATTGAATGTTTTAGTATTTGTAATACATTTGTCTGTTAAAAGTAGTAAATGACTACATTTTTATCATATTAAACTGTCTTGTAATAGTAATTTTTAGTTTTTCACGCGATTCTTTAAATAAATTGTTTTGCTTTTGTTTTGACTTGTTTTTTTTCTTCTATTGTTTATGGCTTTAAAACTTGACTCAATGTTTTCATAGTGTGTCAAATTCGAAAATATAGTGTTATTTTTTGTCCACGGTATACGGTGCGAGTGTGTAACAATTGCTAATTCGCAATACTATCCGCTTGAGGTACTACGTCGCTGCTATCGAAACTGATATTTTTCTCTCCCAAGTATTGTGTTATTTAATCATTGTTATATCGTTTTGTTGAGTTTTGCGGATTTTTAGTTATTTTTGTTTTGTTATTTAACTGATTTGTTTGGATTTGAAAAAATGTTCGGGATAATTATTACGCGAATTGTCATGCCTCTGGCGGCCGTAAATTGAACTTAACAGTATCAGTATGTCAACATACCCCAAACCGTGTTTTTGTCATACTTTGACACTTTGTTATTGTTGAATGTTGACACTTGATAAGTTAATAGTTGATGTTAACAAATTTTAATTGCTACTAAAAATTATAACTAAAAAGTCATAAAATGACTATAAAGTTAGTAAGAATTGATGCATTTAATAGTACAAAAATTCAATTAGGGCATGGTGAACACATTATTGGAAGAGGAAAACTTTTAGATGTGAGTCATATTGTATTTTATTACTGATGTAAATTAATATGTAATATAAGATTTGCTCATCTCGACTATCAGCAATGTAAACTATATTATCTCATCTAATATCTAAAAGTATTGATTTAATAAATACTCCTTGATGTTTATTTTCATTATTATTTGATTTATTGTAAAGATGGAGTAATCAGAAATCAATCTGTATGTTACAGTGCAACGATAAACGTATATCGCGTGAACATGGAGAATTGATAGTAGACAATGATACAGTTACTATAAAAGCGGTAAGAATAAATTTAAATATGTTTAGGCAATAAATATTTTAAATTTTTTTACAAAATCTTGGTATTATATACATTATAAGACATAATAAACATTCTATTTTTTTAGTTGCATCTAAATCCTTGCTTTTTTAAAGTAAAGGATTCAAAAGCAACAGAAATTTTACAACTAGGATCATCTAAAACACTAAATAATGGAGATCGATTTGGTCTCTTGCCTGATGATTTTTGGTATGAAATAATCTATTGCCCAGAGGGTGAGGACTTTGGTAGAAGTGAATCTGAAAAAAATACAGAATATACCCTAGCAGATGTTGCCCCTAGCGACAGCCATACATTAAATTCAAATAAAGTTAATGTAGATGGTTTGTGTGTATCTAACATCAGTAATGATGACATTTATAACAACATTAGCAGACCAGAATCACCTTCCTTGATAAGTAAGTACTTGTTTAAATTAAATTATATAAATTGTGGACTGAATATCTGTTGGAAAGTAATAAGAAATTTTACATTTAAGGTACACATAATGATGATACTATACAAGTAAATCAAAATAAGCCGGTCTCAAATAATAATGAGTCAGGTCAACCTAAAGACGATGAGGCTATCTCATCAAATTCACATCAAAATCATTCTGATGAAGAAAAAATGGAAAATGGTGATGAACCAAGTGAAAAAAGTCCATCAATAAAACGATCACACAGCCCAGACAGTTATGATGTGAAAAAATTGAAAACAGTGAATGTTGTAGTGAAAGTAGAACCTGATGATGTGAGACCAGGACCAAGTGATTTAGTGGTAATAATGGTTTTGACAAAAAAATTTCAATGGTTTTGACAATAGTTATGAGGTGGCTTTGCTTGTGTCTTGATACTACATATTAAATGAAATCAAAATACTTTATTCAATATAGTAGCATTATATTTCCTTATTGTCAAATTAGAAGCTACCATGGTTTGGAAAGAAATACATGAGAAAAAGGTTTTTTTTTTTTTGCTTGAAATTAGGCCAGGATTATTTCATTCTCAAGGTCTCCTATCATCCATAAAGTCTGTCTGCAAGCATTCCTTTAAAACCCTTTAAATTTAGCAGTAGAGGTTTTGAATGTTTTCTGAGAAAAAATATATAAATAATTATAGTAATTTCTAAATCAAATTTCTGATGAGTTAAATCCAGATCAAATAATTTCTGTCTCCAATGTTTAATTCTATTGAAATATGTAGTTAGTGCTATTTTGAAGCAATTTTATTTGTCAAATAACTAATAATTTACAGATAGTTTCTAAATATAAATGTGAGACTTTAAATAGTGGTTCTGCATAACATGGCCTGGTATATAAATTATTTTATAATAGTGAGCTGTGGTATGTGATTGATTATCCATATATAACTTTCAAGAGTATTATTGTTATCTTTGATAGTTATCTAATACTATATGTAAATAGCCTCTATTATAAATAATGATAACAAATAATAAATTGCATACTAGCATCAAAATATTGCTGCTGCTTGAACAGTAGGATTTAGTTTTAATCATTTGTCTTGTTTTAGGCCGGTGGTAATGTAAATGATGGTGCTGCTTCAAAAGATAAGCCAAATAGACAGAGAGAAAGATGTATATATGGTGTAAATTGTTACAGGTGTGTAATTTTCATGAGAGCGATTCTGTTAAAATCACGATCAAATTCATTTTCATATTCGAACTCACTTCGACACTCATTTAAATCGAACGATTGGTATTCTGTAACAGTACGTCATCTCACGTGAAGTGATATACGTGATGCAAGAAGACAGTGCAACCACTCTTGATACCGGTTTTTTAAATAACATTTTACAAATGCTTATTTAAGAAATTTTATAACGCAATATCTAATTTTACTAATGTATGTTTGAATAAGAAAGTTCTTTTGTACATAATTTTGTGTTCAAAAATTAAACCGTTTAAATAGAGTGTTATCAATGAATACATAATGTCAATTATTGTGGGTTAAAAATTTGAATTTTATACCAAATTCATATTTATTTGTAAATTTACTAACTGTAAACTTTATAAAGAATCCCTGAACATGGAGTAAGTACCTATTTTATATATTTCTTTGTTATTTGCCTGGTAAAATATTATGTTTTATATAATATTTACTCAAAATAATAAGTTTTTTAATTTCCTTTCAGTCCCATTGAACGTGTTTCCCACCCATCATCGACCCAAGTAGAGGCTTTAGTAACTTTTTTAGAGGATAGACCTACCCTGGCAAAAGGATTTCTGAGAAACCCTAACGCTAGAGCCAGAGCTCTGAAAGAATGGGACAAAATTACCACGCTATTAAATAATACCATTGGGGGCTCAATAAAATCTAGTAAAAAATGGATAAAGGTATGGGTTTTTAAATTTGTATACCCATGTATTTTAAATAATAAGTAATGTAGATTAAGCTGTTACTTTATTCTTACTTAGTATTGGTCTGATAAAAAAAGCGCCGTAAAAAGAAAGGCTGTTGCACGTAATGCTGCCAGACTCAGGACTAGTAGTGCAGTTGACGACATTCCCGAATTGTCAGAAATTGAAGAGAGGATTTTGGCGCTGATGAGCGCCCCTGGATTTGCAAATGGCGACGAACAAGTTCCGTTGCAAGTTTTTGATGTTAGTTTGATTTTGTTTCATATTTCTCTTGAAATATATAATTAAATAGGTATTGTCGTTAATCATTATAATTTCGCAGGAAACAATACCAGTGTATTCAGAGAAAATAGTTGATCAAACTGGCTCAAATGTTTCCTACATTAATACGAATACTCTGCCTTTGGTAAGCAAAACACTAACAAACTGAGTATAATTCTAAACATCTACATATTATATAAAAAAAAACTGTGATATTAATATGGAATCTCATTTTTAATTAAAGTATTGTTCCTAAAAAATATGTGGTAAACAATGTTATAAATATTAATTACTGCACAAAAATATAATCGAAGACTGATTTTAGGACAATGTGAATGTGGGCACTTATGTAAATCCAAACACCAATGTAAACCAGTATCCACGGCAAAGAGAGGTAAGATTTATATATGATGATTTGATAAAGTGCATTTAAAAGAATACTTTTAAAGGTTTTATTATCTTTAATTTTTTCAGCTAACTCCCGAACATTCAAGGCAAACAGGAGGTGCAACAACATTGAGAGACCGTGACAGTATCAGTGCAACTCTGAGTAATTATACTGTTTTGGTTGACTTGTGTACACTGGTTACTGGTGTAATTGCATCATATATAACAAATTTGGGTTTGATTGCATGATATTGGTTTTTATAATATAAAAAACACACCCACACACATCACAATATAAACCAGCGGTTTGTTCTACATAATGTTTTATGAATTTGTTTTGTTAATATAGACTAGAGGCTCCCAGATATTTTTTCTCATAGACCACTTTCAAAATTTAGCTGGTTCCGGTGGATCCCTTGCAGCTATATTTCTACCATATCCCCAAAACTCGACAAAAAATGTGAAAATTACATCTAACTATGGAGATTCGCGTTGCGGCTGAGTTCCAACCACGAATTAATAGTTTTCGAAGTGAGAATTCATTGGTTAATTAATTAATTTATTGTGCTGTGAGTGGATGTCTAAAATGTAAAGTTGGTCAATCAAAAAAGTGATTCCATCCAACTTTTTACAAGTAACATTCGTTGAGCTTTTAAAATATTATCTGCCTACATTGATAGGTGAAGTCAAGTGTGTCACCAATTGTGAACCCCCATTTTTTTGTCACGCCAACGTAGTCCCTCCCGTCGAATCTCTCGTGGACCCCTGGGGGTCCACCAATACCACTTTGGGAACTAAGAATATAGACCATAGAATAATAAGTTATTTTTTTAAGGTTCAAGGCGTCGCACATTTCGGTCAATCAGGAGGTCACCACAATCTCAACGACACTCTCAGTTTAATATCATGGCTGATAAATTTTTAAAATTGGAAGATCAGCGGATAGCACTCGAGGGGAGAGTTGTCAAGGTGATGGAAGAGATGGCCCGAACACACAATGTGCTGGCAGAGGGCGTCAAGGCACAAGCAGAGGCACATATAGCTCTCGGAGAGGGGTTGAAGGCTCTGGGAGGCGGATTGAAGGCACTGGCAGAATCAATTAAAAAGAATTAAATTTATTCTTTTTTATTTTGTTTACTATATCAAAATAACAATTAGGTTAGATTCTTAACCATCCAAAAAGATTGAAGAACCTAAATCCGTTCATGAACTAATAAGCAATGGCTCTTGTGCATGTGATCACACCATGGGAAGATCATGTTGTTATTTTTACTATGACACATATAACTTATTAATTCTCATAAAGATTTATAGTGAAGTCTTTAGTATAAATATATTTAGTATATTAATTATGACAGTGTCGCTAATCGCCAATGCGCCACCAACCTTGGGAACTAAGATGTTATGTCCTTTGTGCCTGTAATTACACTGGCTCACTCACCCTTCGAACCGAAACACAACAATACCAAGTACTGCTGTTTTGCGGTAGAATATCTGATGAGTGGGTGGTACCTACCTAGACGAGCTTGCACAAAGCCTTACCACCAAGTAAAACAGTATTAACAATCCTTTACATCGTTAACATGCCACTAACCTTTGGAACTAAAATGTTATGTCCCTTGTACCTATGGTTACACTGGCTCACTCACCCTTCAAAACGCAATACAACGGTAGAATATGTGATGTGTGGGTGGTACGGGTATCACGTATTCTGTAGTACTTGTTGGTAGCCACCACGTGGTACCACTAAGTGATTAATATTTTATTCTAATTAGTAAATAAATTGAGTTTGTCAGATATATACAATTCCTAATATAACATTTCAAGCGTGAAATCCTTTACGGCTGTAATATCTCATCGTTGCGGTCTAAATATTGTGACGAATGTACCGTCAACGCAACCGGAATCCTGAAATGCCTCGTGTTATTTTGGTTCAACATTTATGTAAGAATGCCTAGGAAATCGATAGCTTTAAATTAGTGTGTTAATATATAATGATCTATTGTCAAAAGTCAAGCAGAACAAAACATTAAAATCTCAGACTATTCACTGTTCTTTCACTCCTTCTCTTCCTCTCTGAAATATTTTGAGGGAATCGAAAGGGAGGGAAAATTTGCATCTGAAAGTATCGATCGCGTCACATACACTCACACACCAGCACTCGTGTAACCTCATTCGTTTTACAGAATACCAAATAGAGTTCATTGAAAATTCAGAAGTGAGATCGAAAGTGAGTTACCGAATAGCAAAACGGGAATAATTTTCATATTTTAAACTATGAATGGCTCGTTTGCGTAGATTTATAAGTAAATATCATCTCTATCGTAAGTGAATATTATGTGAAATATATATGTGTTAAAGATATACAGGGTTATTTGCAACGAACCAGTAACCTCGCAGGACTAGATAGCTAACACCATAAGCGACAACTTTTGTTTTACGACTTTTGATAATTTGTTAGATTTTATTTTCATACAAAAATAAGTATTAATTTAATTTCCCGCTTGAACGTTTATGAATCTACGCGCATCGCAAAGATCGACGCGTCGCGTCGTCCTTTCGTTTATGAATGAAATATAGACCTGCAAATGTCACGACAGTACGACAAACTTGTAAAATCATTTTTTTGTCATGTACTAGGTTACGTCCGAACTCGTAGAACAAAAGTTGTCGCTTATGGTGTTAGCTATCTAGTCCTGCGAGGTCGCTGGGTCGTTACATCTAACCCCGTATATAGGAGTTTATCGTATCATTGTCATAGTCGAGTGTGTCCACGTTCGCAGACGGAACCCGCAGCACCTGTCGCAGTTCAGCCACCCGCGCGACGCCGACTGGGGCGCGGGCGAGCGCGGCGCGTGTCCGTACGGCGCCGCGTGCCGCAAGCCCGACCCGCGCCACTGGAGCGCCCACCACCACCCGCCCGGCACGCTGCCGCCGCCCCGCCCAGGTACTGTCGCAGTTCAGCCGCGCCGCCCCTGGTGCCCACCGTGCCCGCAACGGTGGATCCGCGCCTGCTTCCCGCCGACCCAAACGGGCTCTAGGCACAAAATAACTTAGTTCCTTATGTCGGTGGTAGAGCTTTGTGCAAGCTCGTCTGGGTAGGTACCACCCACTCATTAGCTATTCTACCGCAAAACAGCAGTACTTTGTATTGTTGTGTTCCGGTTTGAAGGGTGAGTGAGCCAGTGTAATTACAGGCACAAGGGACATAACATCTTAGTTCCCAAGGTTGGTGGCGCATTGGCAATGTAAGTGATGGTTAGCATTTCTTACAATGCCATTGTCTATGGGCGTTGGTGACCACTTACCACCAGGTGGCCCATAAGCTCGTCCGCCAATCTATACAATAAAAAAAAAAAAAAAAAAAAATATTTCTTACAATCCCAATTTCTATGGGCGATGGTGACCTGCATTAACGGATGGTGCATTTGCCAGTCTGCCTACATAATTTCAAAATCTCTGCTTCGTAGAAGCAGTCTTCGATCAGTGGTAGAGTTTTGTGCGAGCTCGTCTGGGTAGGTACCACCCAGTCATCAGATATTCTACCGCAAAACAGCAGTACTTGGTATTGTTGTGTTGTTTGAAGATTGATTTAGCCAGTGTAATTACAGGCACAAGGGACATAACATCCTAGTTCCCAAGGATTGGCGATGTTTTTTTTAAAGAAATGTACAATGCCACATCTATAAGCGTTGGTGACCACTTACCATCAGGTGGCCCATATGCTCGTCCGCCTACATATACTATAAAAAAAGCTATGGGAAATGTATTTTTTTTAGGTGTGCAAGTCGTCGAACGACGTGGCAATGTATTCATCATAAATGCACAGACAGTAAATTTTTACGATGATCATTTTGAAGTAGAAGACACAGATGGTGATAGCGTCGATTACGATTACGAATTCTAAACACTTAATATATACCTAAGTTGCACTTGTAAAATATATTAGTGATTATGTTCTTGAAAAATAAATATGTCTTTTACAAATGGTTTTTTTATTATTCACCGGAAGAAATTGTCTAACAGGTCAAAAGAAACGACAGAAGCAAAATGATCCCGATGTGTTGCCAGTTCAAAATATTGTGACGGGAAAGAGGGTTCGTAGAACAATTCAGAGGGAAAATTGGAGTGATGCCGGCTCAGATACTGAACCGGATCCGTTCGGTACTGACGAATCAGACGAGTGGGAGCCTGACAGTCTTGATTTTTCAGAAGATATTTAAAGCTGATTCAATAAAATAGTATTTTTGAATTGTTTTTTTTAATTATTATATCTATACAGGTAACAATAATTGAAGCAGTAACGGACTTATACAGTAACAGCCTGAGAATGTCCCACTGCTGGTCTAAGGCCTCCTCTCTTTTTTGAGGAGAAGGTTTTGACGCTTATTCGGACTTATGTTCGTTATAAATAGCAAAATAATTAATTTATTACCTAAGTACCCTTTACTTTTCCTAAGCAGCACAAGCGGGCGGAAACAAGTAGCTAATAAATCAACTATATTTTTAAGGATGAAATAAAACAAATGTTATATAGTGAAAGTTAATATCATTCAATAAAATCCTTCATCATCCGAGTGGACGATTGTATCCCACTCAGGTTTGACTGGCAACAATAACAGTGGAGGGGCCTCCCCTCCCCGCACTCGTAAAGCGTACACCGCTGCCTCCACCTTGGCGACATTGTTGCGAGTTGTGGACATCTTACGAGCTAGCTCCTTACCCATGGAAAATAGTCCTGTAATTATATACAAAATTTAATTAGAAAATAAAATATCATATAAAAAAGTTTGGAGTTGGAGATATTCGTACAGTCTGCCAAATCCTTTTTTGAAGTTTCAAAATGTTTAAATTTCCATTTAGAAAGTACCAACTGAATTTTGAAACAACTATTTGAGGTGAATTTTAACTTTTTACCACACACAATTTTTGGTAATTTGACAATAGGTACTACATTTTATTTGTTTCTATTACATTTACTGAAAAAAATAAAATGTAGTACCAATTGTTCAATTAAAGGTTTATTAACTTGATAGCTTATTTATAATTTACTATCTATCCATCCCAGGGTCACACGGGTCTAATAAGGGTCTACATGTGGGCTTACATGCACACTAATAAAGCCTATATGTTTAGTATTAGTTAAATATAAAAAAAAAGTAATTATACCTAAATATCCTGTGTAAAGATCTCTAACCACCTGACAAGCATGAAAGCATGCCTGGCTCTCCCCACTTGATATAGAATTGATGGCTTTCCGCATCAATTCCCCAGTGAGATCTGCAATGCCGAGCATGTAGTCAGTTTGTGTTAACAATGTGACCACAACCCTCTCTTCTTCATCGCCTTCTTTTACTGCATACTGAAATTCCTTCTGTACTTCTGACCATGTGATAATCACTTTGCTCTCCATTAAAGAACAGAAAGTTCTAGCTTCAATGAATTCTTGCAATCCTGCTGTGACTGCTCGGGAATGCAAGTAAGCTGGAACATTTTCAAGTTCTAAGCCAACACTTCTTATTGGTCCTTTGGTAAGCTTTTGAAGACGTTCATTTGCTTCTTTCACAGCCTTTTCTGAAGCTTCTTCACTATAAAGGTTAAAAAAAAGAAGTTATTTGGCCAATTCTAATTTCAAATACATGTAATTGGTAAAATACGGTACTAAAAACGGTAAACATTATGATTATTGAATATTTTTGTAAGTTACAAATAACAAATTAATTAGAAATAAACAATTGATCAAGTGTTAGTACTTTTTGTTCTAAGCTGTAAAAAAGTATATTTTAAATGTTACACACATTAACATTAACTAAAAGAATGTATAAAAACTTACGTTATCGCTGAATGTAAAAGGAATATTATCCTCTTGCTTTCTATGGTTATATCCCTAGAGAGTTTAACCAGTCTCTCATGTCTATCTTGACGCTCATTTAGTTTCAAAGCAGCCTCTTTAAACATCGCCAAAACCGGACTATCTGCTGGCAAGGATATAGCCGTTTCTTTCGCTACATTGGATAATGTTGTTTGAGCATTCCTTTGCCGGTTACCGCGATATTTACCTACAAAAAAGTGATATATATTACAAACAACACAAATAATATATATAAATACGATTCAGACTGACTGGAATACCTCGTCCAGACATAGCTTAAATGATAACTTATATTATTTGCTTTTGTAAACAATATTAGATACTCTTAAACTGTTATTTATTTCACTTGAGTAACTATTTACTATACATAGAAAAATAAGACAATTGAATTGACAATGACAGAAGCGCCAGAACTCAGAGTTGTCAGCAGTGATGTCAAATTTATTATTTGGTAAAATACTATTGTGCTAAAAGCTGTAGTAAAAAAAGAAGGCATTGATAAAACAATAGTAAATGATTCAAATGCGATATTCTTGCTGTCCGAACGATGTATTTATTCTTTTGTAGATATTTAAATTTAATTTGTACAACATCTCGTCAGATGGCTTAATTTTTTTTTTTATGAATATTTAAGCAAGATATATTTTGCGTTTTGCATATAAATAATCGTATCAGCTCCAAAAAGTTATAAATACGATTCAAATAATATGGTTAACTGACAATCAGCGTACAACGCTGGTTGTCAGCTGTGATATGATATGTACAATTTTCTCATCTTCATCTTTTACTCATCTATATAACAAATTCCTATGTATCAAATAAGCTGTCCTGCTGGCAGAATTAAAAGTCACTAACAATTAACAAATATACAATAAAGATTTACATGTTTTACATCTATGTAATCTCGATCTCCCTTTTTTTAATTTATTTTAGAATAGGAAAAGTTAAGTTAAATAGAAATGTTATAGGTTAAAACTTACTTACTAGCTTATATTATACATATTAAACAAATTTAACAAGTTTAGTTACATTTTTTATTATTAATATTAAGGTGCCGACTGTCGTGCCGCTTGTGATTCTATGTTCATATTAAAAAGTTGTCAGTTCAATTACTTCAATTGTCACTGTCAGATTTTTTGTTGCTGTGTGGTCCGTAATTGGTTTACTATTTACAGAAAACTAATTGAGAATTAAAATACACTTTGGATTTTACTTTCCTTAATACTTATTCATAATTTGCAAAAGAAATTCGTGTTGACTGTCCAGAGTCCGCGAATTTCAAGTAAATTCTGTTTACTTCTTACCTCTTATTTATCGAGTAAGTATCATAATTAGCGAATTGAATTACGTGTATGTTAGAAATTCATATAAGATTCACTGATCCATAGCTTTGGTTCATTTATATTATCTATTATAAAACTGATTTTTAGGTTTACAAAATGTCTCAAACCTTAACATTCGGTGACTCATGCGCTCCGATAACATGTCATGCTTGGAATAAGGAAAGGAACCGTGAGTACTGAATATTTCGACAATAACAGCCATGGCTGCTTAATGACTAATCTGAATTCAATTAATGTTTTTGGTTTTGCAGAAATTGCCTTTTCGCCTAACAACAATGAAGTCCATATCTACCAGAAAGAAGGAAGTGAGTGGAAACAGACAGACAATCTTGTCGAACATGATATGAGAGTTATGGGAATAGATTGGGCTCCTAATACCAATAGAATCGTGACCTGCTCTGTTGACCGTAATGCCTATGTCTGGACTCAGGGAGATGATGGAAAATGGACGACAACTCTTGTATTATTGCGCATTAATCGCGCCGCTACTTGCGTGAAGTGGTCTCCAATGGAAAATAAATTTGCTGTTGGGTCCGGGGCTCGATTGATCTCCATCTGCTACTTTGAAAAAGAGAATAATTGGTGGGTATCGAAGCACATCAAAAAACCTATTCGCTCAACTGTGACCACTCTGGACTGGCATCCAAATAATATCCTTCTAGTGGCTGGATCTTCGGATTTTAAGGTCAGAGTGTTCTCTGCATATATTAAGGATATTGAAGACCAACCTGGACCAAATGTTTGGGGTTCAAAACTTCCTTTGGGTCAGCTATTAGCTGAGTTCCCTTCAGCTGGAAGTGGCTGGGTCCACAGTGTATCTTTTTCCGCTGATGGTAATAAAGTGGCTTGGGTTGGACATGATAGTTCGATCAACGTTGCTGATGCTACTCAAGGCAAAACTGTAATTAAACTTAAGACTGAATACTTGCCATTTTTGGGGTGTATTTGGATATCTAACAATACCCTCATTGTGGCAGGGCATAGCTGCATTCCATTACTTTACTGCCATGAAGGTGATGAAATTAAATTTGTTGCCAAATTAGACAATACTCAGAGAAAAGAATCAGGAGGTTTGTCTGCCATGAAGAAGTTCCAGTCGCTAGATCGTCAAGCTCGCATTGAGACAAGTGATACATATTTGGATTCTATCCATCAAAATGCTATCACTTGCATAAATCTTTATAAAGGAACTAAGGCAGATGCTGTCAAGTTTAGTACTTCTGGACTAGATGGTCAGCTAGTCACTTGGGACCTCAGGTCTATCGAGTCACTCGAGGACCTAAGGATTCACTAAAAGTAAACACATAAGCTTTATCATTTTATTTATTTTATAAGTGATAATATAATCATTTTGCTTTTGAGTTCTGAAATCACTCAATTAGAAAATGAAAGGGATGGAAAGCTGTGAAATACATCACAATCACAGTTTGATCAGTCTAGCAAGAAAGAAAACACAAAGCGATCAGTGAGTGAATTCAGGCCCCGTATTGTAAAAACCTCAAATATACATAATAAACTATAATAGTTACAACATCTATGATTTTTATTATACAATTTAAATTTTAACTTTGATAATCAAATAATTTATATAAATTAGACTATGAGACTACTACAGTCTATGTATAGATCACTTTAAATACTACTGAAGTACTGATGCTGTCATAACATTAAAAATTTATGAAACTAACAAATGTTTTTTATTCATCGACAGACACACCTCCTAGGGACTTTAGCTTAATAACAGATTATTGTATATTTCCCCATAGAAGGGTGGCTCGTCTTTATAAATAGTTATATTAACATCAAAGTCATACTTTAACCTACTAAACTATAAGGCCATTTCGTTTGTAAATAATAAGCATTTTATTGCGTGTTAGAGATAATATTGAAAACTGGTCCGATGCGAATGAATACTCGTCTGAGCACAGACCGCAGCTCCGGCTTGAGGTCGAAGCAAGTTATTTCACAGAGCATCGGGTAGTAGCTCGATACGTGCGCCGCAAACTGTAAATAAGGAAAAAGAAAATTGTATGAGATTAAACTAAGTAAGATCAAGATCGTAAATCTTAAGATCGTCTCAACTATTCAAAGCTGTATTTAACAATGACTATAAATTACACACATTGATGATTTTGTGATTATTTCTTAAAAAAATCCTTAATCTATCAGACATATCAATATTTTCTATTTCCACAAATACATGAAACCTTATTTAAAAAAAAAGAAAACAGACATTTTACTCCATACAAGATCATAGAAATGATTTCCATGCAGGATGTATAAATTTAATTTCACTGTTTATTTGATGATGAACTCTGACTTGTGAGAAACAGAAACTACAGTATTTTCTTGCCCACTTCTTAGTGGAATGTATATTATATCCTAATTGAATAATGTTTAATTTTTGCTACTAAATAGGGAAGAAAGCATTATCGGAATTGCTTATCACCGGATTACTAAATTACTCATATATAAATCATATACCAACATCGTAAGAAATTTTAATATAAGTATATGTCGCTTATAAAAGACCCGCTTTTATAGTATTAAAAAAGGAACTATTAAAACTACATTTTAATCTGAAGTATATACTTTAGCGTAGTTACGATAAAGTATTTAATGATATCCTGTATCATCTTATCAGTTCACAACATGTAGATATAATAATCGGTATGTAGGCACAAGTTTAATTTACGAGCGTCAATTTTAAGTGTAGAAACATTTAGATGGCGTCGCGTCATAGAATATTAAATTGTTCCGTTCGTTTGCGGTTGAAATCGAGTAGACAATTATGTTATTCAATAAACCGATGCCATATCTGGCACCTTTGCTTACGAGTTACGATTGTTTGTTAGGAATTTATTATTAAAATCTTTGTATACGAATGATGTCATACGTGTTTAGTATTTATATATAGTAGTGGTCGTGGTCTCTATTTATCCCGCTACTGCATATAATCTAACAAATAATAAGTTAAAATGAAAAATTAGCGTTCGTATAATTTACTACCTCATACTTCCTTTGGCAAACCGTTCAATATGAATACAAAATGTATATTTTGAAAAATTAATAAGATAAAAAACTTACTCGTTCGTCGGGCATCTTAAGTATTCTCGTAAGAATGAGAAGAAGTATCGATGTCCACGCGTCTCTGTGAGCTTCATTCGTCAACGACCCAAAGTATTCGAGTGCTTCACAAGAAATAGTTATTAGACTTTTTTGTACAGCCGGCCAGTGACTTCTGCGCGCTTCGTCGCTGTACATTTTGAACAATATTCGCAGCACACAAGCGAGTGATTGGGTCTCCTGTTTCAGCATGTTCGGTTTAACTGAGCCCTTGAAATTCGCCTTCCAAAGCAGATTTCTTTGCGCGTTGTTCGTGTTAAACGTTTTAGCAAATCGATGACTGCACATTAGACATTCAACGAGCCGTAGTAAATGCGGTGAACTTAGTAATCTGTACATGCCTTGTTCTTCACGTTGACATTCCTGTTCCGTTCCTGGAGTGCCACCAGTCAATTCTGCAGCAGCCAGCGCTAATGTTTCAGCATCTTCCTTTCTTGAAGTAGCAGGATAAAATACAATATTGTCAATTGTTTGAATAAGTTCCAACTGCACTACACACTTGATAAGAAGACTGTTAAAAATTCGGTTAGAGGATTTCACCTCATCTCCTCCTTGCGGCTTCTTTAAAATGCCATGACGCACTTGAGGTGTTTCACCGTCTTCACCTTCCTCAGGTTTCCATGTAAGTAATGTAGTAGGCAAAGTGCTATTAAATATATCTAGCATTATCTGACAAGTCTTGTTCCAGGTTTCTTCATCGTATTTAGTTCCATTCGATATGACTAGAT
This sequence comes from Nymphalis polychloros, assembly GCA_905220585.2. Taxonomy (NCBI): domain Eukaryota; kingdom Metazoa; phylum Arthropoda; class Insecta; order Lepidoptera; family Nymphalidae; genus Nymphalis; species Nymphalis polychloros. Next base: position 12,687,899 of record HG992255.1, on the reverse strand, counting down.
TTTCCAAACAATTGGTTCCTGATCTCGCAAGCTGTTCGTTATCTTGCTGAACGCACCAATGTAACTGTGCATAAAGCTGTTCAAGTAAAAGGGAACCGAGAATGTCAAAATACTGCGTGAAGACGTCGACGATAGCATACAACGCGTGATTGCAAGTCGTAGTCATCCATTCGTTTTTCTCTAACTGATGTTCAGGTAACTTCATGTTGTCAAATATTCTAAACAAAATATTAAATAGATCTCTCCACCAATGAGGACGGAATGATTCACCGTGTGTTTTAATAATCTCAAAGAGGACAGTTAATCCTCTAGTGCGGACATCAAGTTTGCAACGGCTTACTACACACGATAGTGAAAAAAGAAGGGGAAACCAGCCGCGCAGCCACACCCTATCTACTTCAGGTGCACCTTGTTCTCCTTCGAGCCCGGCATGTTCAGCAAACAGCTGTGGAGAGGTTCCCACTGCTGTTGCACAGGATCTGACTAGTCTTATAGCTTCCATGGACGTATCCGGGAATTTAGCATTACAAGCAAATTCAGATAGACATTTTACCGCATCTTGGAAAGAATCTATCATAGCGGGAAACTGCTTTTCATACAGTTCTGTTATAATTTTACCGGTCGTTTGGAATGCTAAGTCAACAATCGCTTCATCTTGGTCACTTGCTGCTAAATGAAATACTGAAAATATGTTCTTCCAACCAGATTTTATATTCGGTGCTTGCGAGTTGACCATTTGAGCGATGCATCTAACAACCATATCTCTTATTGTCGGCGAGCTATTCTTCTTCATGATGTGTTCGAATGGTCGCAAAAAGTCTTTTTGGAACTTGAAATTGGCAAACTCGCCTTTTTCTATGAATTTCATGGATAATTGTCTCAAAGAATCCACTGCAAAGAATGATATATCTTCGTTGGCATTGCAGCCTACTTTATTAAAGTGGTCACCTAGCACTTGCCATATCCTAGACCACTGCAACCTAATTCTACCCATATTGTAATAGGATATCTCAACGATTTTTTGAAGAGAGAACATTCGTGGATTCGTTGGATGACTTAATTCATCTAACGATACTTGACAGAGAGCTTTGACAAAATCAACAATTGCATTACCGTCAAGTCTTGTGGATCCTGTGAATATCCTATCCACTGCCACAACTACGCTCTGTGAACTTGTTTCTCCTATATGCTCCTTTACACTCGGATCCAATGTCATGAGACTGAATTTCAAAGAATCTGGTTGAGGTTTGATTCCTGATCCAGACAAGAATTGTGGTCTTACTCCTGTTCCAATAAGTTGTGCCAACTCTAATTGCGAAATGCATTTTACTACGTCGAACCAGCTATAGCCTAAATAATTACCATCAGTATGTGCAACAGTTATCAGGGTTTTGATAGTGTCAATATTTTTTGCTTTCATTTCAGTAATCGGTGAATTAGCTGTTAACAAAGTAAAGCGTGCTAGTGCTTGAACATACGCATCTCTTTCGAGTGACATATGGAAAATACAGGCTATTCGTATAGCGCATCTAATGCCATCTAAACATAATGAAGCAATTTCAGGATCATCACAATCTTGAAGCCCGACAGAAAAAGCAGCTAGGAATGGTGTCCAGGCCATTTTGAACATGGGTCGTACGTGTTCAACGTGTTTAGCTCTAGTAAAATGAGTTTGTACGTGAGAAACAGATTCCATTAAATTCTTAGCTGCGGTTGATATTTGCTCCATTTCCATATTCCATATCAATTTACGTTTTTTCTCGTTAGAGATCATATGTTTACCAGGCTTATTTGTGTTTTTCATTTTAATCTCATGACCTGCTATTTCGTCATAGATTTGAGATAAATACTCACGTGGCAAGTCGTTATTGTCGCTTATGCCACTATTCAGCTTAATGTATTGTTCCTTTGTCATTTTAGTTTTTACCTGTGGTGAGTGTAAATCTGTTGTAAGCATTATAATGGAAAATGCTAATACATAAACAGTATCAGCACTCATAAATAATGTATTAGTAAGATTACATTCGCAATAACGAGCGGCGAATTTTTCCATCAATCTGTCAATTTTTTGAGCTTCACCAGGCAGTCTAAAGCCTTCTAAGAAATGCCGTAATGCAGCAACGATATCCATATTAGAAAATTTCATTGAATCTACATATGCATACATTACCTCTTTGGAATGATCATCATTTTCACCTAAATATTCACCAATAAATATTTTATCTAGTCTTTCATCAGTTAATAACCATTCTGCAATTTCTTTAGTAGATGTTCCTAGTAATCCTTGTTCTTGTAGAAAAGAAACCCCCTTTTTTGGTTTTCTGTTAAAGAGTTCAATTCCCGTTTCCCAAACTTCTTTTTGCTGTTTCAAAACTTCAAATTGTTCAGGTGAATCCAGGGTCTCTCGATTCCCAATATTGCTGGATCCTGTAGACACCAAGCTTAGACTTGATCCACCATGTGATTTAATGCTTTGGCGATCTGTATCTTCTTTAACTGGTCGTTCTCCTAATGTGGTTTGCATATTAGGATTGATGTATAATTCTTTACTCCACTCCACCATGCATTTTAATATTGAGACAAGACATTCTAGTCCCCGAATTCTCATAGATTTTTCTTGATTTGGTGTCGCTCCTAGTTCTAAAGCCTGTCTACCTTGAGCTATTTTAGATACATCATTAACAAGCCTTTGAAAAAGATTAGCAGCTGATAAGTCACAGTCATAGTTGACATATATGTCAACTACACTTTGGGCATCACCACATATTCTTGTCAGAGCTTGAATTACCATCCATTTATGTTCAAATGATGAGCTAGTGGTTTCTAAAATGTTCATGAAAATTTCTTTAAAGAATACTTCAATTTGCTTCTTTAAATGGACTTTAAAATTTTGTAGCAAGGCCAAGAATATTGCTAAGGAAAGTTCAAACACTTCTGGCACAGAACTGACTCCATTTTTAGATAGAGCAACACAAAGATATTGCTTTATTGCAGTTATAAACATGTCATTATTTCTAAAAACTGGACCAGCATTTTGCAAGATAGACAGAAGTAAATGTAATGAGAGTATTTTAGATCTCAGTTCATGTGATTTTGGGTCAGGTGTACCATCAGGTAAAGGTTTCATTGAAAGTTTGCATAAAGCTCTAAAAACAAGAAAAGCGTCCTTTTGTAAAACATGGGTGAACTTAGCTGTCACTGAATTATCATTTTCTGATGCAACATCAACACTCTCTTGTGATGGAATTCTCGTCATGGTAGTTTCAACATTGATTTGACCATTGCTTTCTTGGGAAACACTGCCGCTATCTTGTGAATCTGATGGATTTTCAATATTGTCTGGACCATTTTGGCTTTGTTCTTCTGTGGTTTTCTTTGTAGCGATTGAAACAGCATTATCAATAACAGAATCCACTATTTGCTGTGCTATAATTTTTGCTTCTAATACTTCATCAACAACATCGGTTACTGGTGTTATTTCTTTACTTTCTTCGTTGATTTCATTGGTTGTTTCCTCGGTTATTACATTTCCATTTGGTATTTTTTGATGACTATCACATGTTGGATTAGTACTGTTTGCTTCAGATTCTATAGCCTGGTTTTCCATTTTAGTGAAAATAACATTTAACATTTGAGTTAGAGTAGCTCTTGCAGTTGTTTGATTAATGAGATTTTTACTTGCCAAATAAATATTATAACAGGTTCTGACAGCCAAAAGCACTGTACCTTCATGGACTTCAACGTGCTGGCTAGTTATCACAGTTAGGAGGGCTTTGATTATTTGAAGTTGGACACCTTCATCAGTTTGAGGGCCATTAAAACAACTGCAAATGGTTTCAACTATTCTATCAATTAAGAGTTTACGAGGTGTGGTTGAATCAGGAATGTTACCAGTAAGATGACCATAAGCAATAAGTTTCTGGAGGCAATCCAGTGCTGTTACAACTATCCGAGATGCTTTGCTTTGGCAAGCCAATTCAAAGGGAAGGAAATATTTTTCAGCAGTAATGATGTTGGACGAGTCATTTTTAGGTAAAGGGAGTGTGCCAGATGTTGGGCTTTCGGGTGATTCAACTTGACCTCCATTTTTCAATTCAGCCTTAATATCCTCTGAAACAAAATACCAATTTTGTTATATTAACATATGATCGAAATGCTGGATTGTAAATCAAATTGATTGCAAATTATACAAATATCCTTGCTTTCTAGTTGAGTTTTAACATTTTATAATTGGCCATAAATTTTACACATGAAGTTGCCTACTTTAAATAAAATAATGTCATGGTTGATTGAGACCATCAACTCATTTATTGTTAAGAATCATTATGCTCTACCAATTATTATGCAAAGCAACTTGATAATACAAAGTAGGTATCCCCACTACTAGTACTCAAGGTCAAAATCCAATCACCATTTCATGTGATTTTTAACAACTTCAGCACTTCTGGATGTAACTTAATTAGTGAAGTTATACAAATTAAATGTCACAATATTATGCTATATGAAAAATATCAAAATGGAGCCTTACCTAAGGCAACTTCGCACGACTTTTTCAATTGACTGTGATAGGATCGTTTAATGTCCTTATCGGCTAGTATCTTTTCCAAAGCTCTGACTATAAACATTTCTTTAGTTTTAAGATTGGTTTGCATCGTTAGTTTATATTTTAATCACTCCATTCGTTCCAATCGGAATCGACTTATGTGCGCGGTGACTTCGTAGACATTTAGATAGTTCACATTGAGGCACTGGTATGTTTTATTGTTAATATTAATTTCAATTTACTTAAGAATATAATGTAACATCACAAAACTTTATGCAACTAATGATTTGATTGAATTCATTTCAGCGAAACGGAGATCTCTCGACTCACACCTCATCACAAACATGTCAATTATAAAGCTGTGTTCAGTTTTACCATTTTCGTTGTAAGTTTTGTCACAATTAATTTACAAGTCAATTAATTGCTAATTAAATTATAATAAAATAAACAAAGTATACAAAAAATATTATTAGAATAACAATAATCATTAAAATTATTATTGCATATGACTTTAAAATATTATTGATAAAGGAAACTTACACTAGTTTTTGCCTTTTTTTACTTAATTTCGTATTTTCTCACAATTATATATATATTTTTAAAGCAATATTTTCTTTTCAGTAAATATTTTTTTTATCTCAACCAAGTCAAAAAATAATTAACTCAACATTAGTATTTTTTTATTATCTGTCATACTGGAAATTTGTGATGGCCTCCCGCTGCCCGTCTTTTTGACACAAATTACAAAATAATAATTTGCAAATATCATTTAAAATAAAGTGCTATTTTATTTTGGACTTGCTTTGTAACAACCAACAAAATTGCTTCCACAATGACTGTTACGCGGGTGGCGGAGTCCCGCACAGAATTTAAATTAAAGAGTCTTCCCGAAGATGCTATATCCAGTGTAAAATTTGCACCAAAATCAAATCAATTTCTATTAGTATCATCTTGGGACTGTTCTGTGAGGTTATACGATGTGTCGGCTAACATTGAGCGGCATAAATACAATCACGAGCTTCCAGTACTTGATGTTTGTTTTAGAGTAAGTGTTTGTTTACTTCCACGCTTTTCTAACCTAACAGAATATTGAGAATTACAATAATAAATATACATTGTTATTGTTCGATATAGCTGACGTGCTAGAAGTTTTATATTTACGTATTATATCTTCAGGATGCTGTCCATTCATACAGTGGAGGTCTGGATCAAACATTAAAGATGTATGACTTAAACGCGACCAGTGAAACTGTACTTGGTGATCATAAGGGTGCAATAAGATGTGTAGAGTATGCCAATGAAGTTAATGCAGTGCTGACAGGTAGCTGGGATGGCACTATCAAGATGTGGGATAGCAGAGTTCCAAACTGTGTCGGAACCTACAATCAGGGAAATGAGAGAGTTAGTAAGAAATCTCATAGTTATGTAGTTAAGAGTACTTTGTTATTATTGAGATATATTTTCTAACATAATTGAATGATTAATTAATTAATTAATTTATGAAGTACCAATTTCAATAAAAGTAGTAATTTATTCTACAAAATGTTGCATAATGCTGAAAGCATTCTCTGTCAGCTGATCGTAGAAAGTGTAAATAATATATTATAGATGTAAAAAATTAAAGATTTTACACAACAACACCATTTTAACAAATAAATATAAATGTAATGCATGTACACATAGTCATGTTTCATAATATTGTATCAATACTTACTGCCTTGTTGGTCTAGTGACTAATTTTAACATAATTTCAGGTGTACACAATGAGTATTGTTGGTGAGAAATTTGTAGTAGGAACATCGGGTCGTAAAATTTTTGTATGGGATGTACGGAACATGGGTCATGTGAATCAAAGAAGAGAATCCTCACTCAAGTACCAAACTAGGTGCATCAGGGTGTTTCCCAACAAGCAGGGCTACGTCTTGAGCTCAATAGAGGGAAGAGTTGCCGTAGAGTATTTGGATAGTAATCCGGAAGTGCAAAAAAAGAAATATGCCTTCAAGTGTCATAGAATTAAAGATGGTGGTATGTAGACTAACAAAACCATTATACTAACAAAAGTTTTTACATTAAAATAATTAATTAATTAATACATGTATCATATTGTACCATATTGTGCCGTGTGGTGACGGCGTAGAATATCACCACCCCATTTCATCCCGTGGGGGGCGTAGAAGTCGACCCGAGGGAATATATACCGGAGAACGGGCAGCAGCGTCCCTCCGAGTACTATGACCAACTTACTGCGATCGCCAACCCGTTTGCCAAGCGTGGCGATTATGGCACATCCCCCCAATGATTAATACAAATAAACCACGGCCCCTAGTCCCCGGCAGCCCTGCTATCCCTAGCCTCGGTAACAGCTATGGTAACGGCGGGGCAGGGGGTGCTAAGAATCCCCGGCAAATTTCGTGTTACCAAAACCGACGACCTCTGGCCCTGGCAACATATAACACGCGTACACTGCGGACCAATGAGAAGATTATCGAACTGGAGGAAGAATTGAGCAGGTTACACTGGGATATCGTTGGATTATCCGAAGTCCGAAGACAGGGGGAGGACACGATAATCCTGAAATCCGGTAACCTTCTCTACTTCCGAGAGGGCGATCAACTGTCCCAAGGTGGTGTCGGGTTCATAGTCCACAAGTCCCTTGTAAGCAACGTTGTGAAAATCGAGAGTGTGTCGACAAGGGTGGCGTACCTTATACTCAGAATCACCAAGCGGTATTCGTTGAAGGTCATACAGGTATACGTGCCGACGTCATCTCACTCCGACGACGTAGTTGAGGTCATGTATGAGGATATTTCTAGAGCCATACATACCCAAAAAACTCATTTCACCGTTGTCATGGGGGACTTTAACGCGAAGCTGGGTAAAAGATTCGGTGATGAGGTAAAGGTGGGATCACATGGAATTGGAGACCGCAACCCTCGGGGCCAGATGTTGGCCGACTTTATGGAGAAGGAGGGACTCTTTATGATGAACTCCTTTTTCAAGAAGCCTGGTCACCGTAAATGGACCTGGGTGAGCCCTGACGGTAAAACCAAAAATGAGATAGACTTCATCTTGTCGACGAGAAGACAAATATTCAATGACGTCTCTGTGATCAATGCAGTCAAAACTGGGAGCGATCACAGACTTGTAAGAGGCTCATTGAATCTCAATGTCAAACTCCAGAGGTCCCGACTAATGAAGTCTACGCTCCGACCATCATGTATCCAAATCCAAAATCCCGAAACCTTTCAGCTCGAACTCCAAAACCGATTCGAATGCCTAGCAGACTGCGAAGAAGTGGACGCATACAACGACAGGTTTGTGGAAGCTGTCTATACGGCTGGGTCTAAGGTCTTCAAGACCAGCCGTACAAAGAGAACCAAAAAGATCTCTGCCTCTACCCTGCGGCTTATGGAGGAAAGACGGAAAATGGTTCTGACATCCCCAGATGATGCTGCCAGTTACCGGCTGCTCAACAGACGGATTTCAAAGTCTCTGACTCGCGACACTCGCCAATTTAATACGATGCGTATTAAAGAGGCTATCGAGCGGAACAAAGGCTCCAAAGTGTTCGCCAGAGATCTGTCTGTTGGGCAGAGTCAACTGATGAGGCTGAAAACTGAGGATGGTAGAATCGTCACGTCTAAATCCGAGCTGCTGGAAGAGGTCGAGAAGTTCTACGGTCAGCTGTACACGACAAGACAATCACCTGTTTACAGTCAAGCTGCAGATCCAAGAGCAAGACTAACCCGACATTACACCGAAGATTTTGAGGACGTCAGCCTTTTCGAGATTAGAATGGCTCTCGAACAACTCAAAAACAACAAGGCACCTGGTGATGATGGTGTTACAGCTGAGCTTCTGAAGGCGGGTGGTACACCGATCCTCAGGGCTCTTCAGAGGCTATTTAACTCCGTCATAACCAAAGGTCAAACGCCAAAGGCATGGCACAGAAGTGTGGTGGTGCTTTTCTTTAAAAAGGGCGATAAAACTCTTTTGAAGAATTACAGGCCCATCTCATTGCTGAGCCATGTCTACAAGTTGTTTTCGAGGGTCATTACGAATCGTCTCGAGCGAAGGCTTGACGACTTCCAGCCACCCGAACAAGCCGGTTTCCGAAAAGGCTTTAGCACTATAGACCACATACATACGCTGCGGCAAGTTATACAGAAGACCGAGGAGTATAACCAGCCACTTTGCTTAGCGTTTGTGGACTATGAAAAAGCCTTTGATTCGATCGAAACCTGGGCCGTGTTGAAGTCTCTCCAAAGGTGCCAAATCGATTACCGGTATATCAAGGTGTTACAGTGCTTGTACGAGAACGCCACCATGTCGGTCCGACTCCAGGATCAGAACTCGAAACCTATCCAACTCCAGAGAGGCGTAAGACAGGGAGACGTGATATCTCCGAAACTGTTTACCGCTGCATTGGAAGATGTTTTTAAGCTTCTGGACTGGAACGGAGTTGGCATCAATATCAACGGCGAGTACATCACTCATCTTCGATTTGCCGATGACATCGTAATCATGGCTGAGACCTTGGAAGACCTCGGCACTATGCTCGATGACCTCAGCAGGGTCTCTCAACAAGTGGGTCTAAAAATGAACATGGACAAGACGAAAATCATGTCGAACGTCCATGTTGCACCCACTCCAGTAAAGTTTGGAAATTCTGCACTCGAAGTTGTAGACAACTATGTTTACCTAGGTCAGACGATCCAACTAGGTAGGTCCAACTTCGAGAAAGAGGTCAATCGTCGAATCCAACTCGGCTGGGCAGCGTTCGGGAAGCTACGCGATATCTTCTCATCCAAAATACCGCAGTGTCTGAAGTCGAAAGTCTTCGATCAGTGTGTGTTGCCAGTGATGACTTACGGATCAGAGACGTGGTCGCTCACTATGGGCCTGATAAGAAGGCTCAAGGTCTCTCAAAGAGCAATGGAGAGGGCTATGCTCGGAGTTTCCCTGCGAGATCGAATCAGGAATGATGAAATCCGCAGGCGAACCAAAGTAACCGACATAGCCCGAAGAATTGCTAAATTGAAGTGGCAGTGGGCGGGGCACATCGCTCGCAGAACTGACGGCCGCTGGGGCAGAAAGGTTCTCGAGTGGCGACCACGAACCGGAAGACGCAGCGTGGGCAGGCCCCCTACAAGGTGGACTGACGACGTCATAAAAGTCGCGGGAAGCCGCTGGATGTGGTCAGCGCAAGACCGGCTAAAATGGAAATCCTTGGGGGAGGCCTTTGTCCAGCAGTGGACGTCTTTTGGCTGATATGATGATGATGATGATGATGATCATATTGTAATGTAAGAAGTCACAAATAAGATTAAATAGTTTACAAAAAAAAAAAATATTACACATTTTATATTCAACTTATACTTAATCTGGAACAGTTATGTTTTAAGGTAAATATTAAGAAGTGAATAAGCAAAGGTATAGGGTATAGTTATCATGGACAATAGTATGAATTATATTGAAAATTTATTTTATTAAATGTCTATAATCTTCTTTGGTGACAGTCAAGTATGTTGTGATATACGCTTATTACACCAGTTATTTTGCTGTTAATTTACAATAGCTGTGTTCCGGAATAAAGATAATTTTAGTTTACTATTAGGTACAATAATGCTCTTTTGTTTGTCCTGTGTATTGTTTGTCACATTTAAAGTTAGTGGATTACATAATTTTATAATATTAATTGCCTTTATCCAGGTTTTACACTTTTTCAATCAAACGGTTTAAAGTTTGTAAAGAATGGCAATATTTTCAATCAATTAAAGTAATTATTCATTTATTGACCAGATAAACGAATAATTACTTAGTCCATACTTTTGTTTGTATTAAAATTTATTATAGTCATATTTTGTGCTGAAAGCTCTAAAGTTGTTAAATATATAAAGATACATCCCCGTCCATACAGATTAAATCCACGTATATAAATCAACAAAAAAAAGTTAATATTGTTTTTTTCATATGTTGCAGGCTTAGAAAAGATATATCCCGTGAATGCAATAAGTTTTCACTCTGTATACAATACTTTTGCTACGGGTGGCTCGGATGGCTACGTTAACATATGGGATGGGTTTAACAAGAAGAGGCTTTGTCAATTCCATAGGTAAATATAAATCTTTCTTTTAATTATTTTAAATCAGATACTTTTGCAAAAAAAAATTTAACGATCATGATTTAAAGTTTTCAAACTCTTTTATATTTATCAGCAGTGCAGTTCAATGAATAACGTTTATTTTGATTCTATTTGATTGACTATAACAACAGGAACAATGAAAAACCCGGAGACCCAGAAATCTAAGTGTGAACTTTGTTCCTCAATCAAGACTAAATCTTAGGCTCATTTCAATCATGTATTTTCACATAAAAAAAATATTTTTTATAATTTTTTTCTTCAGATACAATACAGCGGTCTCATCTCTTAGTTTTTCCCATGACGGTTCAGCATTAGCAATTGCTTGCTCACAACTAGACGAAACTCAAGCTGACGAGCCCAAGCCGGAGGACACCATCTACATTCGATATGTCACCGACCAGGAGACAAAACCAAAATGAGTGACAGTTTCATCCCGATAATCTGTGGCTTTATAGTTATAGTGTTGTTAGTGAACGATCTGATATTATCTTGTTTTAAACATTATTTATATTATTGATTCAAATAATTTATTGATATTTGAATTATTGAAATAGACCAATATTTTAATATTCTGTAATATAAAGCAATGTTAGTGTCATTTATATGTTTAAATAGTTTCCTTGGTAATGTAGATTATTTATAAATGAAATGCTCTAGTTCCTAGCTAATGTAGCTGAAACAAATAAGTGTGTTCTTAATTAAAATTATTTTGACAAGGTTGCTTAAAATGAGTGTTATTCTATAAAGCCACTATCGGGATAGTGAAATGATTGAGACATAGTGTGGTCCGTGATTTAGCTTTAAGTGATGAATATTTGAAATAAATAATAAGTTTTCAAATGTATTCTTTTATTTCAATAGTTATCATAGAACTTTTGTACATAATATCAAATAATATTGGAACGAAGTTCTTTTACTCGGCCCAAGGTCACGTCATATAACGAAATAGCGTTCATACTGTGCCTACCAAATGCGATGCGTTGGACGTTCGAATTTAGGAGGTCGATAGGAGGAGATAGGAGGTTGAGGTGCTTTTTGGTGTGACAAAGATATAGTTACATAATCAATTAAAATCTACATTTTAAAACACGATTTGAGTCGAAAAAATATCGCATAGAACTTCGTTCCTGACGAGGGTCCCCCGACCGCACAATTTTTTTATAATTATTTTTATAAGATCTTATATATCTATTTTGCTAACGCTCTTTCACTCCAAGTATCATTTTCGATTTAACTTTCATAAGGTACTACCCACGCGGATATTCCGCGTCATCATATAGCGCGTCGTCACTCTCGCAGCGAATTCAAAAGCGATAGCCCTTATCATCAGCGCATTCGAATCTAACTAAAACCTAGTGGTTACTGGTTATGTAAGTAGGTTTTGCATTCACGGTAGCATGCGCAAGCGATCCCGTGGCGCTCCCGTTAAGACGGGAAGGGTACCGCTGGGTTTTTAGTGGGTATTTCGATGACTGGGGCACACTCGGTGCCCTGGACATATGGGGAGCCCCACATAGCCCCCCCCACTGTTCCCGTGGGGGGAAAAGCGTAAAGCGTCTTCCCAGAGTTAAAAAAAAATTATAATGTAAAAAAAAATCTTTATCGTGTTGTGTTTAAGATAAATGCGAATTATAGTTATAGGTATATAATTGCTTAAGGGATACCTTTTACAATGTTAAGTGCTGATTTTTTAAAATATTAAATGAATTATTGTTGGAAGTTTGTAAGCCTCAGGATTATTTAATGTTAATAATAAAAGTATGGCTTAGGAAGAAAATAAGGTTCTAAATATAAAACCACGCATAGGAGGTAACTCTTTATTTTTAGAACAAATTAAAAGTACAGACGGTGGAACCCTAACAGGGAATTTGCAGGCCATATAAGCGAACATTAAAACGTATTCCAAACGTTCAAATTAACACATTTCGCGAATACACAAGTGATGCACCCGCGCAAGATTCCGCAATTAAATTTAAGAGCGCGCAGAGAACTGGCAAATTTTTATTTGAATTTCTCCACGACCTTTGGCTGATGAGAATAAGGGTTATTTCGTTGAAAAATGGTTCGTGTTTTAATATTGTCTAATAATGCTTACCTACTCCGACTAAATTGGCGTTCAAACAATACATCTGTTTGAGACCACCTAAAGCCTTCTTAGAATTGTTACTTGGCAAAAGGTCCAGTGTAATAGCATGATATTTGCGAACACTATTTTCCAAGACTATAATTGAGTTCTGACATTAGCGCCTACTATAAAACTGTTTGTTAAGGAAGTAATTTCCGCTAACATAATAAAAGCCGTCACATTATGCGTGTATTAATATCATTAACATTTGAATGCTTTACGGCTTCACTATTTGAGTGTTGCAAGATAAACATAGATAATAAATTCGAAATCAGTCTATTAAAACTGCAACTGCATTTTGCATTATGTTTACAAAAGAAACCTATTATTTATTTCTGAAAAATCTTTAAGCAAGTAAGTTGTTTCCTCATATGTCAAAAAGTACTGGAATTACCAAATAGGATTTATTTTTTATTTACCTTTATATAAGTTGTAAAAAATAAATAACAATAGATAAATACGATCATTTCATAGTTAACGAGCTCTCACTTTATTACTTGCAATTTTGCACTCCAATAAGTGAAGTGGTAGTAGGCCGTAATAACTGAAGACGTCTTTACCAGCGAACTTAAAGAGACGAGTGGGTGAATCATATTTATAGAATGCTTGATTACTGCTCTTATTAGAGGTTGCTTAATAACTATGCATTGTTAATTCTAAATTACTTCAACTAATTTTAGCTTGTGCCGTTATTGCATTGATTCTCAATATGTACTAATATAAAGTTTTATTTGTTTGCAATCGATAAATTCTGTACTTCTGAACCGATTTAATGAATTCTTTCAATATTAGAAAAATATTTTATGTCAGTATTATTAAAATTTCAGTCTGAAATAATTGTTTTTTAAAACGAACCAGAAGAAAAAGCGCTGTTAATTTGTTTTGTCCACGTGATGCGACAAAATCGCCATTTTTACTACCTGAACATTTTATACCGAACTATAATTAAAATAGCCACTTATTAGCACTTAAACATTAAAATAGAATATTGGCAGGTATTAAAAGATTTGGCCTTACAAACTGAATGCCTCGCGGGTTCAGCCAGAATAATATAAAAAGCTTAAAAATGTACATACTACTATAACGTTGCCATTAAAACTTGAAGACGCTTTTGCTAACTAAGTTTATTAGGCGTCGTTGCTTATAATTAATGCTCATTATTAATACAATATCCTGTATTTTATAATAGATATAAAAAATTGTGGTTTTTATAAAATCTATTTCATTGCTAAATATACCTATTATATAAAACGAATCAACTAATTTTCTATCATCTCTTATTCTATTCAGATTGGAGATTTTTAATAAAGTGATTTCAATGTGTGGTTGCTGTGTAAAGTGATTAAAAAATATTGTGTGACAGTAAATTGCTGTTTCAAATTTTGTTATATTCAAAACTCATGAAAATGTTAGAAGGAATTTCTAATCTAAAAACTTTAATTCAAACAGGAAACCTGGTGTAAAATAAAAATTTAAAACAGAAATTAATGTAGTAAGCTCTAATTAATTAGTTGTCGTTTACTGTGAACCAAATTACACTGGAGGTTGGTATATAGACTAGACCAACTTTTATTAGATAGCTCCTGATGATCTATAAAATACTCGGTGGTAGAGCTTTGTGTAAGTTCGTCTGGGTAGGTACCATCCATTCATCAGACATTCTACCACAAAACAGCAGTACTTGTTATAGTTGTGTTCCGGTTTGAAGGGTGAGGGAGCCAGTGTAATTACAGGCACGAAGGACATTACATCTTAGTTCCCAAGGTTCGTGACACAGTGGCGATGTTGTTTTTTTTTTTAAGAAATGTATAAACCTCTGCCTGTGTGCGTTGGTGACCACTTACCACCAGGCGGCCTATAGGCTCGTCTACAAACCTATACTATAAAAAAAAACAATAATCAAGTTGCGGTTTACGGTTTATAAACGCAAAGACAGGAATATTCACATAACAAACGATAATGGTAGAAACGAAGACATCTATTTATTGATTTTAAAGCGTAAAGACAGCTGGTCAAGTAACCCGATAAATGATTGGTACCTACTGGTACTGGCCGCACCTTTACGCGCGAAAACCTTACGGTATCTAATTTATTTATCTTACCATTTTTATGCGCGAGGTCACGAGGTTTGTGAACGTAACTGGCCACGTTATATTCTTATGGATTTAAGAAATACTTCTTTATATATTTTTGTATTATAATTTTGATTGTTATTTATATTTCTGCTAGGGCTTTGTGCACATCCGTAATGGAAGATTCCAGCCATTTTATTGTACCGTTAAATAATTACTTAGGGTCTGTTCAGGATATCCTGAGTAGTTAAAGGCATAAGAGACTTAATATCTGAGGTACGTACGTACATGATGTATTTGGTATTTTTGGTGGTTAAATGGAATTATTTTAACAGATTTGCATTAAATACATATAGTTCATTTGAATCTAAAAAGTTGAACTATAAATTGACATTTAGTTAAAACTACATAGTAGTATTCTATAAAATTTCGAATAGAACTCTTTTATATACAAGAAATTGAAAAAAATAATGAAATTAACGTAAAAGTTACTTATTAAGTTAAAGCCCACCCAGTTATTTTTTACCACTTTTTATTGGGTTGTCTAGAAGAATTGGCTAATTAGCCATAAAATCTTGCAAGCTACTACACATAAGTTAGTTAAAATTATTTTTCAGTATTATTTTAGTATAGTATACAATAAAGTATTATAAATAAAAATAAAAAACGTCTTATTGATTTCCATAGAACTCAATAAATATTGCTTAATATTGATAGCAGCTTTATTATTTCGTTCAAAATATTTGCTTATCTGATCACGCTGCGGTAATGTAGGCCTTAATATTAAAGCTAATCTAATATATATAGATAAATCTAAGCTAGACGGGATGTGCAAAAACCTTATGGAAATTTTATCTTACCATTTGATCTACACGGAGTCACGAGAGAAAGCAACGAAAAGGCGTTAACATAGGTAACGCGTGTTGTTTCATATATTTAAATTATTAACGAACATATTGCATCATTTAAAAGACAAACATAGATCACGGCAAGATACATTAGAATTTCTAAAAAAAATAATTACGGATTATAAAAAGAATGAAATAAATGCATTCATACAATTATTGTTATGGAAGACCGGTTCATCTGTCACAAGTACTCATAGTATGGTCCTAATTTTCAGATTTAATATTTTGGTACTTTATATCATCACAAAGAAAATAAATGATGAATAGTCCGAAGCGAGTTTTATTTGTAATGTAGACAAAAATTGTGCCATTGATGATAATATATTGCCCATTGTTAAGTCGTAAATTAAGAGAACATAATTTTATTCTAAATCAAGCGTTAAATTATTTTATAATGTTTCTTTTTACATTAATTTTGTACAAGTATGTTAATTTACAAACGACGTCAGGAGTATGCGTGGGCGTTCGCTACGCAAAGCCGGAAAGATGTTAATTGTGAAGGTATTTTACCTCCTCTAATAAGTAGCTTAAGAAGTAATTATTATACCTATGTGTATATTATATTAGTGAACACATAAGGATTGTTCCTTAATTCGTTAACAATAACTCAGTAGCTACATATCAATTTTATATGACCTTAATCTATTTATAATCAACAAATACGAAGTCCAAGCTTTTTTATCAATCAATTTTTATTTTCTTTAACAAAATAATTACATTAATAAATAGGTAAAGTAAACGATAACTTGCCCAAATATATAATAAATACATTTTCCCATCAAAGTGCTCAGCGATGTATGAAATTATCGTGAGGAAACCTGCATGAGTCGATTGAATTCAGAGCTGATGGTGAAAAAAGCTACAATCCTTAAGACGAGACGAGGCCTTAGCCCATTAGTGGGACGATATGCGTTGCAAGTTTACTTTAACTACAAATAAAGTACCATATTAATAATAATAATAATAATAATGGTCCTCCAGACCGAATTCGGTCACGGCGTCCAATCTCAAGAAAGATTAGCCAACTGCGCAGGGCATATTATAGTGTACAAGTGTGTGCGCAAACACAGGTGCACTCTCTATTCCCTAACTCTTATAACCCGATGGGACGGCAATCCGACACGACCGGAAAGAGTTCAGGTGCAGGACCAACGGCTTAACGTGCTTTCCGAGGCACGGGAGTGTACACACTTCCAACTTCCAGAATCCGGGCTGCTACTCAGAATTTTCGACAGAAAATCTCAACAAGATTTTATTGGCCTGATTTGAACCCAGGACCACCGTGTCCGCGGCCTTACATGTAGCCACTGGACCAACGAGGCAGTAAAAAAATAATGCACTATATGCAATGATTTTTCTATAATTTAATTTTTTTATAAATTAATTTACGTTCTTTGAACATTTAATAACATAACTGCTTTAATCGTAATTTGATATAAGTGTATAGTTAGGTAATGTAACTTTAATGATAAAAAATGATACACTTATCGTAATCATTCTGATCCATATTAACTATTTTAAATGTCCTAAGTCGTGCCATTCCGGTCGCTTGACGGTAAAATATTAAAACTACACCCAGCGCTACTTCTTAATTGATATCCATTAAATAAATAGACACGAAAACAGTGTTTATCTCCATTTAAACTGAGGATGGCCATTTACATTGATAAGGGATGCTGGTGATAGCGGTCCGATTCGCATTTATATATCTTAATGACATCGATCTCTGATTAAAATGTGCATTAACGCGAATTCATTTTTATTCACGAAGAAATAAAAAGTTTCTTTTAATTTATTAAGAAATATATAGAAACGCGTAGCTACCTAATAAAACTGTTTACTAATAATAATGTCTATAGGACGGATTGTTTTTTTTTTATAATCTGTGTGTTACTTGTACTATATTTATCTTACAATTATAGTAATTAAGTTTATATTATATATTATACTAACCAATTGTTTTTTGTTATTAAAAAAAGCGTTGTAATCTATCAGGTTTATATTTTAGATATTTGCTTAATGTTCGTGCAATGTACAAATGACGTAACCAGATATAAATTTTCGGCGGGTTTAATTTTACGGTTCTAAACAAAACCAGACCCAAAATAATAAAAAGTAATAGTCAGTTTACAGTACGATTTATTAGAAATAAATGTAGTCGCTTACTTTATTGACGTATCTAATGCAATACTTACAGTATATATGTAGTTGAAACTAGATTATGAAAAAGCAACGTAAAAAAAGGTACTCAGTCGCAGCTTTGTAAAAGACAAAATTCTTATTATATATATTTTGTAAAAGATAAATGTATTATTACGTAACAGGAAGACGAGATGATCGGGAACAAGATACGTGGGCGCGTATTAAGAAGCACTCGATATGTTTAGCGTAGTTAAATGTTATTGTGTATGAATTATTCCACTACAGGCTCCGGCTAAAGTCTACACAAAAATAACAATTGGTGATAATCGAATGTCGCTGTGGTCACAATGATTTTTGGATATTTAGGACATTCCATAAGACAGGCAACCCAGGTCCACAAGGCGTTACCGCGTGGAGAGGTAGATCGAGATGGCTTTTTATTTATACATTAGTATTTAGCTGTCAAAATGATAGATTATTTAATCTGCATTCGACCTTACTAATAAACGTTGCTTAGCGATTGATTAGTTAAAGCGGATCAAACCGTGGGGCACAGTTAGTAATTTTCATAAAATTTTCATAATATTAATTATCAAATTAAAGATAAATATTCATAAAACAGTTTTCAATACTGTACTTTGACTTGTATTTCTGTATTGATTTCTATAGTTAGGGTATAAGTTCTTGTTATATGTAGATGTGATTCCAGACCCTATATACTAGATATATCATATAGGGTATACACTAGATATATGAATACTGCCGTACGAAAACAAATATGTAGGCAATTAAATATTTTCCGACATTGTAATGAAACATGGTAGCCCTACAGCGTCCAGTCATCTCGCCTGGGAACACTTATGTCCAATGTCGAGCGCCGTTGAAACAGTACAAATGTGTCGATTCAGCACTCGTCTGACTTTCCCATTGCGGGTGCTTCGCTTACGAGTGAATTTTTAATGATCACTATACTCATGAGCTTTCTAGAGACAAAATCTTAAGACAAACTAAATATATAAATGAAGTGTTGGTTCTGAGCGTCGTTGAAACAAGTAAGAAGTTGATTGAAAATAATATTTACTTTTTATTTGAAATATCATGTTTGAAAGGCTTTGATAAATGTTAAGTCAGTAAAAATGTTTTAATACTATAAAGAATAATATAAGACACACAAAAAAGTTAAAATACAATTGTGTCTGTTGGCCCTGTGACTTCATTATAAGTACCTAGTAATATATGAATACAAGCGTCGTCGCGCGCTAACACCCTTTAGTTAAGTCAATTGATAAATTTTAAATACCTGAACAGATCTTCATAATTTATATCTATGAACCATCGCGATCACATCAGGTTTCAAATAAATCGCATAAAATCGCGTTTGGGAGCTACGATGCCACAGGCAGACACACAGTTACACGGATAATCAGATACACAAGTAAAATTTATAACAAACCTCTTTTTACGTCGCCGGGTTAAAAAAAAAGATTATATATAATCTAATAATAAATAATTTAAAAAATATTTTATGAAAGTGGTTATTGTTAATACATTATGTCCATCACTTGTTGTTTTACTTTTTTTACTTTTGTATAAATAAATCTGTAATCTGTAATTTTAATTCAATTTTGATCAGATATGATAAAATAAAAACTAAAATATAAACAGCGAACAAATACAATATTATAATTTTTTAATAATTTTGTTTTTTAAGGGAAAATATTGATGGAAATGTTAAAAATTACTACAGAGTTAATTAATAATCTCTTTTCATGATTTATTTAATTGACTGTGATTATTTATGAGTTGATCGTAAAACTAAGTTCAGTTCATCAAAACTATGGAAACTTTATAAACGTTTAGAAACTATAATTGTATAATGTTCATAGTTATATAAAAGTTCGTATTTTGGTGTCAAGTCATTAGGAGTTAATTATAAAAAATGGGATCTAGCTCATTAATCTAAGCTTTAAACAATATTAATGAAATTTTAGATGAAACAATATTTATGAACTTTAAAAGTAATATGTATTCGTTAATGAATCGTTCTGGCAATTATTTATTTTGTAATTAAACCGTTTCGTGGCAATTTTATGATGATAGATTTAAGTAATTTTAAATTATATATGTAAAATATTTACATTATGAAGCAGTATAGTGTGTAGACCGTTACACTGCAAAGCATAAATTCGATGCCATGGCATTTTTCGCTGGCTTTAATGGTGCAAGATACCCTCGCGAGGAAACTTGCATGTTTGTGAGATTTGTTTATGACCTAACCTTATGGTACCACCCTATGGGCCACCTTATGGTAATGGGTCACCACTGCCCCACATGCTATCGAACAGCCAGGCAAACGCGACCAAAGTGCTATAGGCACACAGTGGATATTCCCCGCCTACATACGAAGCGCTTCGAATCCACCTTTATCATTCGCATTGCAAAACTGTGGAATACTTTCCAGTGTCTGTATTTCCCGATAGGTACAACGTTGGTGTCTTCTAATCTAGAGTTAACAGGTATCTTCTAGGCAAGCGTTCTACATCGTAGACCGTGTCGATGCTTAACATCAGGCAAGACAACGGTCAGACGCTGGCCTATTATGGGTAAAAAAAAAATACATTTGCCTGTAAGAAATATTAATCACCAACACCACCAACTTAGGGAAGTAAGATTTTATATCTTGTGCCTTTTGTTACACTGGCTCACTCAAGCCGGAATACAACAATACTAAGTATTGCTTTTTGGCGGTAGAATATGTGATGAGTGGGTAGTACCTATCCAGGTAGATTGTTCAAAGCCCCCATGTAATTAATGCAACTGTTAAATACATCAACCATACTGTATTGATTTTTACATGACATTATTGACATGAAATGTTAAGAAGAGGCCTTACCCAGCCATGGGACAGCTTGCCCAGCCGTGGGACAGTTTGCCCAGCCGTGGGACAGCAGATCAGTTTTTATTTTTATTTAAGTATTGTTTCCATGTTCTGTCTATTATGTTTTATCAGTATGTATTATTTGTTATAATAATTAAATTGAGTAAGATTGAGAATACGTAGTGTTGATAATGTGATAACCGCACAATAAATAAAAGACTAGATGTCCAACAAATTGTTGTTTTGGTGTATTTATGAAACGTCACTATTTTTGTAACTTTGTAATTATTATTTACAATTATTGCACATACTCGCTGGTCTAGTCCCTTCGTAAAAATAAAATATGTCCCCCAGCTCTCGCATAGCTCAGTTTACATTTTGAATTATTGTCGCTTATAAAAGCCACGCGTATATAAATCGCGTTCTGGGTGGTTCAAGTTCAAAATAATACATATTATCATTATTATATCCCGCTGAAGACGAACAATATACCACTTTCTCACATCCAATGACAAATTGCGAGTGAATTAATACCGAGAGGCGTTTGTACGAATAAATCAAACGGGGCGATTTTCACAGCGGGCTGTAGATCGTACCTTATTACATCACTATTATTACATTCGTTATCAACCTTATTTTTATACACATATAGCTTATAATCGCAAGATATATCTACGAATAAGATTTGCAAATCGACAAGTCTATTTTTGCGCGCAATTTAATCATTAACTGTATTGTTCTAAAGGCTATTTTCGCTTGTTTGTTTGTTGCTGGTGTGTCAAGTGGTGTTAAATATACGCGGTCGCTGGAGGATGTTATTGCTCAGTGTCTTCGAGTACCAGTAGGGATGGGCAATTTACTCCACACGAGCCTTTATACTTGTCCTCAGTATATAATCCGTACTTAGTAATTTATTCGACTCGAAATAGGATTCGTCTTGATTAATGAAAGCGATATTGCATTTGCTTATCAAACAATGTCGACTGTTGGAGCAAAACTTTTTCCCGCCGCCCTAGACTTACTAGTGTTGTTGTACATATATATAGTATCGATAATTTTAATTTTAAAGTGCTTTTGGTTTCTTTGTTTATGTATCCCATCATAACAAGCTTATTTTAAATACAAAGTAGACGTTTTCTAACTTGTGCTAGTTTTTCATTTTCTAACTATTTATAGTTAAGAAAACTTTTATCAGGAGATGCGTATAAGAAAAAAATCAATGCATCAAATTAAGCATCTAGCAAAAAAGCAAGAACTTAAGTTGACCGTTGGAATTTTCGAACTTTTAATAAATAAATCGACAAACATGGAGAGAACAACCCTATCTCTTCGCAATGCATTTCGAAACAAATTACAAGAGGAGTGCACTATTACGGGTTAATAGGCGCGCTAAATTAATAAATCGGGTTCGAATCGCTTACCCCATTCAAAAGTGAGGAATTGTTTTAAATGCAACCACAACCATTGTACCTCAGAGGGATCGCTAAATAATAACATAACCTGATGGATTTTCTTGTTATTAATATATTTACAACTCTCACGTTCGCATATAAAATACATATATATAGAGGCTCTAGACAACAGTAAAACTACATAACACAAACTTATTTATTATTATTATTATTTATTTAGCATTCCTGTACATTAACATGACATCCCGTTACAGCATTTGCGTTGAGAACAATTTAAATGACGTTAATATTTAAATGGCTTCGAAATTAATTTTATTTTGTGGTGGAATATTTTTATTTTAGTATAATTTGCGGTATTCCATTTTTTATGCTAATAATAATAATATAATGTCAAAAACAATATTGGAATGTTGAGAATTGGTTAAATATGTTAATGTAAAAAAAGTTTGCAGAATTGTTGTGTTCCGGTGTGAAGGGTGAGTGAGCCAGTGTAGTTACAGGCACAGGGGACATAACATCTTAGTTCCTAAGGTTGGTGGCGCATTGGCAATATAAGCGATGGTTAACATCTCTTACACTTACCGGAACACAACAATACCAAGTACTGCTGTTTTGAGGTGGAATATCTGATGAGTGGGTAGATACCTACCAAGACGAGCTTGCACAAAGCTCTAGCACCGTGTAAGCTTACTTATAACATACTTTAATTTATCAAGTAGTAAAGATAAAAACGGTACCTTAAATTTGAATTGTAATAAACGTAAGGCACGTGAATAGTGGCGGGCAATATTTGTTTATATATCGCGTCGTATCTCCGTTATACACTTAGCAGGACATAAACGATAAACCGAAAGGCGGTGTGACACTAGAGATCTAATTAGTTTTATGGTCCAGTGACATGAATGACAACTTATCAAGTTTCGTAAAGTATACACGCGTATATATAGCAAACAAATACATATATAATTATATATCTAAAAAAAAATTGCTTTAATATTTCTTATTAGTAAGAAAGCGTAGTAGAAAACGCGAATATAGTTAGTTTAAAAGTTAGAACTTGATTATATCGAGTCATTCCATAAAGACTACTTGTTTAATTATTCAATATTACCATTTAATTGTACCCTAATTTTTATCCATAGGTAATAATGTACGTGCGTAGTAAATATTTTTTAGATTTATGCAAGTAACAAAAACTAGCCAGCATTTATATAGTATATGTTTTTATCCAGACTTCAAACAAGTTGAATAAAATGTTTAAATTCCTATTAAAATATTAAATAATAAAGAGCTATCTATCCTGTAATACATGTGATCGTACGTCTTAAAAATAGACATCTCTCACATCTTCCATTTTTCCAGTAATAATAATGAAATTACAATATAGTAATAATTAAAAACAAAAGCCTCTGAAGGCTGAATTATGAGCAATTATTCACCTTGTAATGTAATAAAAATATATCTCTAACCGTCACACCTTTATAGAAGTCACATTCGCGTGATCAACACGTTTTAAATAAACAATGTTATTTATGATTACATTGACCTTAACTTATTGTGTTAATCTTAAATATAAATATTCAAACAAATTTAATGACCAAAATAAACGGCTATAATTTAAACAATAGATTCCGATGCCTTGGTTTGTTACGATCTTTTTTTTTACCGTAACCTGAAGCTTTACCAGTGACCACAGACTATATCGTATTTATTAATACGTTATAATCTGTGGTCACTGCTTATTAAACAGTAGCGTTTCATATCTCGTTAGGTAATTGATATATATTTTTTTTTTGTAGCATTTGTTAGGCGGACTAGCATATGGGCCACCTGATGGGAAGTGTTCACCAACGCCCATAGACATTGGCATTGTAAGAGTTGTTAACCATCACTTACATCGCCAATGCGCCACCAACCTTGGGAACTAAGATGTTATGTCCCTTGTGCCTGTAATTACACTGGCTCACTCACCCTTCAAACCGGAACACAACAGTACTTAGTACTCCTGTTTTGCGGTAGAATATCTGATGAGTGGGTGGTACCTACCCAGACGAGCTTGCATAAAACTCTACCACCAAGTAAATTATATCTTTATTACATAAAATTATATAATTATATAAAAGTAAATTGATGCATATAATTTATAATAGAAATCACTCAATCACAAGTCACTCTATAAACAAATGTTATCGTTGAATTTTAAGGTTGTATCAGATAGTTAAATGTTTAAATAAATGAAAAGCAATAAATGAAATAGTTTTTATAATGTTAACTTGATTAGTAATTTACGAAGGAATGACAGATTATACAGGTGTCACAAAATTTGTGTCCGACCCGTGAAGTGGTTATTAGGTATCGTGTGTCGGTTCTATTTATGTAATAATTTTTAAAATACTAAGCAAAAAAATGACTTTGAAAAATATATTAATCGTGTTTAACGACACTGTTGGTGGTAAAAACGTGGACTACTGAGGTCATGACCTCGTGTCTTAGCTACCCGATAGGTAAGAGCTATCGAGCGCTATTGCCCGCATCTGTGTTGCCACGTAATTTTCGTCATTTAATTTAAAAAAAAAAAATTGCCGTGATAAATTTTTTGCTTAGTATTTTAAAAATTATTATATAAATAGAACCGACACACGATACCTAATAACCACTTCACGCGTCGGACACGAATTTTGTTACATGCTGTATATGCAGAATATTTTATATTTGTCATATTTTTACGTAAAATTATTTGCGGATCGCTATATCTAAAATCTCTATTTTTATATACATATATACATATATACTTTTCCTGATATGAAGTTGAGAAACTATAAATAAAGGACTATATCCCCAACTATTTGCTTACAATCTTTCAAGGCAATATATTGATAACTGGTAGCGTTTGACGATTCATAAGTATATTTGAATAAAAATATTATAATTTGATACTATTAACAACAGTGTTTATTTTTAATTCAGCTTACAATGTATATGTGATCTTGCACCAGGGCATTTAATAAGTAATTTAGTGTCCATAATAGTCGGGTCCGTAAACCTGCCGTAAATCATTTCGCTTATCAAAACATTGTGACGCTTAAGACTGACGTTTATGAAACGTTATTTATGTATTAATGTCATGACTTCCGCCTCGATGTGTACTTTTTAATCTCATTCAAAAGATTCATGAAAATCAACAATTACATTTCAGCAATACCCAGTGACTGAGCCATT
The DNA here is from genome assembly GCA_905220585.2 of Nymphalis polychloros. Taxonomy (NCBI): domain Eukaryota; kingdom Metazoa; phylum Arthropoda; class Insecta; order Lepidoptera; family Nymphalidae; genus Nymphalis; species Nymphalis polychloros. The sequence continues at coordinate 12,662,455 of HG992255.1, read as the reverse complement.
GTAACTACAGGTACCAATTCACATAACATCATCGTTTCCAAGGATGTTGGCGCATTTGCGATACAAGCGATGGTTAATGTTTCTCAAAGTGCTGTTGTCTATGGGCGGTGGTGATCACATACCCATCAGAGGGTCTTCTTGCCAGACTGCACGACTAAAAATAAAATAAACTGTCGACGTCGTAGGTACGTAAAAATAAGTTTATACTTAGTACCTTGAAATTCACTAAACATTCTGGAACTGGCTAGGGTAGCTGGGTAGATGCTACCCACAGCGGTTCAATAGTTTTATTATCAAGCGATGTCTAAAGATGTCATTGCGGAGGGGATGAGATTCAGAGTTTCAACTATATACAGTAAACAGCCTGTGAATTTTCCACTGCTGGGCTAAGGCCTCTTCTTATTTTTTGAGGAGAAGGTTTGGAGCTTGAAGGTTGGAGCACCACATTGCTCCAATGCGGGTTCGTGAAATACACATGTGACAGAATTTCAGTGAAATTTGACAGATGCAGGTTTCCTCACAACGTTTTACCGCCGAAAATATGATGAATTAAAAGACAATTTGAGCAAACGAAAACTCAATCCTTGCCAAGCTTGAACCAGTTATATTCGGTAAAAATTAACGAGTTCTAGCCGCTGTTTGTCTAAAAAAATTCAATATATCTATTGTTTAAAATTAATGTACAAATGAGTAGTTCTCGTAATCTTGCAACTCGCACAGATTCCTTGCCCCTCCACGTATTTTTAGCGACTTAGTGTCCGTATTCAGTTATTTCTTTCAATTATATATTACTCCACGACCTGCACACGATTTCTCCAGGGATCTTATATACTTAGTCAAGAGTAAAACGATTTTTCTATCGTCTCATTAGGATGGAGGAGCGACTTTTCAATTTCAACTTAAGAATGTTGTAAATTATACACATTTATAGGGCTCATGTGCGCCTTGGGTGGTACGAATTGACATTATTTTATTTAACCATCATTAAATATATAAATTTTCTTAAATGCTTACGCGATAGAGTTCAAGTTAGTCTGCATTGTGACTAAAACAGGTAATAAGAGGTTGGTATATGGAAGTGTTTCAGTATACAGGTATTGTAAATCTGTCGTGAGCTAATGACACGGGTCATAGTGTCGTCTGAGCGGGTCAGTTGATGAACACTGTGATAAAATCACGTGACGGACCAGCCCCAGACGAGCCCATGTAGAGTGTTGACAATGGAAATATTTGAATTGAATATTGAATTTATTACTTAATATTATATACATTCGTAATAAGATTCACTGCAGTTGTAGATTTATAAGGTTTTGTGAGATATTGTGCAACTTAACTTTCGAATGTCGTATATATTATAGGTACTGAGACCGCGAAGATTCTGTGTTTCTGTAACGCTTCATAATAGCGCTATGACATTCATTTTCGTGACAATGTACAAAAGGACTCTTCTAATGACTATATTGAAATTAAGTAAAATTATTTTTTAATTTTAATAAATTTACAATCAACAAAACAATTATTTTGATATATTGTGTTTACATTAAATGTAAGTAAAGCCTTAATATTAATTGTAACGAGCATGAACTCTTCTTCTTCTTCTTCATATTGTAATGATCCCGGATCGATTGTGTTCTTTTTGAAGGATGCCTGTGCGATCGGAAATAGTTCATTAAACAATAGGACCAACGGGTTTACTCGCTTTCGAGGTACAGATGTGTAAGCACAGTCAACTTCGAAGAAGTCTTAATCCGAAAATCTCTAACATCTACATTAGTTTGTAATATAAACTTGCTTTTGCTTGCAGACCGAATCAAACTTAGTCCATATTGTCCGGTCTGCTTCGTGTTAAGTTTAAAGACTTTTTGTGTATATACTTCAAATATAACAAACTAAAGTATTTCATTCAATCTAAACAAAATCAAAATTGTATGAATTAACCTTAGGTCAGTGGTTTAGAATCGTGGGAAGAATGAATATATAGTAAATACGAATTTATCGTCGTATTTTGACCTCAGCACAATTTTATCCCATCTACTATTGGTTCGCCCACGCGAGGTCCGCTAATAAGACTGAGATACCGAACGTCGATTTTTAAGTAAGATATGTGATTCTGTTTATCATTATACATTTCATAACGTTTTGAACATTTATCACTAACTTTATTAACGTTTAAAATGATGAAATTACGATGCTTATCCGTATTAACGATCTATATTATATTTGAAAAATCACGGAGATCGATATTTTTTATATTTCGATTGTATAATTAGGCAAAGAAATAAATAACAGTAATGAACTTTATTTAAAGTAACGTATATATTAACGAAGGATTAAATTGAATATTAGTTTTGTTGTGACAACTGATAACAACGAGATTGTTCATAAAATAATAACAGGAACGAGAACGACTTAAGGTGATATACATTGCGTTGCAATATTGATGCGTGTATTCTTAAAACGTTATAATTATAATGTTCAATTTAAAATGTTAGAAACGGAAATGTTAGAAATATTTCAGGACAGTTTTCGGCGGTGAGTTTCGAGTTTGTTCGAACAGAATAGTTATACAATGTATTAATGGAAAGCAGAAAGGCTAATGAGCATACATACATACAAAGTTATTAAAATATAGTTTTTTATTACCTTTGCCTATTAATAATTATATTGAAATATAAAATCATATAATACAAAATAGTGTTAGAAATAAGAGGTGCATAGTAAGTATCGTCAAATTTGTAATTTGTAATTTGAATTTGTGATAGCATAATGAATGAACCAATCTTTTCAGTCAGTATCAGTAGCCTGTGAAAGTCCCACTGCTGGGCTAAGGCCACTTCTCCTCTTTTTGAGGAGTAGGTTTCGAGCTTATTCCACCACGCTGTTCCAATCTGGGTTGGTGGAATACACGTGCGATAGAATTTCAATGAAATTTTGACACATGCAGGTTTCCTCACGATGTTTTCCTTCACCGTCAAGCACGAGATGAATTATAATCACAAATTAAGTGATGCTTGCCCGGGTGTGAACCCACGATCATCGGTTCAGATTCACGCGTTCTTACCACTAGGCCATCTCGGCTTTTAATTAATGTTAATAGTAATGATTGATTTCGATTATATAACAAAGTATATTTTTAGTGATTTTGATTGCGAGCATATTTGACGTCCAGTTATCAGATTTAAAGTTATATTCTTTTCTTTTTTTTTTTTTTTTATTGCTTAGGGAAGCTGGCGAGCATATGGGCCACCTGATGGTAAGTGGTCACCAACGCCCATAGACATTGGCATTGTAAGAGATGTTAACCATCGCATACATCGCCAATGCGCCACCAACCTTGGGAACTCAGATCTTATGTCCCTTGTGCCTGTAATTATACTGGCTCACTCACCCTTCAAACCGGAACACCACAATAGCAAGTACTGCTGTTTTGCGGTAGAATATCTGATGAGTGGGTGGTACCTACCCAGACGAGCTTGCACAAAGCTCTACCACCAAGACACAAAGCTCTACCACCAAGGCACAAAGCTCTACCACCACGTAAAACAATATAATATAAATTTTATGATTTTCGATTTTTCTTTAATTCTCCTGTCTAAATACAAAGTTAATGTATATAATATTATTGTTAACATGTGTCCAACTTTGTTCACAACATTCCGAACGGACACTTGAGCTCTGAGATCGGTGGTAGGGCTTTGTGCAAGCTCGTCCGGGTCATCAGATATTCTAAACAGCAATAAATAATATTGTTGCGTTCTAGTTTGAAGGATGTGTGAGCCAGTGTAACTAGAGGCACAAGGGACATAACAACTTCGTTCCCACGGTTGATGTCGTATTGGCGATGTAAGAAATGGTTAATATTTGTTAGATTACCAATGTCTATGGGCGGCAGGCTCACTAGCTCGTCCGCCTACCAATAACAAAGAATAAAAATACATTTACATACTTAATTTATAATATTCTTATTAATGCCTAATTAGTGACTACAGCAGTGCTATCTGTTCTGAAAAATCTCACTTAGTCTCTCTTTTGTAAAATGTTGTAAATCGACTTACATGTGTTACGCTATTTTGATGTGTGTATTCTTTGAATGCTATTAATATTATAGCTAGTGTCGCATGTCGCTTTCGGACATTTGACGATCTTGTTCTGCGACATACCTTAAAAAATATGATGTCATAATTATCGTCTAAGCCTTTGTAATCCGACACGTGGCAGCAAAGGTTGAATGTATTTTTAATCTAAATCGTTCTCTAATATATACATGATATAATTAATTAATATGTAAATGTTATTATATTCATATATTAACACTACTACTATTAATTAACTACTAATTAATATTTAAAATACTTAAGTACAATAATATGTAACATTGAGTGTTTTTTTATTCATATATGTTCTAACCTGTTGAGTAAAATTTTATTAAGACGCACTTACACTTCTTTTGCTAATTTTATTTTTGAAATTTTGTTGAACATGTTTTAATGTATTTGTTGAACTACGTTTGCCATATGATTATTTTGTTCCAGCTAATCGTTCGGTGAAACGTTTTTCTTTTCTTGGTGCATGCACAGGGCCCCTAGTCGATGCAGGGCTCCTAGGCAGTTGCCTAATCCGCCTTATGGATAATCCGGCCCTGATAGCTGATATATTACTGATCCATCTGACCAAATTTTGATCACGGCCGTCAAATTATCATTCGTCAAAAACTAGTCAACGACACGGGTCATATTATTATGCAAAAGAGTTTAAATCTATATGTACGCAGGTGCACTCTTTATTCCACCATTCCCTCACGAGGTTGTCAACAGTACCAAATTCCAGCCTTCTATGATTGCTCCAACTGAGACTTTCTAGAGGGAAAAACTCAATGAATTTCCATCAATATACCGTACACCCGTACTTGTCGATATACCAACAAAAACGGTTAAATTATAACTGAGTTCATTACTATAATATATAATAATGATATAAACATAAAAAGAGGAAATCGAGCATAATTTTAAGTTGTGCGTAAAACTGTACTTGAATATTGCAGTGTTATTATAGAATATACTGAGTCCTTAAAGATGAAACTTTAACGTGTATCTTGGGAACACGAGTTGATCGGTGATCGTTTTATTTTAATATACATGAGTCACTAAGATATTCAAAATGCCCGTAAATTCTATATAAAATCTTTCATAATCCGTGTGATACCATTCGAAACGGGCGCCGAGAGGGCGATAATCGTAAATAACGTACAAATAGCTGCGTGTGCGCATGGGGTAACGTGGATCGAATATCGCTACTAGCTTTAAATAAATCGTAACCAAGCGAATCAATACTTTATGTTTTATGAGAATAGAAGTAATTTTAGCGTGACTTTATCGGCATATGACAGGTTAACTCGTTACAAATACTGCGGTAACAATGTTGAATTTAAATGTCTGCTCATATCAAAGTTGTTAAAATTAGCATAGTGCATTTGAGGTATATATTTATTTTAAACATTATCTAAAACGTTTGCTGCGAAACAAAATTTATATTAAAAAGTAATAAACAAAAATTTACAACTTGTGGAAGTGCTCGTTAATGACCCACTGTTGGACAAAGGGCTCCTTTTCACATGAGGAGGAGATTTACTGATTCTCATTTTTTATAGCATAGGTAGGCGGCGGACGACCATATGGGCCACCTGATGGTAAGTGGTCACCAAATCCTATAGACATTGGCATTGTAAGAGATATTACCATCGCTTATATCGCCAATGCACCACCAACCTTGGGAACGAAGATGTTCAAACCGGAACACAACAGTACCAAGTACTGCTGTCATGCGGTAGAATATCTGATAAGTGGGTGGCACCTAACCAGACGAACTTGCACAAAGCTCTACCGCCAAGTAAACATGTTAGATAGTATGTGCGGTCGGATACATGTAGGTAGGTTTGCTTAAGATGTTTTTCTCAAACAAGAGATGAATTGTAAACACAAATTATAAAATTAAAAACAAACAGCCTATTAATGTCCCACGGCTGGGCTAAGGTTTCCTCTCCCTTCGAGAAGATTTGGTGGTTATTTCACTACACTGCTCCAATGCGAGTTGATGGGTACACATGCACATTTCCTCACGATGTTTTTCTTCAACGCTGAACATGTATTTATGTTATTATTGTTTATATTCACGCTCTTGTATTGTTTAATAGTATGTTTTAATTATTTTTTTTAAGTTAAGGAGACTCTTGACCAGCAGTTTACATGCTTACATTGAAACACTTAGATAACTAAATATGTTTTTTTACTTTAGTATGGATTAGCCACAAATCATTTATCCGATTACGGCTAATATACTATCACCACTAAGCTGTCAAGCGTATTATATATACGTTTATATACACACATAGATTCTGATTTTGATATATAAAATTATTCAGCGATGTCTAAAAACAGACAACCATAGATACTCATAATTTACCGATGCCCATAAACCATAAGCCCGTTAAAAAACCATGTATATGCATATCATCAATAATTAGCGGACCTCCCATTGGTTAATAGCTCAAATATATATTTTGTGGCATTTAATATGTATATGAGCAAGTTCGTCGCGTGTCTGTCCGAACGCGGGCTTAATGACTTATTATTTAGTGATATTGTCTCTGTAAGGGTAAGTACAGACGTAAACGTTTATTTAATATATTTTAGTCTAGAGATAAAAATATAATGACAAATAACCACAGTATTACCTATCGGTTTCAAGTTTGTGATTTCCTTTTTTCCCATTGAATCAACATATATTGTGAATATGACTCATATTGTTATATATAAATATATAATAAAGAATAGCTTTATATAATTATAATATTGTAGTTCTACATAATAAAGAATTATTGAACAATGTTACCTATCGGATGTAATCATAGCGATGAGCAATCAAATAAAATCGTATCATCTATTCGAGAAAATATCAAACGTCAATTTACAAGACCTACAAATGTAAATCTTATAGCTGTCGTCAGTTCGGAATACAGGGATGAGACAAGAAATTCAGTAAAATTAAATCAGAAATTCAGTTAAATTCCCTTTTCCACCAATTAAGTAACATTTATTATGTCTGATAATCAAAAATACTAACTATTGTAAATTGTAATTGTATTGTATGTATATGTAAGAGACATAACATCTTAGTTCCCGAGGTTGGTGGCGCATTGGTGATGTTTTTTTTAAAGAAATGTACAATGCCACTGTCTATGGGCGTTGATGACCACTTACCATCAGGTGGCCCACATGCTCGTCTACCTATACTATAAAATAAGGGATAGATGAAGGAGAGAGATAGATTTTGTCGAGATATCAAAGATAAAATAGATAGATTTCAAAATAAACGCAGTATAAAATGACAATGTTAGTATTTCAAATAACTTTAAGTTAACATATAATTATAATATTTATATTATTATTATTGTATTTCCGTCTTCTATCTTTTAATATTTGTCTTTAATATAATATATTTGAATATAATTGGGGTAGTTCCCCTATTATGTTGGTTATGTTTTATTAATATTTCTTATTTTGTTTAATACAATTATACCGTTTCTTTCCAAACTAAAATAAATAAATTTCTAACTGTTAGCTGTCATACATATTTTTATCGTTAAGTGTACAAAGTCTAGTATGTAACTTTTAAGTAAAACTTTTTGGACAATAACTTTTTACTTTTATCACGTTTACTGAGATTAGTGCTAGTTTTTAATTTCGAGCTTTTTTCACATAATATAAAGATAACTTTGTTTCGTTTGGAGATTAACCTATGACTTTCGTGACATAGTTTATGAAGGATTTGACAGCAGCCTATAGGTAATATCAAAGACCAATTTATATCTTTGAATATTATTATGTGATTCGATTGTGATTAGTTCGTGTCGCCTCGATTAGGTGTTTGTTTTAAAACGGTATTACTGTTTAAATAATGGCTGTCTTTTGAAATACATTCAAACGTTCATGAATTTATGATGCATATTATTTAAAATTATTTTGTTTAAAATGCTAATTTATTTATTATTTAAAATAATTATGATTTAGATAGATTTGAAAGAGTAATTTTTGGTATTAGTTTATTATATAGTTAGAGATTTATGTTTAAAAAATCTATCTAAATTATATAATTAAGTTGAATTAAAATAAAATATAAAAACAATACCTGGATGAAGCAATAAATCTACATTATTTCAAATATAATATATTTAGCTAGCGTTTAACTCGCTGTTTTTGGCGTAATTTAATGAATAGTGTTAATTAAAACATCCTTTACTACGTGAATAACCACCCTCTACAAGAAATTTTAATTGGTTTCGTATAGCTATTTTGGCGAAAAGTTGTGACAAACATACAAACACACTCGAATAATAAACTTTAAAACCTTTTAAATAAAATAAATTTATTTCATCTCTTTTTAATTACTTTCTTGAATGATTTAAAATATTGATTAATAAAACATTAAAAGTCGAAAGAGTTTAATCGTCTAACAAATTATTTCCTTCAAACTTCAAAACCTGTAAAAGACCTACAGCGTAGTCTTCATCAAAACACGAACACGCCCGGATAATTTACGAATTTTAGTCCATGCCTACCCCGGTTTATTGGCCAATTAGAATCGACGCCTACACGTCTATTCGTTTGCATGTATTAGCTCGGCACAGATGGATAAAGCCGTGACTGCGCCTGCGCAGTGGTAGGTTTTATTTTAAAAATTCTACTATATAACTTTGTTTATAACAAACCAGTTTTAACCGGTTTGTATGGAATTTATATTGATGGAAATTATAGTTCTAAGAATATTATTATAATAATATTTTTATCTGAACAATAGGCATTTAAAATATAGTTTTTAATAAATAAATTAATTTTCACAATACAAATGTTATATTAAAATTTTCACGTATATTTACAAATATTTCAAATAAAAAACGTTTCGTTTTCTGTACACACATATTCATGTAAAGATTTTATTCATTGTATAGAATTTTATGTGAGCATTTCGGTCGTCTGCCTTTGTAATTTACTGTACCGGTCGCGTCGATAGCGGCATTTTATTGCCGGCTCCTTAATGAGATGGCGTGATGATGTATTAAATCAATAGACAAAGACTGTGACAGCGGTTTTTTTATTTTTTTTTTATTTAAAAACTGCACTTAGTTTGGAAGTGCTTCTTAATTTGAATTTGGAATGTATTTTTTTATTTATTTTAAAAATGCAAATGTAATATAAATGATGAAGACGTCCTTATGACCGATTTCGGTGACGGCGGTCAATCTCAAGAGAGATGAAACAACTGCGCAGGAAACTTTATAGTGTACAAATTAGAGGGCATTACTAATGCCTCATTCTCATAATCCGATGGGACGGGAATACGACACGACCAGAAAGAGTTCAAGTGCAGGTCCAACGGCTTTACATTTCCAAGATACGAGAGTGTACTTACTTCCGACATCCATGCTTTGTTCTGCTAGTGAGAATTTTCGATATAAAACACAAAAAAGATTTATTTATCGGACCTGGGGTTAGAATTCAAGTACTCATTGCGATATATCAAAAAACTATGGATAAAAACAATAAGAAATCTACTTATATATTTGTAAATAAGGGATTACGCTATGTATATAATAATAATGTCAGCCTGGCGGCACATCTGCGTAAGATATATTATAGGGAACAATTATGTGTGAAAACACAGATAAACTCTCACAGTCCGATGGGACGGCAATCCGATACGACCGGAGAGAGATAAGGCGCACCGGCTTTACGTGTTCTCTGAGTCATTGAGTGTAAACCACTTCTAAGAGCCAGGTTGCTACGGAAAATTACTTCATAAAAAATAATATTATTGAGCTTTTTTTATCGAGGCATCGAGACGGTCTCGAATCCCGGGACTTGCAGTAGTATAAAGCTACGAAGATCTGCTACGAAATTCTACGATTTCGTTTATAACATTATTGCAGTGCTTTGGCAATGTATTGTTGCTATCAAGTTCACCCATTTCGTCTCCTATATAATATATCCTGTATAATTAGAACAATAAAAACAAATTAATGAGAAATCTTGACGCTATTACAAAAGTTTTGGAGGTCTTATAGTAATTCTGCAACTATAGTTCAATTAATTGTATCTTTCAGTATAATTTTAACAATAAGCTTTATATAATGTTGGTGACGATGGAATTTTCGTGTTCGAAGCAATCAAATAGCGGTAATGGCGTGCCCAAGCGATGTTGTTCCGAACTTAAATATTTATTAATAGATCATTCCTAAGCTGATTATCTGTTGTGACGGTTTCTACGATTCATTACAACACATACACGGAGTAAATACCACAATGAATGTGTTACACCGACGTGACGGTGTCAAAGTTCGACATTAAATCAATTGTCCATTCCGATATCGAGGGCCCAATCGATTTCCAAAATGATGTTGCGGTATGCGGCGCGCCGCTAGAGACAAATGTATTAAATTGTTGTATTTTAATTCTTATAATGCTAGAGATCCAGCCGCGAGCCTCGGGTATTCGTAATGGCCGCGGAGAAATCCGAAAATGTCACTTTAAATAATCGTGTTCATTAGTAAACATTTAAAACACGCATTAGAGCGTCGGGTGCCGGCGCCCGGCGCACGATCACAATCTCATCGCATTAAACATACGACCATCCCTTACTGAATTATTGACAGCGCGCGTGTGCGAGCGAGACGCCGCGAGGGATGTCTTAAATAAGGAATAGAGGTGTCTCGGTGATTGTATCGACGCAAGCGCATGGATACGTACTAATTAAGAGGGCAACTCTTCCCGATAAATGGCCTTTCGAGATCCTCTCCGTAGATGTTGCACAATTAAGACGTACGTTTAATAAGCGGGGGCCGATTCGTAACGATTCAATTTAATCGAGTCCCTCAGTCACCCGCCGATTAGTATTTAAATTCGTAACAATGTTTGACGACCCGCCGTGCGGTAATTGGTAATCATTTTTTAATTGTTATCGTTTTAGTCTGTTAATTTTTTTTTAATCTGTTCCCTAATTATTATTTTATTGTTGGAACGTGTCCACGGATTACTGTACGGTTCTTCGGTTATTGGTATGTTTGTTTTTTTGTGAATGGCGTTTTAAAAGTCAGAAATGGGTCATTAGATAGTATCGTTACTGATGAATACATTTCAAGTTTTTTATAATAAAAACATGTTGATTTTTATTATGTTTGTGTTACTAATTAATATGCTAAATTCATGTGGATGGTTTCAAACCCGTTGAATCGACTATGACGATGATAAAAGTTCATCAAGGAATACGACTTTGATTTTGTTTTATATCATTTTAACGACGAAAAATGTACAAAAGAAATGTGTGGGTATAAGTTATTATCATTTTCGATTTGAATAATAAAATTTATGTATAAAATAAATAAAATTGAAGTGTCTGTCTGTGCTTTCCAAATAATCGCCTCTTTTAAAGTGGCTATTTATCAAAACCAATACAATCTTTTTTTGTCTGCCTTTCTGTCTGTCTGTTTCATCCGCGGATTTTTTTGCCAACCTGCTTGAGTTGTATCAAATATCTGCCATCATACAACACTAGCCCGCGTTGGAGTAGCTTGGTGGAATAAGCTCCAAAAAATTCTCCTGAAAAGGGGACGTGTTAGCGTAGTATTGGGACATTTACATGCGTTACTTTTGCAATCGATAATAATTATTATTGTGAAAGCAAAACCAATAGTTGATGCACGAGTAAAAACTTATCTTTAAAAACTATAAAAATATTCTTAATTTGAAATTGCCATTTTACTTTCTATAATAATTGTGAAATCGTGAGTTGGCAGATGAATATTTTTGTGCTCTGGAACGGTGATCTATCCGCTGAGATAGAAGATAACCTTATTATTTTAAATGATCTATTCATAATTAAATTATATATATATATGTATATATATATTAGCAACTATTGTAATTTATGATTGTGTGGGCTAGTGGCTGACTTATAACGTTGCAGAATCCAAAGTTAAGGGTTCAAACACGGAGAGACCACAGGTTTGTTACGCTTTCACGTATTAACTACTCAACTGATTTTCAAGAATTTTTGCATACACGATATCAGGGGCACAGAAAAGTGCACACGCGGGAAAAACTCCGGGCAGAAACTAGATTTATATAAATAATAAGCAAGTTATTGGTTAAGGTGGAGTTATCCAAATACCTCTAGTTTGTAAACACAGGATTATCGAATCCGGTTTGTATTATTTCGGATAACCGAAGATCTCATTTCTAAATTCGAAAATGAGTTTAGGATGTTTCCGTTAATTGTGCTAACTAGTGATGGTCCGATGTTACTCGATAACCTTTTAACATTTAAAAACCATAAAACTGCAATTTGAATTTCGAAGCACGGTTATATAAATTAAAATAATGAAAAAAAAACTCATGGATATGATATTATAGTATATTTAATATACCTCTCTGCCTCGTACGACTGCCTCGTTGGTCTAGTGGCAAGATATAAGGCTGCAGACCCGGTGGTCCTGGGTTCAATTCCCAGGTCGGACCAATAAATAGTTATTGGGTTTTTCTGTCAGAAAATTCTCAGTAGCAGCCCGGAGTCTGGAAGTTGGAAGTGTGTACACTCCCGTGCCTCGGAAAGCACGTTAAGCCGTTGGTCCTGCGCCTGAACTCTTTCCGGTCGTGTCGGATTGCCGTCCCATCGGATTATGAGAGCTAAGGAAAAGAGAGTGCACCTGTGTTTGCGCACACACTTGTGCACTATAATATGTCCTGCGCAGTTGGCTAATCTCTCTTGAGATTAGCCGCCGTGGCCGAAATCGGTCTGGAGGACCTTATTATTATTATATTTAATATATATATGAATAATATTATTAGTATATAAGTCTTATGTAAGTATTCAAAGTAATGTCTGTATGTATTCATAGTTTTAGTTTCGAATTTTATTACACTTCTTAGTTTAAAAATAATCTCATCAAAGGTTGTCTGGAAGAGATTGCTGAAAGCAATAATAATAATAATCAAAATATTGAAATGCAATAGAATAACGTTTATTTTGTACATATACTTCCAGTTTTGAGCCATACAAACACAATTTGATATAGATCGTCTTATAACACGTAAAGTTTATAATATACATATTTGTAGCTATAAAGTATTTTTGGTTAAAGAATCCAAAAGTCATCAAGTGATTCGAAAGCGACGTTCAAAATGCAATTAATGTAGATAATTTGTATCGACACTGGCATCCTTTAATTATTATAATTACCATATTTAACAACGTCGCATGTCAACGTGAATTTGTTTTGTGCAGTTCAGATTTTAATTCAGCTATGAGATTCGAATTCGTTTTTTATATAATGTCGAAATTTATTTGATAAATGCTTGCAGAATCGTTCTAGTCTTCACTAACTTAATTTTAGTAGTTGTGTTAGATACATTTTAAACCTGAGTTTGTGTATTGGTTATACAGACGAATACCATATACCCAAGACGTTACTTGAATAACCGTCGGCACGAAATCGCTGTAAAAAATCTATGCTCATTCATATCAAGCGAATATGTTGCTAATATTCTTTAATTATAGGGCCTTTGCCTGTGCCACATTGTGTACACAGCCAGAAATTTGTAGACATCTGTCAATGTCAACATACTAATGAAACAACAATCTTTAGTTGGGTTTATTGGTAATATTGAATTAAATTTTCTCATAAACTCACATTTTGCACATGTAATGAATCTAAAATCACAATTAGAAGTTGTAAATATTTTCACCAATATGTAAAGGTGCAATAAAAAGCAATAAAATGTGTTTTGATTGACAAGAAACAATATTATACGAATTTATTTTGTTTAGAAAGTGTGTTTCGAAAAGATTGCACTAAAGTTATAGCATGTGATAGAAGCAAATCGATCGCGTGACGGACCCAACTCGATATATCGATTGTCGAATCGATTCGAATCGCAGCGAGTGGGTTACGGGAACAAACTGACACCATCCGATCCGTACAGACAGATAAACGTTTACAATTTATAACAATTATCAATTATAGTAAATAAATTACACTCAAAGCAAATATAGATTTTCTTCTCGGTCATTTGTCAAATGTATTTCACGGCGTTTTATCTTTTTATTGCCAGCAATTTAAACATTTTCACAATAACGAATCGATTGCGTGTAACAGTTCAAATTCGATCCTAATAGAACCGAATAAATATTTAATTATCGGTCTTTATGGTGAATGGTAACGTAACGGATTGGATTGATTTTTTTTAATCGCTTTAATTGAGGTCCATTCGATGTTTGAATTCTATCGACACATCAGTAACGATAAATTGAATGTTAACATTTTGTATGTTAGCTATGGACTATTTAGAAATAGTTTTCAGCTCTGAGCAGATATTTGCGGTACCGTTTAAATGAGTATTGTTTCAACTTTCGAAGATCGTTTGCAATGTTATTTCTACTTTACGAGGTGTAACTAACTAGTGATGTACGAATCGATAAACATTATGAAAATGTCGGTCGTGAAAGTAAAAGATTGTATCGATTACGATATTAGATTAGAATAATTTCAATCTTTGAAAATTAGTTGAGCGTGTGAATTATAGTGGTATAGTTTGAAATATTGTAATGGGCTGTGTACACACGACTAATATAATGTTAATCTAGCCTAATAACAGTCATTACCGGCTTAATGTTAGGTCAGTGTGTGAAGTGTCTTATATTTTATCGCTATTAAATTATGCACTTATTTACGAAGTATAATTCTAGTTTAGCAATATTTTGATTTATATTACAAATTTTGTATATCGTTCTGGATTTTTGGTTTGTTCGAATTAAAGTTTAAAAAAATATTTATTGTTATCGCGTGTACGAAATTTACATTTTAAGTGTGAATTGTATTTTGATTTGTATTAATGTTATAATGCAAAGATATGCGTGTCGGTTCAGATCTTTTTTTCAAGCAATGGATCCACATTATTATAAAAATATATTAATATATGTAGATCAACGTCACAAGTAAGCTATTCTGTCTATAATACTTTAAAGTTATACATTTTAAGTTGTATTTTAGCTTCAGCTTATACATTAATATAACACTTATAAGGATATCTTAAACCATATATCTTATATCTATAGAAAAGATATTATTAAAGTCTGACGTCACAAGGCAATTAACACTTAAAAAATAACATTACTAAGTTTATCGACATTCCATCAATCACGATTTGATGAAGACATTAAACACCATAACGGCCCAAATGAGAGACTGCCGCGTTTATTAGATCAATAATTTTACGTGTGGTAACATACTGTAATCAGGGCTGCCAACATTTATGTTTACTTTGATTTTGTTTTAATTATATAATAATTACATAGACTAACGTACGTTATATGACATGAAGCATACTGGATTTTCGAATGGATGTTTTTTATATTTTTTTCTGTTACGTTCATTCAATTATGGTCATTATATCACACACTAGATTTATAAAAATTCTATATAATTATGAATTTCGTCCGATATTTCAATTAAGAGCTAGATTTGACGCTTGACGGTTTTGTAACATGGAGCGAGAATCAAAACGTAGGTATTTTTTAAATTATTTATTGAAGACAAAAATCATAAGATGGTTGATTGATAGCCCTAAGTTTAATTATAATGCAAAACGATTTATAGTATGAAAAATAAGCAATCAATCGTTGTTCTGCTCATTTAGAACTTACATTTGAGATGTAAGACAGTTTCTTGCCTTTAATAAGTGAAGGTATATTCAAAAAAATCGATTAACATTTCATATTAGTTTATATTATATTGGCGTTCTAGCCTCCCCGGATTTCGTCCAGCAGTAGACGGCAAAAAAATGGCATATTATTGTACGAAGTGTCTTCCTTTTTTTTTTACGCTGCAAAAACGCATTACGCGTTTCTCCCACGGACACAGTGGGGTGGTATGTGGGGCTCGCCGTATGTCCAGGGCGCCGAGTGCGCCCCGGTCATCTGAATACCCACTAAAAAACCAGCGGTACCCTTTCCGTCTTAACGGGATCGCTTGCGCATGCTACCGTGACGCTCCGACGACGAAGTGTTTTTCTATGCCAACAAGCGTATCAAAACATTTATTTAACGAATGTACGAAAATTTAAATGATCCATGGATACAGGGCAAGCTCCATGGGTAAAAGACAACGCGTCAGTAAGTTTATCTTGTGAGTTTATCTCTATAATTCAACTTCATCGAAGAAATCTGTCTAAAGGAAACCTGCGTTTGTCGAATATATACCCGAAACATGTATATTCATCACCCGGTTGAACTACAAATATTCTTCTAATGAAATAAATTTGAATTAATGTATTATTTTAGTTGTTACCATCTCAACGATCTAATAGGTCATTAATAATGATTGTGAAGACCTGATTGGTTTGTGATTTAGTTTCAATTTCATATTTTTAAGTGTACTTTGTAACTGTTTGTCTTCCTAATAATAATATATAAATAAAATGAGTAAAGGACGCCTTTACCGACGATTAGTCACGTTTACAGACTGTATTTTTCTAGTATTTAACCGACTTGTAGCTGTAAAATAAACTCTAAGTCAATATAAATAAAGTTACTTTCACACGTTTTAAAGACTGTTTTGAAGTTTTTACTCGGTGGTAGAGATTTGTGCCAGCTCGTCTGGGTAGGTACCACCTACTCATCAGATATTCTACCGCAAAACAGCAGTACTTGCTTTTGTTGTGTTCTGGTTTGAAGGGTGAGTGAGCCAGTGTAATTACAGGCACAAGGGACATAACATCTTAGTTCCCAAGGTTGGTGGCGCATTGGCGATGTAAGCTATGGTTACGGTTACGTCATACGTCCAACCTATGCAAAAAAAAAAACACGATTCTTATTAATTTTTGAATAATATATTAAAATAATATTACTTTCATGTTATTAAACTATAAACTAATGAAAACTTCCTTATTATATATTTAAAACAACCCATCAATTATTTTATCGATTAATCGGTACGTCTAATCGATATCACGTGTTTTATCGGTTTCATTCGATTGTAATAACTCGATATTATATGCTTTTTAATGGGTCGATTTAGTTTATCGCGTGATCTTCAGTTAATGAGTTTTTGGGGGAGAATGTTTAAAGTGAAATAAATGAGATGTTACTTTGGACTTATGCGACTGTACGAGATTGTTTAATGAGGATGTAAACCTGTCTTTAAGTATATGTACTTATCGTTTGTTTATTCCAATTTAATTCTAAATAATTAAACGCAATTAGGTTGACTCTGCTTATATTACATTTCGTTTTTAGGTTAAGATTAGAACACTGTTTTATTATTTTACTTATTTTAAGTTGTTATGGATATTGAACGAATGTGTCTTAATATTATTTTCATAATATTAATTTTATTTTAAGATAATGAAAACGTTTCCTATCAATGGATTTAATAGTACAATAATTATTATTGAAGAAATGACATCCTATTGTGGAACAAATAGAGTAACGTCGAACAAATCGCCAATCAGATGGTTTTAAGTAGAAAACCCATTTTATCACTACAATCTTTCTCGATGTAAATATATAATCTTATGTACATTACAATATTTGCTATTGAACTGAGATCAGAAATGCACTTGTCGTGGTGATGTGGTGAAAATTAAATGCAATTGTTGAAATAATAATTCTCTGTTAATATAAGTGTTGTTGAAACAAAGGGCTGAATTAATGAGTAAATGCTTTCCCTACAAGTACACTTTTAAGCTTATCAGAAATACAAACGGTGTTACTGAAAGTATTAATATAATATAAGCAATGTTACTAATATATAAATAGAAACATTAATGTTTCAGATCATTGTTACCTCACGCTTAAATCAATCGAACAAAGTTCAGAAGAATGTCGTAGAATAAAGAATGGAGATTGAAAAAAATAATTAAGTTCGGCATAAATTATTTTCTGGCTGGGAAAAGCTAACTGCTTAATATACCTAATGACTTTTTTACATTAAAACATACTACCAATTGCATAGAGGTAAATGAGTTCCCTATTAGTTCTTTTCGATAGAATATTGTTTCCAAACCGGCTGTAACCGGATATAGACATTTGTTGTTTTGTCCCTTACTCTTTTTACCTAATTAGACTAATTCATTACTTTACGAAAGAGTAAAATATAACTTTACAGTTGTGCTATTCTGTACGAACTTACTTCATTACTAGCCTATGTAATATTGATAACCGACTTATGGTTATATACTATTTTGATTCATGAAATGACTGGTAAATGCTATGAGATGACAGTTTTTTTTAAATTTATTTTCATGTGGCATTAAACCACGTTATTCAGTCTAATATGTTTTATTATTTGTAATAACCTTATTACAAATAATAAAACATTTGAAACAAAGGCAATAATAAAAATAGTCCTCCTGACCGATTTCGGCCACGGCGGCCTATCTCAAGAGAACAAACACAATTGCGCAGGAGATCAGGATCAGGCGCAGGACCAACGGCTTTAAGTGCTTTCCGAGGCGAGATCTCAATAATATTTTATTGCCCCGACCTGGGATTTGAACCCAGGACCACCGTGTCTGCGGGCTTACATGTAGCCACTAGACCAACGAGGCAGTCACAGGCAATAATAATAGTAGAAGGAATGTAATTATTTTGTCTCGGTATCTGATGTTAGAGAAATGTAATCGTATACAAGTCTCTGGCGCTATACATCTTCTATTCAATGGTTTTGATTACTTCTGATATCGGCATCGTATATTTCATTTTGTAATACATACTTATATTTAACTGTTTGTGTTAATGAATTATTGTTCAGATATTTTATATTGAAAGATAAAATCTGTGTTGGTGCTCATTTAATGACCAGTATTTTTTTATTGAATTAGGTTGGCGGACGGCAAAATGGTTCACAAGTGGTCACCATCGGGCACCGCCCATAGACAATGGCGATGTATGAAATATTAATCATTCCAGACATTACTAAATATTGCAACACAACAATACTAAATATTGCTGTTTGACTGTAGAGTAAACAGCATTTTATTTAGAGGCGCACATGAAAGACCGTCTGGGTAGGTTACCATATTTATCATATATTTTACCGGTAAACTGCCATACTTAACTTGTGTTCCGGTTTCGGGAGGACGAGTGAGTCAGCTCAAGAAAAATACCATCTTGGTTTCCAAGGATGGTGGCGTGTTGAAAATGTTAGAGATTTTCTTCTACATTGAATGAAGGAATTGAAGGAAGGAATATTAGACATTAGTTATAGAAACGATGCACTCAAAATATTATATATTTATATTCAAAGAGCCTAAACGCTTAGTGATTGCGATATTTATCATGCTAATTAGTATTGTAATTGAATCTTTGGCTCGGATTATGTTTTCCCACGAATATTATGACGTGGGCGGGTAGCGAGGCGACAATAGAACGATAACATCGTTGTCTTTTGATATACGACCGATATTATTTATTAAATATTTTCGAAAATGCCTTAAATTATATGTCGATAAGTCAAAGTGACAACACTCTTTTGTTGAGTAAGGTTTTCGTGGCGGGAATGCGGTCGCGCGCTCAAAATATTTAAGTTCTTTAAGTATTTTTATTATGTGTAATATATTTTAAATTAAAGTCTAAGTTATTTATCGAATTATAAATACCTCTAAATTACTTTCTTAATCACTTAAGAACACATTAAATTAAATTTAAAACGCTCGCGAAACAAAACGGCTACACGTATTATGTATTATCGGTCGTCGTAATTATTTAACAAATAATATCCTGGGACATTATTCACACACGGCCATCTGATCCCAAACTAAGCAGAGCTCGTACTGTGGAAACTAGACAACTGATATACTACATATACTACTTTTCTTTTGTAAATACATACTTATATAGATAATTACATCCAGACTCAGGATTACAAACAGACAAGTTCATTATTTAACAAATGAATCTATAGGTTATCAAACACAGAATTTTTCTTACTTTTGAAATGTAGCTGTTTGAAACTAACAGATTTGCAATATATTTTATTAAATATCGACTTACAAATGGACCATATTACCGTTGGCACTGTCCATAGCCATTAGCACTGTAAGAAATATTAACCATCCCTTACATCGCCAATGCGTCACCAACCTTGAGAACTAAGAGATTGAGTTATGTCATGTTATGTGTTTAAACTGGAACACAACAATAATTTTATTAGCATTGTTTGGTAGTACAATATGTTATGAGTGAGTGGTACCTACCTAGACGGGCTTGCACGAAATCCTACCACCAATTAAAGCTAAGAAATAGCAATGTAAGCATAGGAATGCTGCCATAATGATTTTTGTACATATTATTAAATAAAAATTACAAGTATGTTTTGATATCGAAAAGCCATATCTCGTTGCAACTTGTATTAAATTATATTTTAAGGTACTGTAATACTACACAAAGCTGTAACCAATAATAAAATTATCTTTTTTATTTTCTCGCCAGTATATAGATTCATGACAAATGTTGAGAACACTTGAAAACATCGTATAAAATTTCAATTTGAATATCGAACATGATCAACGCGCGTTTCGAATTCCACAGATTATAATTTTTATAAATTAAATTTTGTAGGCGAAACATTTCTGTCACTACGGACATATATTAACTTCACGGGGCATTCGATGTTTGATAAAAAAGCGGTAAAAAATCTTCGGGTTTGATCGAATCACTTTGTAATTAATGTCATATGCTGGGAATGCGTCATTGTGTTGAATTAATTAAGCTTAACAATAATTTATATATTAACATCGGTCTAAATTTTTTACATGTTTTAATGAATTCGCATGTTTAAATAAACTACATGTAATTGGAAATTTAATAATTATATTAATAAATAGTAAAAGTTTTTTGTTGATGTTGAGCCAGAAAAAAAATGCGCTTATATCGAAATAAGAAGTTCTTGTTTAAATATCCGCCTCTTAAAAGAGGAAATAATGAAACAAAAAAAAATTATACAAATTATTAAGTTATTGTAGTTTCAATAATCATACAGATACAATAACAGAGAATATTTATAACAAAAAATTATTGTAACTGCATTACGTTCAGTAATCACACTAACAAAATTAAATAAGATTTATTTATATTCAAAATCAGAAACGAGGCTGCAGCGCACACATAAGTCAAGCTCGTATCTGGTGATCTGTGAAACGTAAGTCCCGCGACACGGGCCGTCCAAAATTATTGTTATTACCATCAAACTAATGTAATTATTTAACCTTTAAGAACAGCGGAGGTATGGAATTGGCTTTTTTATTTTTATTAATGAAATTTTAGGTTAAGCTTAAGTCTTGCTGGTATTTTAAGCTTACCGATATTTATTAAACGTTTTTATATTCTCACGTGGAAGTTATTCTTATCAGCCTGACTTGGAAGAAGGATATCTGACTGTTTTCTTAATATCGATATAAATATAAATAATTTTTTGAATTTATTTTACGAAGGCAGACGAGTAAATTTATCATACTACGGGTGTCTTTACCTATAGACAATGATACTGTAAGATATAAAAAAATAACATTTAAAAAATAAAAATAAAGCATTGAATGGTAACAAGAATGATAACATCATTTTCTGGGTTGAATTCCAATTGTGATGATGGGAAGTAATGGACCTGTCACCGGTGATAAGGTAACGTAGCGCGTCTTTTAGTCAGGTGGACCGATGACTTGAATAAGGTGGGAACTTTGGTTCAGGGCAAAGGCGAAGAACCGGGAGCTTTGG
This sequence comes from Nymphalis polychloros, assembly GCA_905220585.2. Lineage (NCBI taxonomy): Eukaryota > Metazoa > Arthropoda > Insecta > Lepidoptera > Nymphalidae > Nymphalis > Nymphalis polychloros. The sequence goes on along the minus strand of HG992255.1, from coordinate 12,640,639 downwards.
GAGATGACCAATTTCAGCAGCAGATTTTAATTGGTTGATGATAATGACGTAAGATTGGTTAAACTCAAAGTGATAATCATCATAAAATTGTTGTAAATTATTTTAATACATATTTTAAAAGAACTTTAATGAAACTTACATTGTTCGAAAAGTACTGCCCCATAGACAAAACCAAAAAAATATATTGGTCTAATATAATAAATATAAAAGCTTAAGTCAAGTATGAGTGTCTAATTTATACCGGCGCGCGCACGGTGGGGCTCTCGTTAGGCAGATTTATATGCGACGACGCAGGTTATTGTCTTTTGTAATGCCGTTATTCATTTTTTTTATTTATTGTCATATGGGAATTATGGTGCCTTTTAATTGAATACGTGTTTTTAAGGTTGACAAATATGCGATTACATTAATGGTGTATTATTTATCCGTATATAATTTCTTATAAATTAAATGTTATGTTGTGTTCACCAACGCCCATGGACAATGGCATTGTAAGCGTGCGTGAATAATAACCGATGATCGTAGGTTCAAACTCGGGCAAGCACCACTGAATTTCATGTGCTTAATTGTGATTGAATTATAATCTCGTGCTTAACGGTGAAGGAAAACATTGTGAGGAAACCTTCAGGTGTCTAATTTCACTGAAATTCTGTGTTCTCCACCAACCAGCAATGGAGCGTGGTGGAATAAGCTCCAAACCTTCTCCTCAAAAAATGAGAAGAGGTCTTAGCCCAACAGTGGGACATTCACAGGCTGTTACTGTTGTGAGACATAATGTAACTCATTGTCTATAACATGTTGATCTTAATCAAAGATACGAGGTTAAAATCTTAAGCTGCAAATCTTGAATTGTTCTTTTTTTTTAAAATCACCCCTGAAAATTATCTGAGTTTGAAGCAAGACAGGCAGCGGACACATAAATTTTTTTTTAAATTATGAATATAAGAAACATTTATCTTGGAATACAATGCGGATCAGATCATTCCTATTTCAGATCATACGAGTAACTTATAATAGTTTAACTCTAATACACTCACAGCGCCGTAATGGTGTCGATTTCAACACATCGCTCGACTTCACTATCATTCCGGTTAACCGCCGATTTCCAACGTTATGATGAGCGGTTATTTCGCTTAAAAATAGTTCTTACCCTAATTGATGACCCCGCTTGCTTTACACTGCCTTATGGTAAGCTGGAAGCGACAACCAAATAGGTAGGTAAGAGTATATATGCGGATCGTAAATATATGATCGCCACCGTCTATAGATATTGGCATTGTGGGAAATATTTTTAACAGCGAAATTGAGAAACTTAATCTAGTCTATTTATATATTTCATTAAATTACACACATTAACATAAAATTTGTAAAATAATTCATTGTTCTATATATTTGATTTATTTGTTTAGCTAGTCACATCCCTCTGTTATGTCTATCCAACCGATTACAACCGGTAATGTAATTCTATAGGAAGAGATGGCTCAAACTTCAAGGTGAAGTCCTCACATTCACATCCATCCGGAAAAGCTTTAAAGTCCTACACAATAATAGAACAAATAAAAATCAAAAAGTGAGTGCCAAGATACTCATGAGAATTGAAGTTTGAGCATGTGAGCTCACGCACACATTAACGCACTTACAATAGCAAATCTGACGGTGACGTCATTCTGACGTTCAAACCTTACGCTGAAGTTAACTGACGCTTGATATATCAGTTAGTCCCTACCGTATACCGTGCGCTAAGATTTTTACACTAAAAATAGTGTTTCGTCTAGTTATCTATATCTTCGGCCGGTCGGGTCGCGTGTGAACTCTCGTGCTCCACTGCTCTGTTACGTAGTTATAATACACTCCATTATATCCTTGCCGACATTTCGACGTCGTTAAACATTTCGTTGTATTTATTGTTTCGTGTAATACAAATAATATTTAATATTCGCTGCGACTGGTTGGGACAGTTTGCGCTTGATTTCCGTTCATATTTGCATACGTTTAATAGAATGAAAACAAACTATTCGTTGAATTTTCACGAGTTAAGTACACGCTGACAGTTTGTCAGGGGAAATAAAATAAAGAGAAAATGCTTCAAATTCCTTGAAATAAATAACTTGATTGCACACTAACAAGGAAAAACAAATATAATAGTATAGAGAAAAAAATGCTTAAGGATAGTCTTACGATATAAATCATACTGTAGAGTGTAGATTATAAAATGATAGGTTGCAAGGGGCCGTCTTATCACTCAAATAGTCTCTTCCTGGCAACCCTGCATTAATATACTTACTACAATGTATATTTTTATGTGGATGACGCATTTCAGCCACGACGAACATTTTATTTTATTGTATAGGTAGGTGGACGAGCATTTGGGCCACCTGGATGGTACGTGGTCACTAACGCCCATAGACAATGGCATTGTAAGAAATGTTAACCATCGCTTACATTGCTAATGTGCCACCAACTTAGGGAACTGAGGCGTTATGTCTCTTGTGCCTGTAATTACACTGGCTCACTCATTCTTCAAACCGGAACACAACAATACAAAGTACTGCTATTTTGCGGAAGAATATCTGATGAGTGGGTACCTACTCAGACGAGCTTGCACAAAGCTCTACCACCGAATACACTCATGAGATACTCAAAATTGTGTGCCCACGCACAAATGAAATTACATAATTGAACCGCAAATGCGATACGACCAAAACTAGTGCTTTTCGAAACACTGAACTGTAAACTGTTAGCTTCCAGGCTTCTAGCTCAATTTCGCAACAGAAAAGTTAATAACTACCTTTGCCTGACCCAGGATTTGAATCCAGAACCTCGGGATCTAAGGGCTCATTAGCTATCCTCGAGATCAATGAGGCAGTCGTTCTTATAAATAATATTATATAAAATAAATATAAATATAACGATAATCTATATCATATGTATATCTGGAGTGTCATTGGCAAGTTAAATTATTAAAATTACTTTTAGGATACCATAAGTTTATTAAAAGTTTTAATACATCATTATTTTGTATACATTTAATATGCATTTACATAGTACATATGTATATATAAGTAATAATTTCAACAAGTATATAAAAGGTAGATAGATGTTGCAACTAATGAGATAATAACTAAACAGAGATTCGTGCATGATCTGAGAATCGTAATTACACTTCGTGATCAAATATTTTCATAAACTTCGATTAAAATGACAATAATTGCATTGACAAACGTTTTAGTGTAAAACTTAACCAAAACTATTAATGTATTACATAATAAATATAAATAAAAATGCCATCTTACGTAACATAACATAATAATTTATGCCATCTAAGATTTAAATGTATTTTAAATAACAAATTCAATGTAATTATAGTAATAAATATCTTTTGATTAACGTCAATGAATGACTTACAATACAGAAATATATTCATTTTATAACATACTAGCACGTCGCCCGTGACGTCGTCCGCGATAATTTAAAAACTATTATTTAACGTAAATACGTAAATTAGTATTTGTTAATAAACTTAACGTAGGACAGTTACAGTTTGTTTAAACAGTACCATTTTTCTTACTTAGAGATCAAACCAAAAGTCCGATCCCAATAATTTAAATTGGAATTTACATGTACACAATCAACCTTAATTATTAAACCATTTAAATGGATAAGGATTAATATCATGATACCAATATCACCACTATCGACTGCCTCGTTGGTCTAGTGGCTAGATATAAGGCCGCAGACTCGGTGGTCCTGGGTTCGACTCCCAGGTCGGGCCAATAAATAGTTATTGGGTTTTTTGTCAGAAAATGCTCAGTAGCAGCCCGGAGTCTGGAAGCTGGAAGTGTGTACACTCCAGAGTGCGTCTGTGTTTGCGCACACACTTGTGCACTATAATATCTCCTGCGCAGTTGGCTAATCTCTTGAGATTGGCCGCCGTGGCCGAAATCGGTCTGGAGGAACTTATTATCACCACTATTCGAATTTTCCCGTAATTGAACTTAATAATTCAAACAAAAACTGTTATTGTGGCTTAAATATGATAGTTAGGCATATACCATCGCGGACTTTTTTCTGAGCAATCATGAGTACTATTAATATATAGAATACTATTTTATATATAGTCAATAGTTTTAGCAGCGCACGCAATATAATGACTTTTATAGGCAACATTTTGAGACATCGGGTTACATTGTTCTACTTTAGATAGGGATCTCTAATTTGTTTGAAAATATAATATAGTCTTTGTTACTTGGTAAAGATGTAGCTTTAAAATTGGTCGAGTAGTTTTTGAGTTAAATCGTAACAAACAAACAGATAAACAAATAATCAAATTTTTCCTCTTTATAATATTAGTATAAATATTCGATATAATCGATTACATTTAGAATAAATAATGATATCGTTCAATATAGCGGAAATATCATCTTTGTCAAATTTCATGTTAATATAAAAGAGAGCACAGGCTTTCTAGTGCGAGGTTCACGAGTAAAAAAAATGAAAATGAAAGTGCAGCAATATAATTAAGCTATATGTGTAATAAGACGTTTTTATTATTATATTGATGAATAACCTAAATTAGGTTTGTTATGAAACCGAAAGGCAATCAAATCAGGGGAACGCGGTAACTTATAGCTCGTGATCGGAATACACCCATAAATTGTGATCTAGACGAGGGCGAAGCGATGACAATTACCATTTACTGGGTTAGTTTCAAATCCAATCATAACGTCTCAAAATTGTACCGATATTTTAATGTTATAATAAGCTTATAAATATATCGCAAAGATAAACTATAACACAAATCTATAGTATTGGAAAATCGAAACTTCTTTGGGATTGCGGTAAAAAAAAATTTAAGATCGAATTCAATTACAACGTTTCTGGCATTTCATTTATGAGACTTTATCTTAGTTTTACGCAGTCCTTATAACACGATTAACGTTTACAATTTTAGTACAAAAGCACTACATATAGAGAGATAGGTAGGTAATCAAACAATGAAACGAATATCGTTTACTCGGTTCCGCATACAAATCAATCTAGTCTAAATTGCGATGGCACAGCGAATTCGTTATCGTTGTCAAGTATACAAATAGCGCGGACTGATCGTTTTAATAAATAACTCGGATTATTTGGCGCAAGATTGACGAGACGTTTTCCAGATAAGCGCTCTGACCTACAATACACAGAGTGTTTTGTGCTGAGAGAAAGCTTGCAATTAATTTTCTATGCCCCAAAATATTACATTATTGAATCGCATTTTGTTGGGAATAAGGGTTAATGAACTTAGATAATAAGTGAAAGTATTTCGTTAAGGGCAGTAACTTTAAATATAAATCATTATTTTTCATTCAAACGATACACTTAATTCTAATTTAGTGGCATCATACAGTTGTTAAGACTGTGTACTGTGTTATTCACATTGCGAATATAATTTTATGAAATATTAGAGATTTACGTTTAAGCAATAACTATTTCATTTTAAACATTACTTAACATTCCTAATTTAACAATAGCAGTGGCAGCCATTGATCGTAAATGAAGTTATAATAAAAATATAAATTATACAAAGATATATTTGCAAGTGTAATATATAATAGTCTGTGTGATAGTTAGTCTGTGGCGTGTCTCATTACCCGATGATCGCGGCGACGGTGTAATGCGAGCGATTCGTCAAGTGCGGGTTGATAAAGGACACGGCTTTCTCAGAGGCCCGCGGCGACGGATGAATTTCCGATTTATTTACGTAATAAACGACTTATTGGTTCAAAGGTTGGGATCTATTATATTTTTAGAATTTATTTAAACTAAAAGCTTTTATAGTCGAGGTTTGTCTTTTAGGATAATGTCTGTCTTTTGGTTTTATGCTGACGCGTCTTTAGTACACTCTTGCATCGACGTTTTTTTTTTTGTAACAATGTGAGTGGTCCGGACAATGACTACAAAATACTGATACATTGAAAAGTCATCTGAAACTAAGCTCTTCGAGTTGTTCAAGAGTATTCTCTCGCTAGCCCACGATACCGATATGCCCTCAGAAATAAACGGATTAGTTATGACGGTGATCAAGAACTCTTTGATCTGCTTAGATATTTTTGTTTTAAGCTACTTTTACGAAGCATAAAATAGCTCAGAATATTTCGATGACGATGATGGAACTTTTAAGTGATCGTATCATTGCAGTAAATTTCACAAAAATTACAAGTATATTTATTTATCTTTATATTATTTCCAGGTATATAATTTAAAGTGAGCTTGGATGATTAATACGTTAACATCAAAAGAATCTGTGGTATGGAAAATACGAGAAAGGCTTTTAATAATTATATAAGAATTATTTCTCATGAATGGATTTTTTTTAAATTGTATATATAGGCGAACGAGCATTTAGGCTGCCTGATGGTAAGTGATCACCAAGGCCCATAGACATTGGCAGTGTAAGAAATGTTAACCATCGCTCACATCGCCAATACGCCACCAACCTTGGGAACTAAGATGTTATGTCCCTTGTGCCTGTAATTAAACTGGCTAACTCACCCTTCAAACTGGAACACAACAATACAAAGTACTGCTGTTTTGCGGTAGAATATCTGATGAGTGGGTGGTACCTACCCAGACGAGTTTGCACAAAGCTCTACCACCGAGTAAAAAAAGTAAGGAATGCTCAACGAAAGCTATAAATAAAATAAAAAAATAGTATATTCAAATATCTTCTTGTTCTGTTCTAATCATTTAATAAATTGATCGATTAAATAAAGTAGAACCCGTTTCAAATACATTATCACTCACACATAGATGATTCGTCATCGGACCAATTAGTTTGTCGTTGCGTTCCGTGAAAAATGTACAACATTTCTCATATAAAATAAGATCAATATGTGCGTTTCAACAGGTATGAGGCTCGTCTAGTATTGCATTATACTGAGCGATGACATGCTTTTAAAAATATATTGGATTTTCGAAGATATTCAATTGATCGCTGTTTTAAAGCGTATAATTTGATTTAGTGATTTATTAATAATAGAAACATTACGATTGATTTAGAAATTGTTTTGGGTCAGGGTTTTAGAACTGTAAGCGTTCCGTTTTTTTAATTAGTTTTTAATTTTGACTCGGATTCGTATTAAATTATACTAATTTGCCTATTTGTATAGAAATTGTCATCGTATGTTTACTATCAAAATACAACGCTATTAACAGTTGTTCGCTATATATCCAGTATGCATTTAGCCTTATATTCTCCAAAGCCACAATAATTTATTTTGAGTTGAGCCACATTTTACGTATGTATGTGGCCTATGAACCTAACTTAGTAATGCATACATTTGTAAGTTAATTATTCGAATACACTTTCGAGTTCTAAATAAAGTGTGTTAAGTCTAAGTTTGTCAAAAAATGCTTCAAAACAATGTTAGATTAAAAATTTAACCTTAAAACTTGTTTTTAAGGCAAAGATACAACCGCCAAACAGCAATATTTAATAATGTTGTGTTCCTGCGTGAGTGAGCCAGTATAACTAGACACAAAAGACATAACATCTTATTTCCCAAGGTGACTTTTACCATAAGGATGCCCTACACGTTCGCCTTGCTATTTTATAAAAAACAAAATGATAAAACAAAAAATAAACTGAAAATATTTTTATATATATTGGATATTTTTAAGCTAGCGTTGTTTAATGTTTTATTATTAAAAATACTTTAATATCCATATAAATATTTTGCGTTTCTTTGGCGATATATCAAATAACATAGATTAAATAAAATAATTTTTTATTGGCATAATTGGTGCTTTATTTTTTAATTTATTATATCGTTTTAAAATGACACAGATTCAACTATTAATTGAGAAGAAATGCGACAAATTAAACGGAAGTTTATAATTTTCTGTCCCATTTCACAACATGTCATGAGAAAATGTAAGCTTATATTAATGTTTTTAAAAAGCAATATCTTGTGAAATCTAAATGCAAAACATGCATTATCTAAAATAAATATTTTCAATAAAGGTTTTTACAACAACACGGTAATCCCTTTGAGTTGTAATGGTTCATATCATGTATTGGTAGTTCTCACAAAAACGGTGTTAGATTTTTGACAATCAATAAACTTAATGTAATTGGCTAGCTTTTTCTTCAAAATTGAATGATTTTCCTAAGGATGATCCCAGGGGTTCAATTTTAAAAAATCCTTCATTAGTGCTAACCTGCTGTATAAAAAGGTACAATTATACAACCCGTTGCAAATTTTCATGATGTCAGTAAGTCAGTCAGTCAATTATTCTGTTATATATATATAGAAATATAGATCAAGAGATTGTTACATAAATGTACAACGATTTAGATATTTTGTCATACATGTAATATCTTAACAAAAATCATATTTTTTTGTAAATTACCAGAACATGTCACGCTATTTGTATATGTTATATACGGTATCGGTATGAAATGATTTTCACGTATTCCGTTAGTTCCCACAGTCTGATACATAATTGCTTGAAAGAAACAGAGGATGCATCGTACATGTGCTAACTGTTAAAACGGTTGATTTGACGATAATTTCGTAAAAAATAATAATTGTTTTGTTCTTCGATTCGTACGAAATTTCGCGAATCGTGATTCGTTACGAGTGTAATGCGAGAAATTTATACTGTTATCGACAATTTCCATAATCAATAACATTAAGGAATATCTTAATTTTTAAAAAATAAATACTGTTCAACGATTTTTGATTGTATTTACACTAGTTATCGTCCAAAACGTCCAATAACTTCCATGCAAAGTAAGTCGATCGTATATATATGGTGACCTAAATACAAATGAAAAAAGTATAATTTTAAGAATAATTATTAAATATGTTAAGAGGTATTGTTACATTATAGACTAAAGTATGATTAAAAATAGATAGTAGGTAAAAAAATAAAAACTGAATACAAGAAAACAACTCTGAAGAAAAGAGTGACTGCCATAACAACGCGTAGCCCAAACTACTGAGGCCACCATGATAATTTCCATACATATGGATTCCTTTTACACAGTAAGTTAGCACTAAGTCAGAATTGTTGAGAAATTAACCCCTCAGGTAGTGATAAGATAAAGTTTGTATGAAAAACTATAAAATTTTAAAGAAATTCCAATGAAAATTGTGAAAATGAAAATATGAAGCCGCAAGTAAAGTGCTAGTTATTTTATATAATTTAAGATTTTAAGTAAATAATGATGTACTACAATTGCATATTAAGTTAATCTTTATTCCCACAATTACATTTAAACATGACTGTTTGTCCTGAGTCTGATGTAATTATCTATATAAGTATGTATTTACAAAAGAAAAATAGTATATGTAAGTATATCAGTTGTCTGGTTTCCATAATACAAGCTCTGCTTAGTTTGGGATCAGATCTGCCTTGTGTGAATAATGTCCCACGATATTATTATTATTATTTTGCACCTGCAATGATAATCATAAAATTAAAATGTAATATACAATGTATATTTATGTAAGAATGGTTTCTAAATAAAATGAATAAATATAAAATATTTAGAATTGAAGTTAGGACACTTCGCTGTAGCTACTAATGATCTGTCTGTCGATCGAAAAATAAAACCTCGTTTGATAGCTCAATCGATTCCCGCGATAGCTGTCTCATGAATAAAAAACAGATTATAATGATGCGGTGATAAATAGTGCACTCATAACTAAGTGGACTTAACTTAAATACAGCATACATTAATCCTAATACATACACACGGCATTTAGGTCCTTAATACATAAATGATAAGATTGATATTACAATTGGCTATTTCGAATACTAAGAGAAAATTGCGAAATCTCCCTGCGAAAACATTTTTTAATACTGTTAAATTGATCTGTCTGGTCAAATTTTGTTTTGTATTTAATGCCTCGCATGTGAAACGCAAACAAATATATGTAAATATAATAAATTATAATCATCAATTTGTAAATCTTAATTATAATTTACCTTCGCGAATGTTATAATAAATATTATTTCGAATTAACTTATACATTTATTTAACTGTTAGTATAATTATTGTTGAAATATTTTACTAAATATAACCAGTATAAGCTAAAGTCACTGGTTGAAATACTTACATACTTTTAATAATTAATTGATAAAAGTAAAAAACAAGTTTTTATTTAAATGCGCTAATTGTAAGAGTAACAGCCCCACTGCTGGGTTATCACAAAATGAGATGGATTTTAAACACAATCGAAGCTCATGAAAAACTGACTGGGATTAAACATGTAATCTCGTATTAAAGTGTGGTTGTTTATTACCCACTGCACCGATTCTAAATTCATGAATATATCCTCATACATACACTCATTTCAACTCAGGATCCTGAGGATCTACAGCCAGGTATATTATTCCGATAAACGAGGTAGAATCCTAAAGTAATAAAATAACAATTTAACTTAGTCTAATTCGGTATGTTAAAGAGCTATTTCATTTAAAGATTTTCTTGGAAAAGTGGGTGATATTTCAGTGTAACGTATTATATCTAATTGTCTCGGTACACAAAGGGTCTAAGTAAAAGATTACAGTTATCATGTTTGTACGAGTTCGTTACGTTCATATTCTAATGAGGTGCGTGTGCGCACGTGTTTATTTAATTATGAAAGAGACCATAGCGCTCAGTGTGATGGTAAATATTATTAACGTTTTGCTTATTTACTTTTTGATATAACGCTACTAAAAAAAAGAAAATTATTTATCATATATTTTTATAGTTAACAAATTATTAGTAATTAAATATGGTATGCAATATTATACTTTAACAAAGTAGTTAAAATATATTATAACATATGGTTAATAAATTAATTACATAATTGTTATTATTTGAAATAGACATATATTCGTTTTAATGTAAGCTCTCCTCAATAAATATATACAGTGATTGAAATATAAAAACCGCAGGCTTCGCCGCGGGGCGCGTCATTCGAAACTATAATCGTATTAAGAAATATAATCATCCTAACTTTTACTGGTTTCACTAAACAAGCATATTTCAAATTTGTTTAACGACTTTGTGTAAGTAGTTGCAGACTGCAATATTGTGCTCAATTTTACAATACAAGATTATTAATTAGATATTAATTTTAAATAAAGTGTTTTTTGTGTAATATTGCCAATAAAAAGCTATGTAATCATATGTCGTAAAATTTTTGATAGCGAACAAATATTTTTGTATCACTGGTGGTCAGTGAATCATTTTATACTGGAGTTACGATATTGTTAGCGATTGCCTGTGGACAATAGTTCTGGCATAAACGTCGTAGCTCTCAAGTACATTTTTATTTTTACTTTTGTTATTCTTTAACGTGCGCTTCCTTGTTATATGTTAGTGTATGTTCTCCTAATTCTATTTGTGTCTTGAAAAAATGCCCTTAAATTCGTAATTTTGTGATTAATTATATCTTTTGAATTGTGATTTCACTTCTGTACTAAAAAAATAATAATTTCGAGTGATTATCAATATCAGCATTTGATTCTCGTATTTGAGAAAACTTTTAAATTACGTTGATTTTCTTGCAGGATAAAATGTAAAAATTATTGGAAATAATAAATTAATACATAATCTGTGTAAAAAAAAGTAACTACTATGTTTCTTGTCGGTTCTGTCTGCTCAAGAAGTAAATTGTCAATTCAAAAGATCTTGAATAAAGTATATTTTAATTTTTATCTTTTGAATGATGAGGTAAAGACTATTTGCCATATTTTAGGAACTAAATATTAGTTAAAAAATATTGATCAATATTTTAATTTAATACCACGTGAAGTATATATAACTAAATAATCGATCGCTTCATCTATTATCGTCATCCGTAAACTTTTTATTTATAAATAAGATATTTAATAATTTATTCAGCGTTCTTATAATCAAAGTCCCGTTTGTTTTGATTAAATGTTTACGAAATGTTATATTTATAATATCGGTATAGTTACGATTATATTTTGGTTCTGTATATTTTTAATTTAGAGAACTATATTATAGGTATAGATCTATCATTTAAGAACAAACTCTAAAATCACTGCAGGACAAGATCGTGAAGTATTAGAAAGAGATCTGAGACATTGTCAATAATAGTTATAACACTTAAAAGTATCAAAATTATCATCGTAGGTCGGTTTTCAACAGGTAAAGAGTGAGATGTGAAGTGAGTTCTTACAGTGTTTGCAGAATATAAAGCGTCACTAGCGTTACAGATTAAATATAGGCGGACTGCCAATTGGGCCACCGTCCATGGGCTTTGAGAAGAAATGGTAACCATTGCATAAATCGCTAACCTACCAACCTTGGGAATGAAGATGTTATATTCTTTGTGTCTGTAGATACACTGGCAAACCAACAATACTATGATCCAATAGGTGGTTGGTAGCTATCCGGACAAAGCCTTACCAACTAGTAAAATGTCATGTCTTTTAGCGAAATAGTTTGTAAGGTTGACAGTTTTAATCGCTAAGAAAAAACTGAACGATTAGCAGACTGATGTCTACTTTGAATAATTATTTTTGCGTTACGTTGCGTTTACGATAGTTCCGTCACTAAGGACATTGAAAGGCTATTTACGAAGCGAAGTAAACATAAACATTGAAATAATTTGGTAACCATTATTTAAAGTGGATGAATGTAGGTCTTTAATGGGGTGGCAATATTTTCGATAAATTGGTATCGATTTTTATCGATTCGACTGTATGCCGAAGGCGGAGGACCGAAAGCTTCAGTACAGTCTGTGAGAGGACTATGTCCATCTGTTTAGCTAGGTAATTTGTTTATTTTTCAGTTTAACGTATGTATATCATATACACAAATATTCCAAATATACTGTGCAATGTGCTTTGATTATGTTTAAAACAACTTTATATAGATAATAAATTAAAAATAATGATATTTAAAAGACGGCATTAACGATTTTGCATTTGAAAGCGATATATAATTAAGTTATTATACGTCAACATTAATCTTATTATAACTAATTACAAGAGACCTTGCGATTATCGCCTTGCCAATTTATTCCGTGAAGAACCCTGATTGAAAGGCTATTAGGATTATGATTTAAATTATCGCTCGTTTATCATAAATAAGCCTTTTCTATTCGATACTTGTGAGCTTTCCGCGCGTGAATGACATCATCTAGTCTGTAAATATTCTAACATAATACACCTGTTTTGAAGAATTTAAAATGTTTCTAAATATTTGTATTCTTCTATTGTTAAAATGGCATGGCTGGTATTTAGTCAACCGCATCAATATTCTACCGCAATACAAAGTACTGTTGTGTTCCGGTTTGAAGGGTGAGTGAGCCAGTGTAATTACAGGCACAAGGGACATAACATCTTAGTTCCCAAGGTTAGTGGCGCATTGGCGATGTAAGCGATGGTTAACATTTCTTACAATTCCATTGTCTATGGGCGTTGGTGACCACTTACCATCAGGTGGCCCATATGCTCGTTCACCTACTTATACAATAAAAAAAAAAACATTTTAGTCCGTAGGTAACTACATACACTTGAACTAGCCACTATAAAAGGCACATATTAGACACACGGTTACTTCGTGTCTTTCAAACACTGCCTAAAGTAAACTGATCTAATTTGACTTACCTACCTATTTAGTCATTTAGATTAAAGCTTAATCAGTTAGTTTAATTTAAATTCGTTTTTGAAGTGATGAACCGCTTCGTAACGTAATGCGTTACGTCGCCGTTTTATCGACGCGGACTGCTTTACCTGAGAGTTACCAACCTAACGCCATCTAGCGTATACAGATAGTAGGTACTTATAATAATTTAGCAACTCTCAAGTACTAATTTAAATTATATTTAATATATTATAATTAATAATAAATATTATCACTTCTGTCCAGCGTCTTTATTTTTTATTTGTTACGTTAACCTAGTACTTTGTTCATTGACTATGAAACTGGAGGCCAGTGTCTCATTAGGCAAGTAATCTGTATATTTATTAAAAAAACTACCTATTTCGGGAATAAAAATCGGACCCACATTAGATTGGCTAGTTGCAGTGCTAAGTGACTCACGGTCTTATTTATAAATGCTGCTTAGGGGTGATTAGTAAAACAAAGTTGTCTTATTCTTTCAAATGTCAAATCAATAATGACAGACAGAGCGAAATCTGTTTAACTAAACAGCCGCTAAGGTTACGTTTATAAGTAAAGCCATAACATATTAAAGAACATAACGAAATAAAGTCGTATGCGTGTTTCAAGCAATCTACAATTGTGAAACTTGGCAGGTCAAATCTTCTTAAATACGATAGACCTTTGCGTAGTGATTTGCACCGAGTTTCTTAATTATGTAATAGTTTAATTTCATCTTAATAGGTAAGACGTATTCGCTTGCTCATATACGGTCAGTTTCTTAATTCATATATTATATCGTTCAATCCGGTTACTAAACCTTACTGTCAATGACGAGCCGGTTGGTGTGGTTGGTAGATACATGCCTTTCGCGCCACAGGTCGTCGGTTCGATTCCCACCCAGGACTGACATGTGTGTGCATGAACATGTCTGTTTGTCCTGAGTCTGGGTGTAATTTTATATATAAGGATGTATTTACAAAAGAAAACTAGTATATGTAGTATATCAGTTGTCTGGTTTCCATAGTACGAGCTCTGCTTAGTTTGGGATCAGATGGCCGTGGCCGACGTCCCAGGATAGTAATAATATTAAATATAAGAAAAAGGGACAAAATTGTAAACAGTTTAAATTTATTTAACATATCTAAATACAATATTTTATTATAGAAATAAATAAAATTTTTATTTATTATTTCTTATTATTGAATAAAATTTGAAATAACAAAACAATTTATTTCCAGATTTAACGTAATAAAGCAATGAATATATGCATTTCTAGTATGATATTAACGTCAAAATCACATACAACAAACAATTCAACTCACAATCTGTCATCTAATAAAGCAGATGTATCAGGAATTTGTGCCCAAACGTGCTGGCTTGCTCACGAATCGATTCGTCAAGTGAAATCATGAATAAGTCATTAAAAGTTATCTCGCTGAACTAGTGGCCTATGTCTTCATTCGATTGCGTTTAATACAATCAAGTAAATATCGTTGTTAAGGGAGAACGCGAAGCAGTGAACGGTTATAGCATTAGGGTGATGTCTGGAAACAAAAACATGGAGGCACAATAAAATACACTCAACCAAAATATTTGAAAAAATACACTAAAAGGAGATCTGCTTTTAGGTTAAAAAATGGTACACATTTAAAAAGATTTTTTTTTGTACGTATTACTTATAACTTATTTGTGAAAAATTAGCGTTTTGAGTGTCCACGAAGTTGTTATTGAAACAGAAGTAATATTAAAGTAAATGTAGGTAGTAAAGTGGAATAATATTACATTATAAATAAAGATATAGTAATAAAGAAATGTTTCAAGTGCTTAAGAGGAATTCGCATGTAATATATATACGTTATCAGTTTGTATATATTCTCTCTGAAATATAATAAATAGTTCAAATAGGCGTTTTAAATGTCTTATGTGAATAATAAATTTTGACGATGGCCACAATGAAAACCGATAGTGTATATACTACTAGTGGGTAGCTATAAAAATAGCGATTATTCAAATGTTATTGATGTTTACAAGATCGGTGATTGATACACTTTATTGGTTTCAACGACCTCATCATTAAGTCAAAGGGTATTTATATTTGAATAATATATGCTTTTTATACAGGTTGTAGCTAAATGTGTAACGGTATCCGAATATTCTTTATTTTACAAACGATTGGGTTTCTCGTTATAGCACAAAAGGTAAGGTAGGCGCGGTATTTGTCTCAATAACAAGATTCCCTAGTTATTTTTTCCACAGTTATGAATTGTTAAAAAAAAAGTTAATAAATACGACACTGATTAAAAATTTAAATGAAAAAGTTACAGCCTATAAATGTACTATTGCTGTTAAGGCCTCCTCTCCTTTTCGAGAAGAAGGTTTAAGAGCTTACTCCTCCAAGAGACAAATTTTCATCTGCTACTACAGCACTTCAGCGGTGAGAACGAGATGAATTTAAAATAAACGCAAATTAAGCACAAGAAAATTTAGTGATGCGCACCCGGGTTTGAACTCAGAATTATCGGTTAAGATTCGCGTCTACTAACCACAAAATTTTATTCATATATATACTATGAATTAAAACATTTAATATATAATGTAAAAACAGTCGCAGTTATTCACACCAGGACGTAATATAATCAGATATTCTCCTTAATAAAATCTTGTGGCCACAGTATTTGTCATCGCTACTAATAACAAAACTACATTATTTCTAAGGTTAAAAATATCAACTAATATATTGATCTATGATAACATTTTGTTACGGTATTATCGAGGGTCAAGGAAAAAAATTAGCAAGCGAGAGGTCTAATTTACATAGACTCGTCATTTGTTGTCGTTACATTAATAGCTTTAATATTATAGAAGTAATTTTATATCAAATACGTCTGAATGTATTTAATGAAAGAATGAAAAATCATCTTGACCTCTCGTGTTTCTGTACCAAAAGTTTTAAAACACAACGACGTTTGGTTTGTTTTAAATTGTTTTTATTTATTTTTTGTTTATTATTACGGATATATTCCATTGTTTGTTAAAATTTAGTAATATAATTCACCGTGGAGCACAAGATCCTTTATAAACAGTAATTGTGTAAGTAATACTAATTGATAACTCAGTAGATCTATTCTAAATTACCGCCAAATATATTATAAGATCGTTTTAAATATACATTTTTAGTCGCGCTGATAACTTTCTTACTATGACCAAATAGAAATGTTTTGTACACACAATGATCTTAGCTCTTAGTCAGCAATTAAAGATTATTACCTTATACAATTTGAAATCTATACGTGACATAGGTTTTACATGACAAGTTTCCCTTTCGGAAGAAATAAAAATAAAATCTCTGGTAATGATTGCTCTACGCTCTCTTACCCAATGTCGTAAATATGCAATGCATGGATAATAGCAAAAACGTAACGCTATGACCCTCGGGTCGCGGTCGCGTATTTATTAACTGCTAACCATAATATCTTCTTTATTTCACCGCCTAACTGACAAGTTACGACACGTCATGTTATGTTAATTTGTTTTACAAATTAATGAGCCATCATGGCTCAGTGGTTAGAACGCGAGATTGTTAACAGATGATCAGTATTTCAAACCCAGGCAAGTACCACTGAATTTTGATGTGATTGATTTGTATTTATAATTTATCTTTTGCTTGGTGGTGAAGGAGATCATCGTGAGGAAATCTGCCTGTGTCTAATTGCACTGAAATTCTGTCACATGTATATCCACCGACCCGCATTAGATCAGTGTGGTATACTAAGCTCCAAGCCTTCTCATCAAAAAAGAGGAGGACTTAGCCCAGCTATGGGACATATATAGGCTGTTATGTAACAAAATCAATCAAGTTGGTTGTCACGACACTCGAAGATATTTGTATTCATTTTTGAATACACGGGTCAATTCGAATAATCACACAAATAATCGAATGCGTCATAGCCGACATCTTGATCAGATTACGTCATAGTACAAAGTTCAACGTACTATATCTCATCATGTAATATAAGATTAAGGGTAAATAAAACCTTGGCCAAAGGAGAATATCCTCGCAAAAAATCTACGTCACTATTTAAATGAGCTCAGCGTCTCACTGCTGGAAGTGTAAACAACGATGACTCCAAATAGTTCTAAAGATTGTTAACTGCCAATAGGTCCTGATACTCATAGTAGAAAAGAGTATTTCCTTTCCCCAATTTACCATATCACTACTAAACTCCCCATATATGACTTTGAAAAAAGATCTTAAAACAATTTCTCTTTAATGTGTCATATTTATATTTTGATTAAACATGTATGTATATACTAACTAATGTTAGAAACCACAACTTCGTAATCAATAAATAACCTAGAAAAAATTAAAATAGACTAATCACAATTCATGGAACAAGAATATAAGACAAAGGTTTTTGTTAATCGAATAAGATATTATTGATTCTTACATATACTACAAATCCTTACTATGTAATTCTAGCTAAATAGTTGATATTTGGCTTTTTGTAAAACTGAATTGCAAATTTAAATGTTATGATTTAAAGTCGTTTACAGAATACGATTAACCTCATGAATTACTCAGATTAACGATATAGATCTCGTTATACGGTGGAATACATAATCGTAAATTCTATTTACGGGCTTAATCATGAAAATCGTCATTGAAATTTTAACAAAATCCCATGCGCCCGCGTCGCCCGTGATCTATGCGTCGTGTCACCATAATTCAACTCCCCGCTGTGCGCGCGCACCGAGTTCACTCATTATTTTTAAAACATAGCGCACTTTATAAGGCAATATTACTGCAAAAAGTTGATATATATTGGTGTAAAAAAAAATGAACTCAGGGTACATCGTAATGGTCGCCGGTGGAACCAGGTTCCTCGTGTTACACATAAATCAAGTAGATTAAGTTTTTTTTTTCTTAGAAATTCGCATTAAAATTATCATAAATTTTATGTTTCTTTGTTTTTTAATTTCGTATGAATTATTAAATTGGTTTGTCTTTATCGAATTAAAATTAATTCATAAATATTTTAATTGATGGAATACAAAATCGTTGGGAACTAAAAATATATAATTCGTAATTTAAATTTTAAATCGATCTCTCTTAAAACATAAATCGTAATTAGAAACCGAAAACTATCTCTTATATTTTTAATGGAGGCAAAAAGATGGAGTAACGATAAATAGCAGCAAATCAACAATGAATCGCATCATCTAAATTTGTACAATGATTTTTCAGTTTTTATATAAACAAAAATAACCTTACCAGATAATTATTTATTATTATTTGAAATAGAATTTCTTAAAAGGATTTTAATGAATCTTATACACAGTATTGGTACTTTTTGCAAAATCGGAATGCATTTAGATTTGGCTGTATGTCATCAAGCATAATTATTTATTATAATATTCATGGTTTCGAATTAAAAAAAACATATATTAAATCATATTTAAAAAAAATGAGTTTTAGAATTTAATTATAGAAAGATAATGAAACGAATACATTTATGTGTATTTTTTTTTATTATAACTATAAAAAAAGACATTGTTTCGTCTGTCGTTCTGTATTTATGTATGTACTAAAGTATATATTATGTTGCTGCTTACATCTGACCGTCTGGTCTAACCGTTAAATATATTCACCATTTTTCATGTTTAAATAGGCATTGCATTGCGAAATTAAGTTCGCGCCATATAATTCAAATGCTATTTCCATTATAAAGAAGTGTGAAAATTAACACATTATAGTTAAAAGCGTCGAATGAAAGCCATTGATACGTTTTGAGATATGGCTATTGCTTGGAGACACAACCATATCTATTATAGTTATTTATATTTAGCTAAACGTCCCGGGTTTTCTCGGGAAGAATAAGGTATCATAATATATATTTCATATTGGTTTTAGTGGCGTATGCGAGTAAAGCTCCCATTCGGCATGTTTATTTTCCGACATCTTCAACAAATCGTTCATCACTCCACTCCTTCCATTGGTGAAAGCTGTATGAAAAGCTGTATGATAGCCGAGATGGCCCAGTGGTAAGAACGCGTGAATCTTAACCGATGATCGTGGGTTCAAACCCGGGCAAGCACCACTGAAATTCATGTGCTTAGTTTGTGATTATAATTCATCTCGTGCATGACGGTGAAGGAAAACGCGCGAGGAAACCTGCATGTGTCTAATTTCACTGAAATTCTGCCACATGTGTATTTCACCAACCGGCATTGGTGGTGGAATAAGGTCCAAAAACCTTCTCAAGAAAGGAGAGGAGGCCTTAGTCCAGCATTGGAACATTCACAGGCTGTTACTGGTTGTAATATTAGTAAAGATTTTAAATGTATCTAATCGATTTCGTACACACATACGTGTTATAGGTTGTAGATGACTAATCTACATTAAAAAAATATATATTTTAAATTAAAACAGAATGCATTTCTGAACATCCGTGAATTAATTTAATTAATAATGATAATATTGATGCATTGCAACACGCGTTCCAACTGCTGCACTTCATCATATTTGTAGTAGTTTCTTGTTAGTAGCCTTATGTATAAATTAACATATGTATATCGTATTGACAGCTTCAACATTTGATAATATTTCATTATAAATGCAGCAACATAGAATCTCAGTCTCAAAGCCAAGTGTGGTACAAGTGTGTTTATTAATGCTCCACAGGTAATAATAATAAGCGTATCTCAGATATACACTTACATTTAGACGGATCTTAATTGCCTATGAAGTATAATTATGGTTAAATATTAAATAAAAAACTGAAGGTCATCCGTACTAATAAAGAAGTCCAGCGTGTTTCTGAGAAGGTTTTATATAATCTTATTATATAAATACGCTTTGCAGTATCCCGCTTTAAATATAGATTATATTGACATGACAAGCGTTATTTTCATGATGATTTACGTGTAATAAGAACTACTTACTACTTGCCAAGACCAAATAATGTACTTAAAATAATAATGCTATGCTTCTTTTTACAATTTTTATTTTATAGCATAGGTTGGCGAGCATATGGGCCACCTGTAGGTAAGTGGTTACCAACGCCCATAGACATTGACAGTGTAAGACATGTTAACCATCGATTACATCGCCAATGCGCCACCAACCTTGGGAACTAAGATGTTATGTCCCTTGTGCCTGTAATTACACTGGCTCACTCACCCTTCAAATAAATAAAAGCGAAAGTAGGTAAGTGTTATTCTAAAAGTAAATTATTAAAAAAACGTAAATATACATATATTAAAATTGTTGTTGTTGCTAGCCATATATAAGAAATAGCATTTGAATTGTATATTTATATATATCGGATCGAAAAGGCTGCGGGATCGTGTCGATATAACGTCCTTTCCGTACTGTGCTCCGCTCGTGGCCTGGCGGAGCTCTTCTCAGGGGGCGAAGGCAGTTATTTTCAAAAAAAATCAAAACCGATTATTATTGGCGTAAAAAACCTACATGTACGTAGTGTGGTGGAATCAGCTTCCAACCTTCTCTAAAAAGGAGATGAGGCCTTGTTCAAAGGTGGGACTTTATTAGGATACTACTTCACTTATTTTTTGTTTAAATGTAATTCTATAATCATATCCAAACGACGTGAGGTGTTACAGAATCGAACGTTCTAAGGCTGTCGTGGCTGGCGTGTCTCATGCGAGAATTCAGGCTTAGGATGTTATCAGAATGCCTGATGGACTATTCTTTAGGTCTGTTTGATGACAATAAAGTTATCTAATGCTTTTAATAATATCTCAATCACCGATACAGATCTTAATCTATATACATATTATTTATATTTTGAACTTTTGTAAATGTTGACTTAAAAGTACTGCCTAGCGCCAATTGCGAGATTTTTGACTTATTGGGTAGCGTTGAAATTCGATTATCGTCACTAGACGTTAACGCTGTCGAATTAGTAAAATAACTCGTACTGCGCACACTGAAGATATCCTTGTTTTGGTTGCGAAGCGAAATTCTTAATGATTTTCGTTGAAAAACGTTTTGAAAGCTTTCGAATAAAGTTAGTCGGACCAGCATAATTACGTATTCAATACAAAATGACCTATAACATGGCAGTTATTGTGAGCTGGCTTTACCACTGTTACACAAGTTGTTTCCACTTGCGTTAGAGTTGGGCTCACAGATGTCGAGAGCTAGAAGACGCATGATTACATCAAATTATTTCGATACGGTTTTGGTGTACTAAATGATGATCTAAGTGTGGGAGTTATTTACATTTAGTACAAAAATCATTTTAGCAATTTATAGTTTAAGACAGTACAAAAACAAGATGTTATTTTTGTTTTATTTCAGTAACGTGGTTTATATTTGAATAAAAATTATAATCATCAAAATTTTCTTTTTATATATTATGTACGGGTGTTTTATAATCCAAGTAAAAGAATTCAGGCCAGCTAGGCTGACTGATGACTCCAACCCTCCTTTTGCTAGTAAATAATAGATCCACTTTCGTGATGTAGGGGCATATTCCACATTGTCCAAATTCACATGAGTTTAAATAAATATTAATAATTAACAAAATTGTATAATGAATGACTATGATGGATAGATGCATGTATTATTTAATTAGTAATATAGAGCGATATTTGGTAGCTTTACGTTGTACTGTAATTATAATAACATTTTTGTATAATATAGATAGGTGACATATAGGCCATCTGAGGGGAAGTGATCACCATCGCCCCATAGGCATTGGCCGTTGGAAATATAGGGCATCCCTTACATCACAATAATAAATAAAATCTATGTTTTGTTTAATTTTACTAAATTTTATGTCTAACAACAATAGCAAAGTCGCTTCTATTAAATGTAACTCCGTGAATGAAGATGCTCGTGTCTCCGGGTCAAGGAGCGCCGTTCACATGGGACTGTATTACCTACTAACATCGACTAAACGCAACGTTATGACTCTTATCTCCTATACGTTTATGAAAATCTAGTATTTTAATTTTAGCTTCGAGCTATCAAAATATGTATGCAAAAGTATACAATTACGGTTCGTCCTATGTACTTGTACACCGATGCAATGTTCTTATGTATTAGTCTAAGCATTTCATTTATTATCTGTAGTCGTTGGCAGGTTTACAGACTTTCATTTGCTTCACAAAATATTGTAAGCTTCTATAAGGATACATAAGACTCGCATGGGTAGAATAAGGGTATACATAGTACACTTATATCGTAATACATAACCGTGTTGGTTTACGTGGCGCGCGCTAGTAAAGCGTCAGCAAGCAATTAGCATGATTTTTTCCGACATCTTTAACAATCATCATCATATTTCGACCAATTTACACATAGCCTTAATATTAATATACTTTTTACACAAACACTTAAACCTTTCTCATGAATCACTCCGTCTAGTGGTTAAGAACCGTATGAAAATCCGTTCGATAGTTTTTAAGGTTATCGCGTACAGACGGACGCGTCGGGGAAATTTGTTTAATATTATAATTTGTTATATGCTGAGTGAAAAGTACTTTAAAAAGGTTACGCCAGAATACCAAACATAAAAAGATTATGGCGATTTTGTGATAGGACTTCTAAGGCCACAAATAAATTTCAGAGCCGAAATAACCCAGTAGCGAGATCAACCGGAGATCGCGAGTCATTCCGAGTAAGCAACACAAAGTTTTTCTGTGCTTAAAACATGTACTGGAAAAAAATTGCCGGATGAAATTATTGTCACATTAGAATCCATATCATTTTACATTAAGAATCTATTGGTTCTCTAAATAAATAAGGAATGGTGAGGATACAAGAAGGTTTAGTATATTTATGTTTTTTTTATCACAGATTAAATAATAGATAGAGAGTTTGTTTTTAAAAACGTTTATTTTCAATTAAACTTATTCGGAAAACTCGAACAACTATATTAGTAATTCAATATCCATGTTAAAGATATCACGATTACAATTCCAATTAAAAGCTTTCTTTTAACAAAACAAAACTCTTTCTTATCTGTTTTTGTGACATTTAAAAAATACGTACAATATCAAGTAGTAATTATTATTAAGGCGCTAAATCATGAAATTGTATTTAGCAATAATTGAAACACAATGATCTCTTGACTCTCATACATATATTTTCGTAAGCGTCCCGACAACCGATAAATCGGTAATTGCATACGATTTATTTTGTGTTGCATTATTTTTTTATCTAAAAAAAGTCATGAGAATTATTATAAATATGTATTACGTTTCTGTTATAGACGTCCAACTATATAACAAATCGAACAATTTTTTCAAAATTTATTTAATACAGGACGGCGCATGTACAATACTTAACAATGACCACGTCTGTCAATAGATATGCCCTATATATTAAATCGTTTACCAATCCATACATTTTCAATGCACTGACAGTTTTGAGAACTAAAAGTATATGATATCTTATGGTTATCATAACATTGGATCACTCACCCTCACAAATCGAAACACTATGTATTGCTGTTTGGCGCATCACGTATTCTACATGATGAGTTAGCGGTACCAGTCTAGATGATCCTGTACAAAGCTATACCATCGAGTTATAAAAAATATTTAAGATAATCGTGTCATGTAAGTATTGTTTTTTTTCATTATATTAATAATCTTGGAGCTCAAGGATACTTACAATAACATAGATTCAAAAGAAACCGTGACAATCATCGTATATACACGAAGAGTTAAGATACACTTATAACAAGCTTATAACATCTAGTTTCTGGCTTCGCTTAGCCGATACATCCTTCACTTCTTAATTCGTTTCTATAACAAGATTCCACAGGTATTTTTAACATGACCTTTTAATAAATTGAAATTTCATGTCAGAAAAACATAAAGTAAGATATGTAACACAATGTGTAGTTGGTATTTGTTGATTTACAGACAGGATGTATATAAATTTTATTATATTGGAATGACATTACTCTTTAATTAAAATAGTAGAAAAAAGTAACTAATCAGTGTCTAGTCGGTCTGTCTCGTTAGAATCTATATTCCGAACACTAGTTCGGAAGCTAACACCCCCGTGTTACATTTAATTCAATACTGTAACAAGTGAGTTAGTAAAGCACGAGAGTTACAATTCCGGTAATCAAACCTTCCATTGGAAGAAACAAAATTTCTATTTATTTATTTATTTATTTAGGATCACCAACATGACAATACAATGTCATACAAACATACAACATTCAAAGACAAAAGTTAATGGGTCTAAGGGTAAGAGCTGCCATACTTATAGGTGACCACGACATGCAAAAATGACACTAAGCATCTAAAGTAATAATGAAAGAAAATAACAATTAATCTAACACAATTTGGTATAAAAAGTATAAAAAAGGTATAAAATGAAATATAAGAGGTATTAATATTACTATATCACTAAAAAAATATATATATAATAATAAAACAAAGACCAATAAACATCAGCTGTCATAAGCCAACAGCGTACACCTTAAATAGTTCAACATAAGAGTCTTAAATTCTAAGCTTATTTGAAAATATATCGACATCTGACTTATTGTGTAATGAGTTATACTGTCTGACTAATCTATTAATGGGAGAGTATAGATCTAAGTTAGACTATTGGATCGATTGAGTTTAAAACGATGTGTACTGCTATAAGAACTGACTTCGTATCTCACTAGTGAACTGTTGAAAATCGACTCACTTTAAAAGTTCTAATTATTATAGCTGATATCACTTTCTTATAGTTTATGACACTTTCATAAATTTAACGATGGTGTTATGCGGTGAGTTTCGCTTTTGATCTTACAGTATAGCTTTACAGCGCTTTGACACATTAAGTTGTATATTTAATTAAAATTATCAATAATAATAAATCTCAGTTCATCGTACATCATTTTATAAATATTTCATTGTATCAGTATAATATATCAATATAATATGTTAACTAATAATTATAATAACATGAATTATTTATCTTGAAGTGAATCGTATTCATTTTATTATAATATAATAATTATAATTTGCATCGATTTCATTATAAGCGTTACTAAAGTAGATTTATATGAATCAAAATATTTTTTAACTTTATACAAAAGCCTTTACGAGAACTTTTAAATCGTGTATTTACAAGATCAAATACAAACAATATTAATTATATACATTGAAATTAGTATATCTTGCAATATATAATCTTGTACAGATTCATATGCATTATATAATATATATATATATATATACAGTTATAAATAGTTGATGTGTTATACATGTAAGATTGTTTCAATCTATTATTAGTTTGTTTTTTCAATGTTAAAGCTTAATTATTATTAAATTACTAAAGCTAAACTAAAGCTTATTTACTTGGTGGTAAAGCTTTATACAAGTTCGTCTGGGTAGGTACCACCCACTCATTAGATATTCTACCTCAAAACAGCAGTACTTTGTATTTTTGTATTCCGGTTTGAAGGGTGAGTAAGCCAGTGTAATTACAGGCACAAGGGACATACCATCTTAGTTCCCAAGGTTGGTGGCGCATTAGCAATGTAAGCGATGGTTCACATTTCTTACAATGGCAATGTCTATGGGCCTTGGTGACCACTTACCATCAGGTGGCCCATATGCACGCCCGCCTACCTATACAATAAAAAAAAACGTTGCACTAGAAAAGGCAGGTTGTATAGTAAATAATGTTTGATCCTAATTTTAATATCAACTATTACACATTAACACTTGAAATGTTAAAATATGTATAACTTGTGGAATTATTATATAATGACATTTATATAATATGAACAGATTATGTAAGTATTGATTTTATAATTTTTAAACTTTGTTTTATACTCATACGTATAAATTTTAATTTAGCTTATGTTAGCTAAAACTTGCTTAAGAATCCTTGTATATTTGCATGCCAAATAATATCATATTGTAAAGTAAGTATCAGTGATGTAATATCTAATGTAACTCAAAATATACAAATAAATTGACTTGAAATTTGTATACGTATTAAATGTAGTTCATTCAGTGACTTCTGTATCTTCTTTCGAATGTCAAATCAGTGAAGCCAGAAAGCTTACACACGTTAAATAACAGTTGTATGTAAGGCTCTATAATAATCATAAAAAATAAAGTTGACATTATTTATAATATATTATAACTATAATTATATTATATTAGAACTATAATATATTATAGTTCACAAATATATATTGATTTTAGGATGTAGGAAGTAAAAGTAGTGGAATTATTTTGTATAAGTGAATATAATTGGCATAATCAACACGTTCACCGCACCAGAGCCGTGAAACTCTCGCCATTGGAAATTTAAATAAGCCGACCTGGATTGAACCTGGGACCTTCGTGTATCACGATGTTTTTGAAGAGATCGCAAGGAATGTTTTCTTGAAAGTAAATCTATTTAATTTATAAATAACTTATATAATATTATAATCATGCTGATATTGTAAATTACATTTGCCTCAAATGTTTTTTGACATACGGTAGTAGAACTTTAAAAGAAAAGTGGCGTATCTAGTAGAAATTTGGACCTTCATTTTAATATTTATGTAAGCTTTAAAATATTTTATAGCCAAGAGAACGTGGTTTAACCGAAGATTACTGCTTTAAACACGGGCGCACACCACTTAGTTCTATGTAGTTGTCTAATTTATCATCTCGTGCTCGGCGGTGAAGGAAAACATCATGAGGATCACCAAGCTGTACTACTGCATCATGGTGCATCAAGGTCTAAACTTTCTCCATAAACGGAGCGGAGGTCTTTGCCCAATTTTTGGACATTTACTAGCTACATT
The DNA here is from genome assembly GCA_905220585.2 of Nymphalis polychloros. Taxonomy (NCBI): domain Eukaryota; kingdom Metazoa; phylum Arthropoda; class Insecta; order Lepidoptera; family Nymphalidae; genus Nymphalis; species Nymphalis polychloros. The sequence continues at coordinate 12,613,228 of HG992255.1, read as the reverse complement.
TTTTTTGTAGTGTAATGTTATACCTGTTGGTCTTAAATTAAGTTTTAGTATAAAAATTAAGTGATTACATACAACGTCGTAATATTACTTAAAAGTCAAGGATATTACAAATAAGTCGATTCCAGAAATAGTAAAAAAATATCAGTATTTTTTTGTTCGTTATAATTATTGCTGTCATAAGGTCTTATCAAGTCAAATGATATCGCATTTTTAAAAGTTTGTTATGTGAATTTTGTGGTTAGATTCAGTAATTCAAATATTGACAGATATTACGAATGAAAAAACGAGCGCGGAAATAACTTTTAGCTTTAATAGCATGCACTGAGATAGCGTTTTATACTGATGTTGCTTCTGATTGATATTTTTAATGACAAACATATATCGTTTCCGCGAAAGATTATAACAGGTGACATATTCACTGTAGTATAGTGAATTGATAGATTTTATAAAATACCTTTGCTAAAATGATTTCAGTATAAACAGCAATTTAAGTATTTAGAGTTTAAAAACAACATAGATGGATCTGATGAAGATAGGGACGTTTTTAAGACATATGAAAAGATATATATGTAATGCGATTGGGTTAAAATAAAATAAAATATATTCGAGTGCGTGAATTATTTATTTTGTACGTTTCCGTAGAGGGCATTCATTAAAATCATTTCTTTCATAAAACATACTACTTATAATAACTTTATATACAAAAATATTTCTCACAAAACTATAACATCTGAGTATGTATTTCCGACTAAAATTTATTACGTTGAGTACACAATGAATTACATATAACACAGTACAATGAAATATTGAGCAAATACATAGGAATGTATAATTATCGAGTTTACAAAAACACTTTGTAAACTGTATGGAATGTTTCAAACTAAACATAATGGATCTTAGAACTTAAAGTAAAGATTTGAATCGAATACAAAAGGTTTCTTCACAATGCACCCGAAGTTAAAAACATGTTAAAAATTCAAACGACACTTCAATCAAAATTCCACTAGAATTGAATAAATTATATTAAAATAATACAAAAATATATGCTGTTATATTACTTTCTCGTAAAAATGGGATGCAACAATGTTCCATTTTTTCATTAAAAACCAGCTAACTAACCTAACGCTTACAGTACAAATAATTTAGTATTTACACACAATTTGTACATCCATCAACCGGGCTTTAAGTACGAATAACATTTTTATTTACTATAAACTACTTAAGATACGTATTTGGATAGACTCTTTATTCAATCGATAACAATTCACAGAACAAACTTTCCTAAGGCTCTTCGTCCTACCGTAATACCATCCAATTTACTGGCCTTCGACATGGTGTGGTCAATAATAAGTCATAGCAGCGCTGCTGAAGCGCTTCTTTGTAATTGGCGTCAGACTTTGGTCGTCAGATCTAGAGGGTGGAGCTTAATCCTTTTTATCTGGGAGTAAGCCATATCTTCCTCTTCACTAGCAGACGCTCGGTCACTTCCAGACTCTGGGTCATCGTTGTCAGGAGTGATTATTTCACTGTCATCTGACCTCCGTCTGGCAGAACTTGATCTTCCATCTGACTTAACGGATAAGTCCATAGGGTTTTCTTGTAAAGGAGATTCCGACGTTCTCCTTTCGGCGGGTGGAGTGGGTACAAATTCAGTCTCAGATATAATATCTTCTTGCGGCGTGGGCTGGACAGATCTTTGTTGTTTGAGAATTTCATCTAAGAAGAAGCGCTTTGAGGTCTCAGTGTTGTTATCATCGATTCTGACATCGTTATTGTTTTCTGCCGCCTGCCTTAAGGCTGCATGATCAAGTAAATGTCTTGAGTAAATCGGGTGGAAGCCAGGTGGAAATAGAAGTGGATGATTTGGCGGAAACGGGTTAAAATGAGGCGGCGGTAAAAATGGCGAATGGGGAAAGTGGGGCAAGGTAATATTGGCTAAGGGGAGTTGGAGGAAAGCATCTCTAGGTGGCGTCAGCGGTCTATCTGGTGGGCGAGATTGTGTAATCCGTAACTTTTCGTCTAGTTTAGGGGATGATCCACTTCGATGTGAGTCAGGCGATCCGGAGCAAGGCCGTTTGTAGTCATCCAGTCCTAATAAAGCTAGTTCTTCCTTAGAACGGGGTCTAGCGAGCCCAGGGAAAAGGTGAGGAGGGAATGGCGGTGCGAGGTGAGGTGACTGCGGCATCCTAGGTGGTGATTGTGACTGAGCAGCTTGTTGCTGTTCTTGTAAGAGGCAGTGAATCTTGAACCAGTTTGACCGTCTCCCGTACCTGGAGCCAGATTTAGACATGCCGACCATGAGGCATTTCCGCAGTCGACACGCTTTGCACGCCGTTCGGTTCTTCTTGTTGATGACACATTCGCCATTATTTTTGCATTCAGTGATTGAGTTCAGATTGTTGTACGAGCGACCGAAGAACGACTGAAAAGAAAGAAAGAGCAAAGGTTAGAAGTGACATAATAAATATTGATTATATTAATTGTCTTTATAATGTAAGTATTAATATTGTCGTAAAAAATAAACGTCGTTAATTATCTATAAAATTATATAATGTTATAAAGCAAGCTTCTTGTAGTGTGTAGCAAGTAAAGGCGTGTTTACACGGCCTGGTGGTTACAAGTCAAGTGCGTAACATCGAAAGCGAAACCGCCTTACTAACGCAGTGTTTACGGTTTAAGACGCTACTTCCGTTGGATATAGGCCACAGGTTCGGTTCCGGTCGGCTGCGTTCGTTTATGTACGGTTTCAATTTTGACCTTGGATTTTCGCTTAACTCGTTATGTAATCGGATTCCATTGTTGAACTTTTTCGGAGTGATCAGAAATAAAAGGAAAAATAAAGTACACATCGATTTGAAGGTCGAGGAGTAGTTTGATATTGAGTTCTTGTATCGGTGTAGTCAAGTAACAAAGGCATATTAATGGAGTGGACATTGCCAAAATATTCTTGGAACACGGGGTGAATGATAAATTGAGCACGATTGCACCGATCGCGTCATAGATGAGGAATTTAAACTGAAACAATGCCATCTTTAAATCGCGTTCCGCGCGTGATCCGAATCTTACGAATGTGTAAACGCCGTTTGAGATCAAATGTTAGATAGAGTCGGCGCCCGCGCCGCTGTCACTGTGCTAGGTGTTTAATACAGTGCTCAGACAAATATTTTCATTATCGAAGGTTAATTTTATTGCTAAATGTGTTTAATACCGTCACTTCATTTGTTTTAAAAATGTGAAAAATATAAAATGTTATAGAAATCAACTATACAAATAGAAACCTAACTAAAATAACTATGTGGCAAAGTGTTGTGTGTTTATGAGATTTTCACACAAACCCACGACCTATTGAACTGAAACACGACCAACCGGACCAGTAGGTATAAAAGTTTTCCTGTTGTAAATGTTGCTGTGTTATAATTAATGCGTTAGGTGAGGAGCGCTGCACATGCGCGGTTCAAGACATATATATTTGTAGCATTATATGTAATGTAATTTATTTATGCACTACATGCTCCGCGCGGTATCACCTGTTCTGCGCTCTTTCTCAATTAAGAGGCTATTTAACAATATATTTAAATCGGACTGTTAAATTTTTCGATAAGCGCGTCCAAACAAATTCTATATATTATGTATGTATATCATTTTATGGAAAAGTAAGAAAGAGTATGAGATATAGAGTTAATTGTATTAGAGCAAGACGGAGCTAAAGTTGACGATATCGAACAATACATTTTTAATATAATAGTTATGTAATATTTTCTACATAATTTACAATTTAGCTTACATTATAAGTAATGTATTCTCGATATGGTGTATTTGGCAATAATATATGCATAATTATATTAAAACTCAAAGGACGAGCTTGGCGACTTGCTCGCCGCCACCTCTGACCTCTTCGAGATTAAACTACGGTTATTCAATAAGTTTAATATTTATACACTAGCTATTACTGGGAAGAAATTATTACATTAATATTCACATTACTGGGGATACCAATAATTACATCTGTCAATTAAATTGACAATTTAAGAGACGAATAATTGACACTGAGAAGATTAATGAATATTTTGGTCAAACTCTTTAAATTCTCGCTGAGTGTTTTTCACACTTCATTGCTTTATATATAGAGACATATGATAGATAAGCATTACATAATATATGTATTGTTAGCCCTGTACTTGTATACCAGGCAGGTGTGAACCATCAGTAAGGTTATCAATATTTGTTAAAAGTTTTATTTAGTATTATCAATGTAAACCTGACCTGGGCGTCTCGCTGTGCAGGATTGTTTATTAAAAAGATTATAATCAGCATCAAAAACCCCTTCTAATATCACAGTCCTTGAGGATCCTTAGAATGTAAGACGCGGTCATATATGGTACCATTATTGCGGGCTTAACTATTTATGAATACATCCTATTAGTTAGATTGCTTGAACTGTCAAGGTTAATACCGCATTGTATTTAATGGCAAAATAAGGTTTAGTCTTATTACTTGTCTACGTCACTGTACGATGAGCTTCAACAAGACATTATATTTAATATTGATCCTTATACAAAATGAAATAAGTGATACAGATCAACGCATCGCGGAATCGTGTTCAGTACAATCCGCTACACTATTATGAGGTTAAGTATCGCCTTTTCGTAATACATTTGAGCATCAATAAATTATTCTTAACAAATGCACTTCATGGCTCGCCTGTATTCTTACCTTTTTGTGTCCCATCGAATAATATTTACGCGCTCGAATGTACATTAGTTTTTATGGTTCCGTTATTATTTATCGACGATAAAAGTGCGATGGGATTTAATGGCGTAGCGATAAATTCGTGTTTAGCAAAGGCCGTACCTAATAATCTAAGTTAATACTCGTTAAGCGTCCGACGTGAAATTCTCATATCGCGGAATCGCTGAAAAAGGAAATGTCAAATACATTAAAGCTGGATAATAACATTTATTATAGAGCCCCTAATAGCATCTTTGCACTCGATAAAGATTTGAATTATATCGGCTATTCGATATATTTTATGTTAAAGTGGATACAGCTGGTGATAATTTCATATATTCTATAATATAATGAATGAAGAGGTTAGAGAAACTACCTAATCGATTTTCAAATAACACGTAGCATGGTCGTAATGAAAACCGAATTAAAATTACGCAATAGCGTTTGTAGAAGTGTACTGCACCGATATAAAATGATTACATTCAGAATTCGTTGATTAAGTCTCTTAAGAATCCAAATAATCATCTGAGAATAAAATGTCATTTTATTAACCTTTTCAAATTTAATCTTAATTCTGTTTTAAAAGTTGCTCGATGTATTGATCGATTGCTTTGAAATTGAAAATTACAAAAGCGAAATAGTCACAATGAATGAATAATGTTTGATACAAAGTAAGATGTCATAAATTTCGAGCGGTGTAAATTCCGTACAGCCCCATTAGAACTTCATTAAATGAGATATAAAACTTATGGCGGATTTTATAGTGCTCTCCTTCGTATTCACCTACCGCAGTGTTTGAACGTATATATAACGAAACTGTAACACGTGTATTGATTATAATATAAACTTTAGTTGTTGGTTGAGAAATATTGATTAAGGAATCAACCAGATGCCCCGGTGGTTAGAAAACTTCAATCTTAACTAAATATGCGGGTTTAATCCCGGGCAAGCACCAGTAAGTAGCCGCACACTTGTATAGGTATACCTGGGAATAATTCTACTAATTATTAACGGTTACGATACGTTCCTGATTCTATTTCTCTCCAACTTCGGTCGAACCGCAACTGAATCGCTGTGTTAGTAGGATAACGATTAAGCGGCAACAATGACGTTGCGATATTGAAAATGTGTTAGTAGAATTGGCACCCTGCATAATATTATGCATGACGAAAATCTGCCACATGTGTGTCCATTAACCCGCATGGAGAAAACATTGTAATATGTTCCAATTCTTCTCCTCGAATAAAAAGGCGACTTTAGACAATCAGAGTATTTTTATATCATTAGATATTAACTAGCTTTACTTTTCATAGAAATTTACTTAAATATTAATGTTATATTAAATTCAATACAAATATAAAAACATAAATACTTGTGTATTAAACACGTGAAATTAATAAAAATAGTAATATCCTGGGACATTATTCACACAAGGCCATCTGATCCCAAACTAAGCGGAGCTCGTACTATGGAAACCAGACAATGATATATTTACATATTATACTACTTTTCTTTTGTAAATAAATACTTATATAGATAATTACACCCAGACTCAGGACAAACAGACATGTTTATGGACACAAAACAGACATGTTTACTTGGTGGTAGAGCTTTGTGCAAGCTCGTCTGGGTAGGTACCACCCACTCATCAGATATTCTACCGCAAAACAGCAGTACTTGGTAATGTTGTGTTCCGGTTTGAAGGGTGAGTGAGCCAGTGTAATCACAGGCACAAGGGACATAACATCTTAGTTCCCAAGGTTGGTGGCGCATTGGCAGTGTAAGCGATGGTTAACATTACTTACACTGCCAATGTCTATGGGCGTTGGTGACCACTTACCATCAGGTGGCCCATATGCGCGTCCGCCTACTTATGTAATAAAAAAAAAAAAAAAAAACAAATATCTGTTCTGGGTGGGAATCGAACCCACGACCTGCGGCGTGAAAGGCAAGTATCTTACCAACCACGCCAACCGGCTCGTCACTATGTATGTATATTTATTGTACAAATGTTTTTGCATAGGTTATCATTAACTACTAATGCAAAACAATAATTCAGCACTCGCGATGTGTTTCCGCAATGTGACATCTGCACATGTCCACCTTGAATACCATAATAAATAGATGCTGATATCATAAATCTAACGAACATCGAATAAATATGTCATTAGTTTAATGGGTCTGACTTAAAACTATATGATTCCACTACATGAAAATACTATGTATTACGAATATGTGGAAAGAACTGTTTTTGTATCAATCGTTAAGCTTTAAGATTTTTTTTTATTCAATATTAAGGAATACTATACTATTCTAGGAATATTATAAGGATGATTATATTAATCACATTATGGATACATTCCTTCACCAATGAACACTGACATTTTCAGAAGTAAAACACTTTCTTGACTATCAATAAGTTTAATATAAGTCAGTTTAATATAAGAGATAATTAAATTTGATTGTGAAGTACAAATTATATAGATATTGATACAGGTATTATAAATAGTCATTGGGTAATATCGACTAAGATGAGTTCAGACTTCTACCGCCTGTTGAAATGTCCCGTTTTTGACTTGGAATATGGAATACTTATCTTTGCATATAATGAAACTGTGTGTGTTTTTAAAGTCAAAAACAGGATCTTGCCTTTCAACACGCAATACACAACCAATATAACGCCTCGTGTTCTAATGCCTTTAGAATACGAGGCGCCCATGTGATTGAAAAATAATACTTCTTTTGATAATATTGACAAATTGTCCGCAAACATCGTCGGGACTTTGTCGATCAAATGCTAAAATAATCACGAAACAAAAATACACGCGTGAGAACATTCCAGACATTAGAAATATCGACCTCTAGTCTTCGGTAGTTGGTAACCCGACCAAATTACATTTACCGTGTTTTAAATAAAGAATTCTGAACTTTAACTTTTAAATCATCATCATAAAGTTGGCAATCGATTATTCGTTTTTTGACAGCTAAATCGATATACGTGAAGATACGGCTCGTCATCTCTCGTTTTCATTCAGAGGCGCTGACCTGAACGGAGTCTCGATGTTTTGATTACGCCTGACATTAGGATACAATCGATTATTCGTGTAATGTGAGTCGATGCCGCGCATTACTGCTTCTGATATTTCGATATCCGGTTTCGATTTGGAATTGGAACATTTGTGATCGATATTTATTGTTGTTTAGAAATAAATGTTCTTAAATATATTTATTTATAGTTCAATTTTTATTTATGTACCTTATATTTTACGTCTCTACATATGACATTTTATATTTTTCCTTGTATTCAACGAAGTCATTAGAAGTGTTTTATGTATGTATAACATATAATGAGAACACCGTTTATCAAGTGTTCATTTTAACTTATGTGAACGTCAGTAATGAAATAAAAAAAAGAACATATTCTAATCTAACTGCAAAATATAACAGTAAATGAATTGATAATTATAAATATTTAGTATAAGTGAGTAGTTCGATAGTCCTTAAGCTGTCTTATAAGAGTTTATCAGTTTAAGCAGACGTAAATACGCCTATCAATTGTCATAAATCAACCCAAAGTCACTATTACGGAGTTACTCGCGCAGTTACAGTGGAGTCATCCGTCAAAATGCCACTTGTCACAATAAAGTACTTAAGTAACAGTGCAGACATCAGACAAGACCATCTGAATATATAAGCAGATTTAATAACAACAACACTCGAATGGGAACATGTTAGTCAATCATTTGTACAGGACAATAAACTATTAGCTCATTTGATGCTAATTGAACATTTCGGTTAAGCATCTAAATATAGTAGTCAAGACGATAAAGCAGTATTTGGTGCAGAATAATTTTGATAAGCATATTAACTATCGTTTATCGAAGACTCTGATGAAAGCTGTGAACAGTGTCGTCTTCAGATAGCTCCGCAAGTCTGCGGCCATCCTAAGGTAATTCACGTTTACAAAGGGACTAACTAACGTCGCGTACTCTGCATTTCGTGACTTGAATAAAAATTATCGCCATGCTCCAATAAGTCGATCGGTGTGCCAACAGTTGCGTCCGTTGACAGTTTCATAACCTCAGTAAGACAATGACAATCATTAACCACTGACCCACTATTTAAACGAAATTCAACTTTAAGTCCCGACATCGTTAAGGATTCGAAATTGATATTCCATTAACGACGGAAGACAAATAAATAGAGGATACGCGAATGATAGTGCAAAATAGTGTCGTCAGAAACGAAACGAATCAATTCACCCCGTGAATGGTATTGCGAATAGCAGATATTGTTTCAATATGCTGACGGCCGTCGCGGCAAATGAACCGATTGATTTTGAACCAGTTTTTTTTAATTAATCACTTTTAACTGCAAGGTTCATGATATAATGTTTATTATGATTAAGCAAAGGTTATAACAGGTGCTCACGAATTTATATGAACTTTTTATTAAAATATTATAAAGTTAATAGCCCCTTGGCACGCGCGATTTTTGATATTGAATGCTAATGAGGTAAGACTAAACGGGAATTTCACCTGCGACTAGTAAAGCAAACGTTTCTATAACGTAAGCGTATTTAAATGTTTGTGAGAATTAATTTTATTCTGGTTTTAAAGCAAATTATTTTATTAATGAATAGAGCGCTGTACTTGGTAGCTTGCGCAAAACTCATTAAGGGCATTAAACCGCTAACGTTAAAGAGCTGAACGCCCAATTAAGAATAAGTAACAATCCGATTAATTCAGACTCGTCCGAGGCCATTAAAGGCGAGACTTTTGTTTTCTTTGAGGTTGAAACTAATGCGGGTGACAAATTACGGAGCGAAGCGGTGCCTTTTAACTACCGAGGTTCGCGCACAATGGCGGCATGGCGCCACAGCCGATTGTCCCCGCACAATACACGATTACACACACAGATAATCGCAGAAAACCTTTAAAAACAAATTAGTAGCCATGATTTATTACGGACCGGTTACGAAACGAGACCTCTCCACTTTAGCCCAAATATTCGTAGCTGAGCGTTTTCCGTTCGCGTGCACTACTGTAATTTGAATTTGGTCCAAATTTGAATATAATTTGCCGTTGACGGTCGGTCGTGCGACCGTCGGAATCACGATGGTCGCGGAAAGAACATCCGGATTTGCTAAATGCCCTTGAATTTTTAGTTTTACTTTAGTTGTTTCATTAGAATTCAAATAATGGTTTATTTTAACAAATATCTAATTGATCTTAGTTTACTCCGTTCCAAATAAAGGTACTCGAGAATATTCGATACGTAATATTTAAAGTGCAACGTAGAACAACTTAAGCTATGTAAACACTGACAAATCTGAATATAATAAAAAGCGTGATATTAAAACAACATCATTAGACCAGAGCACGTTATTTCTCAAGATCGGACTTGGATCAAATGACGTATGAACGTAGAAAATAGTAATTTCATATGAGCTTATAATTGGAGCAATAGTAGATCGTCACACGTTTTTGCTGAAGTCCATCAATCACGCGGTACGGGACCCGCTAACTACTGCAGGTGAATCAACCGACAAAGAAAGACAAATCTGTGTCAATAGTGATTATAGCGATCAACAACAGTGGATTGTTGTATTAACGTTAAAGGTATAGTATAGTTATATTTATCTATTTGAAATTGTTGTAAATACTAATGTTTTATTTTTATTAAGAGAATCAAAAAAAATTAAATCGAAGCCTTTTGATTGTACACCAATGTCTTAAAAATTATCTTAAGTAATGTACATAATTATGTATTATGTATATATATTTGATAAATTTGGATCCGCTTTCGTCGGCCTATATTAATTTGATTTTTGAAATAGAAAACCAATATTTATAAAAAAATAACAGCTGATTACAATTGCTGATAATTTTTAAAATAAGAATATGTAATGATTTTGTTTTTCTTAGAATTTAATAAAATGCTTATATTATTATGATGTCTATAGTTCACCCTAGTTTAATACCGATATTAAAAGTACTTACTACGTTACACTGTCATTGATGCTATACAATTATAGCTTTATTTTATTATGTAGTAATAGTTTTAGGTTTATCATTTAATAATTTATTACGAACGAATTACTCGGTCAATTAATTTGATTGCTTTGGTTGTTCTTGGTAATTTTTCTTGTCGGTCAAACCAAAGTAAGGAACGTGTTTTTCAAGGATAGGTCATTTTTAATTAGTTCTATGCCTTGAAATTGATATTATATTTTGTTTTACGAATGTTTTTCATCTATTTTGTCTTTTTTATTTTTAATAACGCAGACGGTATTTGATAGATAATTAATTTTATTGATCGATATAAAAGGCGATGCTGTTTAGTGTCTATAAAATTGAGACGAGATTAGTAAAGGTGAGAAGAATTGAGTGTGGATTTTAAACATTCAGAATTCATTCAATTAATTTGAAAGTTTATACGTGTTATTGATCAAGTAAAACTTTTGCTTTGATGCAGAAGTATTATGTCATTAAAGTCCTTTATAATTATTATATTAAACTAGTTACTGATATTTATTTATATATTCCATTAAGTAAAGTATAGTTGAGAGTCGTGGTTGGTTGAGAGAGATTGCGGAAATATCGCATGGTTTAGAGTTGCGATTTTCTCATTACTCGATTTCGTGTTGTAATAGTACGTAAATATATTAATATTTAAGTAACGTAGATGAAAAAGATGAGCCGATTTGCACAGTGGATAAAACAGGTGAATCTTAAACTAAGATCAAGGTTGAAACCTTGGTTGAAAGGTTGAATGCGGGCAAGAACAACTGAGTTTTAATGAGCTTAATTTGTACCTATTTACTATTCATACCGTACTCAGCGGTGATAATAAACATCGCGGGCAAACCGGATATGGTATCTGTTCTGCAATAGCAAGGGCCTCTACGGATGTTACTTTATTTGAAAGTAAATGACGTTGACAATAATGACTTAGGCTTTCCATTTCTTTATACAATAAACGTATATTCCAATTTTTTTTTTTAAATTAAGCACATCACAATGTTTCAATTAATACTGTTCATTAATATTTTATAAATTCAAAAACAGGTTTAATTTTAAATAACAATTATTTAAATAAATTTTGTAATTTTCGTATTTGTAAGGTATTACTGAATTATTCGATTCCACCTAAAAAATTTAAGCCATTTCTATAATTTGATTTCGTTTGCAGTCATTTTACGGCCTCTGAACTTCTGTAACTCATTGCTCAATCGAGCTCAAACTCCATGACCAACCTTTCCGTTTCCATTGAGATCGCAAACATATCATTTAATCATTATAATCAATCAAAATCATCTTTGAAGTGTGTTTTTTTCGCCCTACATGAAGGCTCGGTTTTGTAATTCGAATTTCAAATATTGATTATAGAAAATCGACACATTGAATTAAGCAGGTCAGGGTTACATACCCAGGATGTGATATCATTATTTAGGTAAGAATAAGGTTTTCATTCACGTGGAATTTTATTAAGTAAATAGATTTGTTTTTTTTTTTTTAATATTTTCAATTTAATATTTCAAGGTTTGTATTTATAGTTTAATTTATGTGATTGATATAAGCATTTGAAATACTCCACTACAAGTAAATAACATTTGTTCCTAACAATTTTATTAAACAAGAGTTTGTGTAACACCAGGTACAAGGAACATAACATCTTAGTTTCCAAGGTTGGCGGGACATTGGCGATGTAAGGAATAGTTAAAATTTAATCTTCGTTTGTTATTTAATTGACGTGATATTCATGACAAACGGATAGTCTTCAACTTTGAACACTCTGTTTTTAAGACTTGTAATGGATTGACGTATCACTTTACAACGTAAAGTAACGCTGCACTAAAATGTGACCTAGAATATTCCCTCACTTTAAAAACTTAATTGAGTAATTCTATTTTTAAAATTTATATGAATGTTTTCAATCATATCGTAGCAAGTGAATGAAAGTAACAGCCTGTGAATGTCTCACTGCTGGGCTAAGGCCTCTTCTCCTTTTTTGAGAAGAAGGTTTTGGAGCTTATTTCATCACGCTGCTCCAATGCGGATTGGTGGAATACACATGTGACAGGACTTCAGTGAAATTTGACACATGCAGGTTTCCTCACGATGTTTTCCTTCACCGTCAAGCACGAGATGAATTATAATCACAAATTAAGCACATGAAATTCAATGGTGCTTCAAACCCGGGCAGGGTTTGAACCCACGATCATCGGTTAGGATTCACGCGTTCTTACCACTGGGCTATCTCGGCTTTTTCAAGCCAAGATGCCAAGATTGCCAGCAAGTGAATATAAGATTTAAATGGTATATGATCAATGTATCTAGGATGTTACGCTGTAACCGATTGACCGAGTTTCCTGCATCCTGCGACATTCGTGACGCAAACACCATTGTAGTTCTGTTCCACTTGATATAAATTGCACTTTGTTTACGTAAACCTATAATAATAGTCATTTTAGGAGACCTAGTTTCGTATCGTCTAACGAAGTTGTATGTCATATGTTATAAGCGGTGTTTGAAAGATATTTAATGAGCCGATACCATTTTTAAATTTTGCAATAGTTCAACAGACCGAGATGGCTCAGTGGTATACTTGAATATTAAGTAATAAATTTGGTGTTCCAACCTTGATACTGAGTTTCATATGTTTAATTTTTATTTATAATTCAATAATCCGCTATATGTGTATCCACATACACTTTATAATTATGTTCCAATTGTCTGGTGGAATAGGTCAGACCTTCTCAAAATGTGGGGACGCCTTAGTCCAGTAGTGGGAGACTGACACTTAAGTTCAAGGGTGACCTATCGTGGACCTATGTGAAAGTCTTAGGTTCGATCCTGACCTCTTTGATTATGCCTGTCTCACTCCTAAACATATTTCATGCGTAGATACTTTGAGAGGAAAATAGAAATTAAATAGTATTATATTTTAAATATAAATAATAATAATAATTTATTTGCTTTAAACATAATACACATGTTTAGTCACCACATCTATGACATGCAAATATGCCAACCTAAGCCAGTCATTAAATTAAATATTAAAATAATTCATTATTACATTTCATTAATTACATTACACTACATCACAGAGGTACAAGTTAAAATATACAAACTGTGTATGAAATTGTAGACATATAAAATAAAATTTGAACTAAATATATTAAATGATTTACTAATACTTAACTAAATAACATAATATGCACAATATTACTACTTGTTGCTGATTAAAATTTAAAATGTTAAACTCATTTTCAAAAAAAAAAAAAACAGTCTAGTAAATAATAATTCATTCATTCAATAAATTCTTAAATTTTAAATATTTATTTAAAAATCAAACATCAGGATAATCATACATACGTACATATATCAATGAATAAATAAATTTGCAATTGATATTTAAAAAGTGTTGATATAATTGTTAAATTGTTTATCGCATTTGTTGTAACGTAGTTAGGATAAATTTAATGTTAGAATTGTTTGAATAAGGACGTTCGCGTTATTTTAACATCCTACGAACGAGAAATCAAAAGTGTTCTTATTTATTATGCCTCAGCAAAAAAACTATAACGGGCCAGTTGCGTGAACGAGTTATTCGTGTGCATCTCCCGGAGAAACAATGTTTACGAATCATACAAACAGTATTGATCGTTATTAATATTGAAAACGTTTAAAATAAGGTCTATATTTGCATTTGTGTATTGTTAATTAACAGACAGGGATTCGGAATCGGTTAATTGCAATTAGTATTGAATCGACTTTGATATATTGATATGTATTGGTAAAAGGTATTTTCATATTAACATTGTTTTTAATTCCTTATTATAAAGATAAATATTTTCAAATAATTTTAAGAATTAATTAAGAATTAATAAGTTAATGATTAGTAAGTGATTAAATTTCATTTATAATTATTTTGTAATAGATACAAGACTGAAACATTTTTCGGTCAAGAATAATTTATATTTTAAAAGTTTAATTATTGTAATATTACTTCAATTAATTTCAATTTTGTTTTGTATTGTTTATAATATCGATCGTCTGAAATCGCCTTTAGACCTTGATACAATTAGTTGAAAGTTACACAAACGATTTTCCACACCGTTTCCACTATTAGTAACAAATATAATATTAAATTTTTATATTTTTTATATGAAATCAAAAACAATCGAATGATTCGCAACGAAGTTAAGACTACTGTTATTGATTAAATTCTCCAATTCATCAACCAATATACCGGCTTGGAAGTGGTGACGTTCGCCGCCAGAAGTGACTTTAACAATGTTTGTTTGCTTGAATCCTGCTAGTATTTAATATGTACTTAAGCGGTTCTTACCTTGCATCCTTCACACGTGAAGGCGCCGAAATGGAAGCCAGCCGCTGGTTCTCCGCATACTTTGCACTTTTGATTCATCTGTAACAAGATATAATAAATTAACCATAAAATAAAATATCATATTATATAATATACTTATTTCTAAAAATAATAATATATTAGAGATTTTCATCGCTCGCCGTGATGTCATGAAAGGTATACGAAATGTAATGGCGGGCGATACGTTTTTTTCATTCCGGAAATGTATATGACCATATTCATTTCTTTCGGCCAATCAGAATCACAATTAATGGGTTGATTGGCTTGAAGTTGCAAATTGGGCGGTGAAGCGACCCATTTCAGAAATGACTTCTACAATATTCAAGCAAATGACTTCATCAATCTACGAGGTTAAATTTTAGGTAAAGCTACCACCAGATTCTGCTGAAAAGTATCGGAAAAACTCCGGAGTTCATCATGAATCAACGAATACCAACTCCAATCTCTTTTATTATCTGTATATAATCCTATATAATATTCATAATTATTTTGCTGTATATTTAAAAATAGTACGTTAAAATTCTTACCAAACGTCGTCAACGTTGCAAAATATTTCAATTCGAAATGAATCTGGACAAAGTACGACACGTTATCGTTATCGTACATTTCGTTATGAATCCGTCTCAAACCCAATTCGTTGTTAATAAACCGTAACGTTAGATTACAATCGGACATTTAGCTGGTAATTTTAAGGACCGCGGTGCATGTTATTGGATGCAATCGTGTGACGATAAATAGAAGTAGTGTGGCGATTTCGTTTCGCGTTTTAATTTTTTATTCTTTTGATATATTCAATGTTATTTTTTGTTTTTATTTTTCGTATTTTTTATTAAATGTTTAAAAAATATTCTTATTCAACTTTGTAATGGATTCACAGATGATTAAAAGTCTTGATAACGATGTGATGTCAGTAAGAGATGTTAGCACTAAATTATTTAAGCTACATTAAAAATCATAACTGCTGTTTTTAGAGCCGATACGCTCTATAAGACAAAACACTTAGAAGATCGTAAGTTGGTTTAAAATCCTGGCAAGGAAAGTTTTTATATATGTTTAATTTGTGATTAATCTATTTCTCAGTGAATGTGAATGAAATCATCATCGCATTTGTCGAAAATAAATCTGCCACACTGAACTGAAGAGACCTTTATTTGTTCTGAAAGATATATATTTGTTTAAATAACTAGCTCATCTTCCAACCATCAAAGTAAAAATAAATAAATTAGCATTAGTATATTTTTATATCCAAATTAATACAAGATAAAAATAAACATTCAAGTTTATCAAAATAATATGAAATTAAATAAATTAAAAACACATAACTGTTTAATAAAGTTTACCTTTATGACATTTGTTACGATATCAGAGGATAAATGAATTTAATAACGTTAAAAATTATGTTCATAATTCCGAAGCAATGTCATAAGTATCAAGATGTAATTTAGAAGTATAATAATCATAACGATATTTAAAAACGCGCTCCGTTACTGTTATTGACAATAATATTTGAAATTTACGTTTTTAGTTTTAATATTCGACATGAAAATCGGGTATTATAATTAACGTATTTTTTTTAAAACTGACTTAGCATTTGTTTTAAAGTCAATTCGGTTATTGCACTGATAATCTCGACTTTAGTATTATATATATATATATAACACCAACTGATGGTAAGAGGACACTTGGTAGTAGAGCTTATTGCAAGTCATTCTTGGTAGGTACCATTCTCTCATCAGATATTCTACCGCAAAATAGCTGTACTTGGTGTTATTGTGTTCCGGTTTGAAGGGTGAGTGAGCCAGTGTAATTACAGGCACGAGGGACATAACATCTTAGTTATCAAGGTTGGTGGCGCATTGGCGATGCAAGCGATGGTTAACATCTCTTGCAATGCCAATGTCTATGGGCGTTGGTGACCACTTACCATTAGGTGGCCCATATGATCGTCGACCTACCTATGCTCTAAAAAAATCCCTACGTTCCATGTATCTGTAGTTAATATAGCTCACTCACTCTTTTATCGGAACACAATAATGCTAGGTATGGCTGTTAAGTGGTGGTGGAGAATTTGTGATTAGTGGGTGGTACCTACTCAGATGAACTTGAATAAAGCCACACCACCAAGTAATTATATATATAGTATTATATAATATTAGGACCTTGTTGTTAGGTATGTGTTTTGATGATAATTTCTGTACATACATTTTACATTCAGTTAATTCTTCGACAGAATGAAATAAAATCAATAATCTTGGGGTAATAAAATCCTTAACAATTCAGCCACAATAGGTTTACATATGTAAGACTGTTCAGTTGTTAAGATAAACAAATAGCAAACTTCGCAGAACAAAACCTATCACAAGTTGACTCGACGAAGTAATCGTTTATCTCTTGCCTTCTGTATCCTCGTCAAATAAACAATACTTGACAAAAGTTGCCATTCGATTTTGTTTCATGCGCCCAAATTCGAAAGGACGAAAATCCTTTGTATATAAATGTTAAATCATGAAAACTATAGCGCTGTAGAGCTCAAACAATAGGCCGTACAGAACGTATTGGTATGTATAAGCGCTGACATCGCTGATGTAAGTAAGCGGAACAGGTGCGCGAAGACGTTCCAGTCTCCCAGACGCGTATTTCCAAACAACGTTTTTGAATAGCTCAGATGGAATAGATTATAATGCTGAAATGTTGCAATTTTTATAATAAAATAATAGACAACAATGAATCATTTAATTTAATATTCTATGTCGGAATGGTCTTAGTAATATTTAATATGGTTGAGTATTTAACTTGCGAGACATTATCTCGTTGGCGACGGTTGAAAAGTGCTTAGTATGTTGTAAAAGCTCGCTGAAGTAAAGAATTTTCTAAGCTGAAATTGATTGTAATATTACATAACTTAAATTAACTACATTATTGATGAAAAATAGAAAGTAGTGGTACAGATTTGTTATCAGTTATTAAGCACCAAAATTATATATTACTGTGGTCTGGGTGTGGTGAGAGTACAGTTTAAAGGTAAAAGGGATGTAACATCTCACGACGCCCTTGGCTGGTGGCGTCATGATGGTGACGGTGTAAGAAGCAGTTTTTATTTATTGCAATACCAGTGTTTATGGGTGACGATAACCTACCATCACATGTATATCATATATACATATCCTAAAATAAATAAAAAATGAAAATTATTAAATAGAATCTACAACACATTTTATTTATACACATATACTAATATACTTTTTATTAATTTAAACGAGATGAACGAGGGCACTAGCTCTTGCAATGCGGCAAACACAAAGTCCCTTCGCGGGTCGCTCTACAAAATCTCAGAGCACAGTTGTAAATACGCATTCAGCGCATCAAGTAAATCACCCAGCATGGAGTCTTCTTCGCTTATCGCTCCGCTCATCACGCCGCCCGCTCTAAATTAGATCGAACAAGATCCCGCTTACAATACGCGACAACATTTATAACCCTTATATCAAGGGAATAAAGATGATATTATATTAAAAATATGCGTAGTGAACTGTAGCCTTTGGTAACCCACTGTCTCAATGATTTGTCGGTTTTATGATATCGCCTGCTGTATTTTAATATTTTGAACGGCTCGTTAAGTCGTGTGCGTTACAGTCATGCGATTTCGGTCTGCTGTAGGTTGGTACACAGCTTACACGTGTTTATGTTTATTAGGATATGGAAATTTGAGTTTGGTTGTTATCTTTTCGAGTTAGTTGAGACAAGATGTTTAAGGTCAATTTTAGGATTAAAGTCCATTTTTTGTGTTCATATGATCTTCGTATTTAATAATTAACAAAAAATCATATTCAACAAAATTAAATGTGAAACATATATATTCCTATTAAATAAAAAATAAATGCTGAACATTTCCGCAGCGCTATTTAGCATTCGAAACCCGTCAATTCTGACGTTTTGCTCAAGATTAATTTAAGATCCTTCACACCTTTATCAATTTGGTAGAAAAAACTCCACACCTTCGTAAATCACAAAACAACATTTTCAATCTGCACGTCAACCAAATATTAAGTAATTAATATGGTAATTGCATGTCTAGATTGCATTCGAGATAAATTATAAAGCAGTGACGGCCCTTGCGGTTCTTTTCTCAAATCGCGTGTCATAAAATTTTGGTTCATACGGGCCAATGGTCTTCGGGAAACGGACAATTGATAATGGACCTTAAGTTTATACGTATAGCGCTTAAGTTTGAATGGTGTGTTGTCAGAAAAATGGGATGCGTAAGTTCAAAATACGTAAGCGCAACTGACAAATTAATTAAGTGGTACTTGAAGGGAATCGATCTGTTGCATCGGGTTACATGCTCGAATACACAGGAATACGGATCGGGTACGATCGAGCGATTTCGGATTTTTGCATTCGAGTGCGATGACCGCGTTTTTTTTCGGGTCACGATTAATTCACAAATTAATAAGGCGGAATATGATTATCTATATTATTTCGTAAATTATCGCTCAGAGTGATATCTTTAGGGGAATTAATCGAATTAAATTTCTTCGACCCTTGTCATTCCTTAATTATAAATACTATTTATTATATAAGAAACAACATTTAATACAATTGCTAATTCACTGACAAAAATATTAAAGGCATTGACATCAACGAACTCTTTCTGATTTTAATATATTATAATTTTGATTTAATTAATTAATTCCAATCATCGATGATTGAAAGTAGAACTCTCTAAATTCAAAATGTTTAGAAATTCAACTAAAATATCCAACATCCCATATTATAAATTTCGAATTGCAATAATTCAAAACTGATAAGATTGTCTACGAATCTCAAAGTCGAGAGAAAGGGTTATTGCTATTACGACGATGCAGTTACACTTGTCCGTGGTCCGGACAAATCAGTGTGTGTTCGCTTTGATGCGAGCGTGTGAAACGGGCCGGCCTGTCATTTGCCCCGACCGCCATTATAGCTGAACCGACCTCCGTGGGAATGTTAGGGAATTTCCTAGAAAATAAAATCAGGAAGATCCCGTAAAGAGAGTCTGGCTTTATTTTTGATCATTTATTGTCCTAGCTTCCCAGTTATCATATTCATGCTGTTAGCAGTAGACTAATTGTCGATGATGCGATCATTACTATCGTTCACGTCGAACAAGGTTATTCGGACCAATGGCTTTATCTATTGGAATGTTTTTGAAGGTGGCAAGAACATTGTAATTGCCATCAATTATTTCTATCAAACAAGCGTAACCCTTCAAGTGCTTGAATGTAATCAGAGTTGTTTAACCAAGTTAATTTGTATTCTCCAATGGAACTGGGTCGCCACCCTCCTACATGAAAAGTTTAATTTCTATTGTTGCACTGTTTGAAATTTCAATGGCGTAAGGGCTATGCGAAACTGGTTTTGAAAAATCTAAATTCTAAGACCAGTGTATTTACAACCACTTTCGTGATTTGATTGGTAAAAGCAAATGTTTTTGCGTGGAATACGAACTGTTTTAATTAGGATGTAGCGGTCTATTTGTTGTGTATTGAGTTGTTGATTTTATTTATTAGGTCACTAGCACAATACACAGGTTATTAGTAGTTTTAGTCATATACTGCAAGAAGTAGTGTTGAAATGAGATTAGGTTCAAAAAAAAAATCGAAATGTACACTTAATATGTTGAAGTTTATTTTGTTAGGTTAGGTTAGTTTATAGTTCTACGCAATTTATCTACTTAATTGTTGTCATACACCTTGTTAAGACGAGATGAAACCAGTAATCTGTAAATATCCCAGCAATGGAATATTTACAGACTACCATTACATACTACATACATTGAACTTTAGAGTAGATTGTTGCGTCCTCCTTTTCCAAAAGTATTGAAAAAAACAGTAACTATATTTTCATTTGCACGTATATCTCCGTTCGGTTTTGACACTTGACTTTTAATATTCATAAAATACACTTAAAATGAATATAAGTGCACGACTCCAAAAAAAGAACTACGCAGTGATTCTTTTAATATTTGCTTCAAGCAAGGATCCGCAATTTGTATGATTAATTTTTATTTGTGGCAACTTTTTATTGTATATATTTAATGTCAGTAATTGAACAAAAAACTCAACGTGAACCGAATTTGTATTAAGACGTGAGACATGAGAATAAAAAGTAAATAAGATAACAAGGACTATGAAACAAGTATAAAAGGATAATATGAGTAAAAAGCGTTCAGAATGTAAACCGATGTGTCATGGCGTTCACACAAAATAGGCTGCGAGTAAGTGAGCGCGACTAATTTGTAATAGCGCGGGAAAAATGTAACACAGATAAAATAAATTACATTTGTTTGTTCGAAAAAGTTTATATACGTAGTAATAACAAAATTTTAAATTATGGATGCTGGTTTTTTTTTCAAATTACGAGTAAGAACATTCGCCTTTAATATAAATAACAATGTTCTCTATAACATTCGAGAAACAAATAAGAAGCAACGTCGAAATGATTCTATAAAATAAACACGTTGGTTAGTAGTTTATGTTGCGATAAATTTGAAAATATTTTCGAATATTCCATATAAAATCTGACGATAAAATCGATAACCTTAACCCGTACTCTTACGATTATAATCTTGTACATCAGAACCGCGATTAAACATTAAAGAGCAGGGCCGATCGGAATATAATAATCCATCATAAAATCTGTAATACCTCTGCAGTCAGCGCCGCGATCTCTTGATTTCGTTTTGATAGACGATAATTTGTTATGCTCTCATGGTAACATACTGTGATCTGTGACTGCATACAGATTAAATAAGACTGTCTTAACTTCAATAGTAGAACCGATATAAGATACATAGGACGTTAATTCGATGTTTATGCTTTGCAATAACAAGGATTTGTAGGTGAATGAAAAAATGATGATACGTTTTGAAGAAATAATTCTAATTTTGTTTTTTATAGGTGACGTAGATCAATTTGGATCAGCTTTTTCTTTTTTTAATAGAAAATTGAGCTGAAGATTTCGTGTTCAACCCCAGATAAGTAATATAAAATTTTTGTTAGCAATTAGTGTTTGTAATTCAATTGAATTGAATTGCACAAAAACAGAATTTGTCGGATGGAAATCTGCCACTTGTGTTTCCATCAAACCCACTTTGAAGTAGCATGGTGGAATAAGCTACAAATCTCCTCAAAAGAAAACGAGACGTGTGTCTGGTACAAAAACTTCTCTTATTAAACATACAATATAGTTAGTTGCTCGACTTACTAATATATTTTTTTAATTAATAAATGTTGAACATAAATAATATTGTGATCATCATAAATATAGTCGTAATCTTGCGCGTGTCTTTACCAGACTTTTTGCTGACTTGTGTGAAGGTTTTTGATGAGATAATAAACGACCGGTTACCGTTTTTCTATGTTTGTTTTTAAATATACGATGATACGTGTTGATTATGCAAATGTGATTATGCCTTTTTTTAACATATCTTTAACGATTAACTTATTTTATATGCTCTCTTTTTAATTTCAATGTTAAGGCGTGAACTGTTTTTTTTTCATTTTTGCATCGAATATATTGTTTTAATATGTCTTCATTAGTAGTTTGGTTTTTTGAGCATTCCGACCAATGACCAACCTGACCAACATTTGTAACCAACTGCCCAACTATTTTGTCTAACATTTTTGTGATATTTGTTTAGTACTTAGAAGATAAAATAGCTACTATAAATTAACCGAAGATCGTAGGTTCAAGTCCGGGCATGCACCACCGATTTTATTTGTCAAATTTTTATGTATGGCTATTTTCGTATTATACTTTCAAAAACATCATGATGACTGCATCTGTAAGATGAAATTCTGTCAAATGTGCATAAATCAACCGCATTAAAGCCTTTGTCTTCCAAGATAACTTTTGTGCCAGCGTCTGCTTATTCACAAGTTTTTCCTACTATAAACCGATAGTCATAAATTCTTGCAATAATAAAGTTAATTTTAATATTCATTGAAATTCAACTTAACAGTTTGAATATATTAATATTGGCGTCGATTTCAGGCAATACATGATCACGTTAGTGTTCTTGAATTAATTTATTTGAGCATTAAATAGTTATTTGTAACATTTCGACATGCATCCAATGTGTGTTGAATACGAACATGATATTATGCGGGTTCACGAATCGGCGCTCACGTCCCGTCATTACTGCCTGACCCGTGCAATACAACTCGATATTGTATTAGAATTGGCGTTATGGAATAGTCTTCGAACTGTCATATTTATTGCAATGGTAATAAATTGTAAAATTTCAAAATTCGAACGTGAATTCGAAATTATTAAGCATCTTATTATTATTTAGTTGGCGTATTTCAAATCGAAATTAATTTATTTATCTGTGCAATCTTTGTTGGTATTAAAGTTTTATTTATACCATTATGTCTTCCTATCGTAGTCGATATCTTTAATACGTGTTAAACTTTACCGATAAATCCCATTTTTTTCAATTAGCCGCTAAGGCATACTTGGTAATATTATTTTATTCCTTAAGTAATCATTTAAATTACTATCGATTAATACTCATTAGGGAATCTTAAATGCTTACGCCCTTTGCGAAAACTGGTTGCATATCGTTTTAACGTTAATTATTATCTAGTGTTTAAAGGTTAAATATTTTTATATGTCAAATATTTCGCTTTTATGAATTTTTAAAACAGAAGCAACAAAATAAATAAATGTTTAAATTATAAAATAAAAGTCGATTCACTTACAAATGCATTCGATGTAATTAAAACAATGTGTTTATTCTACCTGAATTATTTATATTCGATTTATACACTACAAAAAACTAGATAATTCTAGTTCCACATTCAGTAGGTATTCTGTAAGTACTCGAAACACCGCAGAAATCGGTCGTGAAATAACAGAAAGTGATATCTGACATCGACCATAATAATTATAAGCATTCCAAGAATACACGCATCAAAACAATATAGACCGTTAGCCTGTTGCCAAAATATCACGAGTGAGTAATGAAGTGAGATCTTACAGAATCGCCCTGCAGATATTGGCAAGGATCGGACTTGGCCACGTGACAACATTGCCCTCTGCTTAGTTGGATGCAAATCTATTATGGCAGCAGTAACGAGTTATTATTTGAGTTGAATATTAACTAAACACTGAGATATCATCGCGGTACCTGTATTCGCCAATTAAATCCTATATCCGTCTTATTATTTATACCGAATAAAGCTTTTCCATAGCCTATGAACGGCATCTTCAATTATAATGGCGGCAACATTTGCAGGACATATTTAACTAATATCATTTAACTGTGCTGTTTATTATATTGATCGCTTTTTTATATTTTTTTATCTTTTCTTTCTTATCTTTAACTTTGTTTATATCGCGGTGTAATTGTTTGAAAGCGTTTTCATTTAGCAATTTCTTAGTTTTATATTTTTTCATTTTATATTACTTTGATATAAAGTTTTAATTATTGCAAAAAATATACGATTTTTATTTATGAATACTAACTACTACAAGATACTAAGCATTAATGTATTAAAAGTTACAAATTTCGAATTTTGATTTTATAAAAAAAATATTATATATATAATTGTATAACAACAAATGCAAAAGCAGGCTGCATTTGAAATTCAATGAAATAATCGCTAACGCAACGATTTTTTTTGAAAATACAACAATTATTCATTCAAACATTTGTCATTTGAAAAGGGCTCGCCTTAATCGATAAAGGATTCGGTTATTGATCGATATGAGCGAGTGATTAATTGTACATAATCGATATAATTCAGGCCCCCGGGTCGCGATCACGTCATCCTGACACGCAATTCCACGACAGCCCGTGACAAATTGTTATGACAAAATATTTCAACAGTTGCATCAATTTATTCGAACCAACCCTCTTCAATGATCGAATCTCACGTAAATCTTTACAATGCAACATGCCGACGCATTTAAAACATCCATACCTTATTCCGTGTGTGTAGAGACTAAATTTGCTTATCAACAACTTATCACAACGCATTAGCATTTCAAATGCGTAACGCAGGTCACGAATGACGTAGCGTTCTGAATTTTCAAATTTGAATGAATGAATTCACGTTCGGAAATAAAGAAATGAATGGAACGTATGGGACTGCGATTTGTAAGATGACTCGACGAATGGAAATTTTTAAAATCGAATTTTTAAAATATTTGTATCTATGTAAAACATCTGCTATCGATTCGTCGGTTAAATTTATTGAACGAACACTATAATCAATTTCTGATATGCAATGCAAATAAGATTATCGATTAATTAAATTATAAATTTAATAATATTATTCGACTCATCGACGTGTTTTGATATAAATCAAAAATCTATTAAGAAAATTCCGTTGCAAAGTTTTAAATTAATTAAAAATGCATAGTTTATAGACTGCCTCGAGCAAAGATAATAAAAATTGTTGTTTCCACCTATAAAAGAAGCGTAGAAGAATTTTAAGCCTCTAGCCGTGTTATATGAGTGATATATTAAGACAATAAATTAAAATGTATCCGCTTTTAATATAACCTCTATGTATAAAATGTACGCCATGTTGTCGTTAGTTTTTATGATTTTGTAAAGATTGTCATAGTAAAAACCGCAGCTTATTTTTTTACGTCTTTAATAAAATAGTCTAGCAGTACAATCATTATATCACGACAGTGTTATGAGCTGAGTTTTAAATTTATTCGAAGAGAATAGCTCTCCTGGTTGTAGTTAAGCCATGCTTTTACTACGAATGTCATTTTGGATGTGTAAACAAAAACTGATAATTAAAGATGGATCGTAAACCCGTTAAGATGTCGAAGTGACAAAACAATTATAATCATTGTTAATATCAATAAAAGTTTAATTACAAGTGCATTGTGATAGTGAAACTTTTGAATTCCGAACGTAGAGACAAACCGACAAATAAGAGTTTCCATTATATTATTCTAATGACAGACCAGATTAAAGCTTTCTACGATAATATTATCGTCCCGAGCCGACCTCTGACCCAAAAGTCAAACCGATGACTGGTCAATAGCTCGCCATAATAGTATTACGATAGAAGTTGCTATCACCTGACTTTTTTTTGTACATAATACATCTATTGTTTGTTGTAAACGATACGCTTAGACTTGCGTTTCACTGGAGCGACACGCGGACGTTTCAGACAAGAAAAATTCTGAATACTCGCTTGATGAGGAGTCATTAATCTTACTGTTAATAACATTTTTATGAATTCGCATAGAGTGATTTTTTTAAATGTATATGAAAGTTTAAATGATTCGAATTATTTACCAAATCATCCTTTGTATATTGTCGATTACATGTCGATGATATTTTAGAAATTATAATCATTGATTTGTAATTTTAGAAATTATATTCAGTACTGGGTCTTGTGACGTTTGTTGAAGTGTAAATTAGTGCGTCGAATTCTATTATTTGATACATGTGTTGTCTACAACGATTGAGTAGATTGTAGTATTCTAGAAAGTTCTTTACAAATCTATCGTGAATCATGATTTCGTTTGTTGTCCCTTTATCATGTGCGGGCTAGAAATAAGTTTAGACTATAAATTGGTAGGGCTTTGTTAACCGCCCGCTTACCGTTTAACTGTTTCGGTTTGAAGGGTGAGTGAGTCGGTTTAATTAAAGGCTCAAGGGACTTATCATATTATTATATCCGAAATCAAATGTTTATATTAATAAAGACTATCTTGTTATTAGAACGGGACCTTAAAATCGATATCCTAATATGAATTTCGCTGAGTCACAGCGTCTTAAACAATTGGTGTCACAGTACAAGAGCTTTGTAGAGCATTGCTTACATTTCTTTGTTGAGACTAAATGTATTAATATTTTTTCGTTTTGTTTTTTTATCTGATCATTATTACTTTAGCAATTAGTTCGATTTTTTAAGATCACGAGTGATTATTTTTAGAAGTAGATGTGTTTAAGTATTCTTAAAGGTTTACATTATTATTAACAATTGTTAAATTGAAATCAATGAAGCAGTTGTGATTAATTTCGTCTTACTTACGTACCTTATTATTTTTTTGTCAAAATTTTACTTTTATTACAAACGGTTATGTTATATTTCGATGATGAGATCATCATCTGAGAGCAGTTTGCTAATCAGAATTTGAATTTGTATCGTTCCTTACACTATAACTTATCTGAGGATCAAATGATAAATGACACAAAAACTTACTGATGTTTTCGATTTCTAAAATTCGACAATTATTCTCAGCTATATATATCATGGACAAAAAATCTTTATAGCGCGATTCAGAAGCGCTATGAAATAATCCATTAACGCAATCTAGTAGTACTAGGCTGTAACGCTATTAACAGTCAATGTGATTCAATCATCAAATTATCTGAAGAGGTAAGTGAATTCCAATCTATTCGCTTTCCTCGATTACCCTTTGAAATCACACCTTCTTATGCCGATCCGTGACCAATCAATTAGGTTAAGTCCCGTCTTGTATAATTACACTAAATCATACTAGATTTAAACACGATTCGAAGAACTGGATCTAGGTTTAAATAGGACTTTGCTATGTCTAAGTGACGTGCATGTTAATAAGACTGAATACAAGGAACACTTCCTTGCCTATACTGTCTAAAAAACTCTCATAGAATTAAAAAAAATGTTCTAAATTAATTTAATTGAAATTATGTATGATGACGTATGATTGTAAGATCCTCAATTTAGGTTTATGTTAATTTTGATTACTAACTATTATTATTAATAAAAACAATATAAGGCTTGTATTGCAGTCGGTATGGTAGTGCTTTTTTATGGTCAAAGTCGTGATATTGGCTTTGACTTATGTATGTACGATTAAGTTATATAAAATTTTAAGTCAATGTATGATATTTCAAAGGGAATAAACGTTCACCATTTTTTTCTGTTCCTTTTCACGTAACTGTTTTTGATTAAAATCCTAAAATAAAAATAAATAAATTAAAACAGTACCTCAATACTGAGTTTCTTAACGGTTTTCTCCAATAGAATCTACTTTACCGTACCATGGTAACTTGGTATTTTAATTAATCCTGTAAGACTGTACTCGAATAAAGTATAAACTTTAAAAACAAAATATTAGCATTCATAGTTTAAGTATAAACAAGGTAATATTCTGTTCGAAATATAAGATATTACAAATATAGGTACGAACAAATTGAAAGTAGCGGGCAATATATTAAGTCGTCAAACTGAGCATAGCATTGTCACTACACAATGGCTCCCGTTGTATCGATCACATTCGAATACAATACCGATTCGATTCCTATGCGATCGACTTGTCATGCGCGTGCGCAACTCATTAATGTCGTCGCTAATTTATCCTTTCATCGTTGGTAAAAGCCGCGCCTCGCTCGCTTTTAAGGTAAATAAATTTTAAAATAAATGAATAGTAACGTTATATGGCATTTTTATTTATTAGCCGTAGGATATCGCGAATTCGTTTGCTCGGAAGCGATGTTGGATATTAATTGGCATATTTATAATATTTTGTGATAGACTAAAAGCTTCTTGCCGCATCATTATATGAGAAATAGAAATAGTTTTTTTTTGTCTTTTACTTGTAAGGAAACTTTTTAATGAATATTTGCATTGGTATTTTTTTCTTTTCTTTTTTTTGGAGAAAGATTGGTCCTACGTAGTTATATCTAGCTAGTCCAATACTATACACAGTTTTCATTAAAATATTTTTCTTCAACCCCGAATTGAAATGAATTATAAATATTACACGCAAGAAAACTCAATCCGATGTCGAACCAACAACCTTCGCGTCAAATGTTCTAACCACGGAGCCATCTCAGCTCATTATCATTCCTAGTGAAATATATTTTACCATTAAAATGAAAGTCAAATTATCGATTAACGTTTTATAACTGGAGGTTAATTAGCAGTAAAATTATACAAACTGTGATTTAGTATAATTTTAACAAGAAAATAATTACAATTTAATGATTTATATACTTAGTTTAATACATAGTTAATCTTCTTAAATAAACATTAATGCATGAATTATGTCACAATTAATGTCATTTTGTCGTTGAAAGTTGAAATTGGAACCATAATAGTTGTTTATGAATTACGGTAGAACATAAAAAAACGAGCGCAGTTACTGTTATCTATAACTACAAAAAAAAAACTTAAAAACGCTCGATTCATATTAAAATTTCGCTATTCCAACTTTCCACAATAAACTTAAAGATATGGTAAAAACATTAGGTAATTGCAAAAAGAGAATATTGGCATATGAAAGAACAAAGCTGCGCCGACGCAGAGCGAAACAAAAGCAGTCATAAAGATCTATTCGAGGAAAAGAAATTTTGCACAACACTGCGCGGGCGCATTGTTCGTATTCGCAATTGTTATATTAGTAACGATTTTTTATGTTACCACTGTTTTTTAGCAAAAATGATAATTGTTTGCCGTTAAATGTTTACAGTAAATAAGAATGTATTTTATATTCTATTCTAAACGTACTTT
The DNA here is from genome assembly GCA_905220585.2 of Nymphalis polychloros. Lineage (NCBI taxonomy): Eukaryota > Metazoa > Arthropoda > Insecta > Lepidoptera > Nymphalidae > Nymphalis > Nymphalis polychloros. Next base: position 12,583,589 of record HG992255.1, on the reverse strand, counting down.
TTATACTATCCAGTCTAATTAATATTAATTGCCAAGCATTCATTCCATTATTTCTACTTTACTCTTACTCCAAGCCATATGTATGTATGTACTTCATATGTGGCTGACTGTTGTCCAACAAATGCAGGTTTCCTCAATATTCCATATTCAGTTCCACTGGATGATCAATATTCAATAAAAATAAGAATAATCATTAAACGATTTGATCATTTTGACTTTGCTAATTCAGTAATTTATCAAAACTAAAGAGGATGTTTTTTATTTTATTATACATTGTAAATAATTAAATTTGAAAATATTGTTTTAAAAGATTTATATATTCTATTATGTAAATTGAGATCTTAGTAAATTGGTTGTCAATGATATATTATATAATATGTAGTTTAATGAAACGTGTTCAAATTCGTCACACATTAAAATTGTATCGTGACAATAGGTACCCGCGCCGACATACGATTGGATGACGCCGCCCCGCCTCTGTGACGTCATCTATATAGATCACTTATTTACCGCGATAATAATAGACGTATGTGCCATAAATGTGCCTCATTATGTCACTATGCTGTGTTAAAATTATGTTTCGCTTAAATTGATTTGTTGTTTGTAACGAAATAATTAGAAGAATATTTTTATTTTATTGTTTTGAGATTTCGTTTACTACAAATTGTTGTGTTTTTGACTTTTAACTTTGTATTTAATATCGTACATTGCTTCTAGAATATTCATATTGAAGTCTTTTAATTTTAACATATAATTAAATATACTATAAGTACCACCGCCATACGACGTTTTACGTTAGAAATAATAGTTTGATTATTGCTAACGTATATAGAAAGTCGTATGTCGGTAGCAACTTCAAATATATATATACTGAATAAAGAGCGGCAATTGATTCGCTTAAGTTAATAAAATCTTTCCGTCACGGATTTCCGTAAAACGAAGCATAATATATCAGTCAACAATGAACTATTCACTTGATAAGATAGAGATGTATGAGATGCAGCACTAAACCAATAATTAGGCATTCGATCTGGATCACAAAGACCGCCACTAACTTTTAGATCTTGCGTCGGCGACGGATCAATATGGATGAGTCGCGCATTCAAGTGTCAAGAGATGCGCTCGCGCACCCGGCCACGATACTGATCGATAACCACATTGGAACCGATTTATTTTATTTACCAACCGATGAAATGGTAATTCGATATATAAATCTCATTCTTAAACTCGTCTCAGTACCTTTATTTATAAAAATACTAGATATCTTCGTTTTGAATATTCATGAAGCAATAATAATTATAAGTGACATATTTTCTTTCATATAAATTAACACTTTAATCGGTGTTAATTAATTTATTTTTAGTAGTTAGAATCCTATTTGTATTTTTTATGTTTTAATGTATATTTAACAGAAGGGAAATATATACATATGTTTAATTTATATATAAAATAATACATTTTGATGATAATTAAACTTACTACGACAATAAATTATATTAATTATTAAAAAAAAACTTACAAATGAGACATGAATTGCTAAAATTTAAAGTTCACATTAGGTTTATTATTTATATTATAGTAAATAATAGTAGAGAACTTTTGACATTTTAAAAAATGTACATAAATTTAAATTCTCAAATTTTTGTATAAATATTTTCACAAAATTGAAATCTCTGATGTTGTTTAAGCAAATGTTCAAATAATTAACACATTTAAGTACAATGTTCACAGATTCTAAAAGTGAATAGACAAGAGAAACGCAATTAATCCTTCTAATTCCATGGAAATCTTGCACAAGAGCGCTAAATGGGTCGTCAAAATCGCTTGGCCTTTGACAACACGACGGAAACACACTGCTTCGGTTTTGTACAAACATAAGACAAGACAAATGTAAGACATGATTGATTATTTTATAGTAGGAAGGCTGACGAGTCTGGTGGTAAGTGTTACCGATCAGGCCATCAATGTGTCAACCACGGTATCAAAGTTACTATGTTCCTGATACACAATACCATAATGCACTGGCTCACTCACCCTTCAAACCAAAGTACACCAACCAGGCCTATACAAAGCTGCAACAGGTATCATAAGTTACTTTTACTTTGAATTAAATTATTTTGTTTCTAGCAAGAAATCTTTATTAATAAAATGTTTTATAAAAAAAAGCAGAGTAACATTAGGCTACTAACATATTTTAGAAAATATATCTAAGACCCGTTATGGGTGTGGTTTATAAATTTATTATATTTAATTTCAGAAAAAAGGTGCGTCTACCAATAATGGTGTCTTAAGTTATTATATTCATCGTACCTTTAACATTGTAACCTCGTTAAAAAAGTCTCATTATTGTCTTGTCTTAAACCGTGTAGTCGCAAGTGTGCACATTCTAATCAGCGTTCATACGCGGCCTTGTGTTAGATTGTATCCTCTTCGACCTTCGCAAGTTAATAACAGATCATCAAATTCGTATTACGACAGTAATATCAATGCTGACAATCAAACGTAACAATATTGTCCACTGCGTTTATATTACACGAAAACATTTACAAGAAATAATTCTATGTATTCGTTCGAAATATATTTAGATCGAGTCTGTGATTTTACTGTTCTTTTTTTAGGGACTAGTTAGGCGAACTGGTCACCAACGTCCATACACATTGGCGATGTAAACATTTTTAACCATTTCGTAGATCGCCCATGCGTCGCCAATCTTGGGAACTAACAAGCCCCTTGTGTGTGCAGATAAATGTGCATGTGTGTGTTAATTTTTGATTATTTAATGTTCTTTTATTAATCATGTATATTGCAAACTTAACAACGTCAAAGATTTAACAGATACAAAAAATATGTCTAGGCATTAGGTTTTTGATAGGCCTTTGGAGGTTACTTCAAAGACAATTGAGTATCCGTCCGGGATGAGGCGATGTAATGACAGATTAGACGTATTATTTACTATACAGATGTTCAAAAAAACGAAAATGTTTGAAAAACATAAGTTTGTAAAAAATTTAAACAATGTATTATCCAATTTAATTGCGGTAATGTTCAAATTAATAATAAAATAAGTAATACTTTTTTATAACATTTAATTTTAGCTTGATGTAATCGTAATTAAGGTTAAGGTTGAAACTCAACCCGTAAAAAAGTCATTGTGATATGTGCAATACCGAAAAGAGGATTTTTGATCACCATGTATTATGTATAAGTAGCGGTTATAAGGCGTATGGTCACGGTGACTGGGTCGGAAGTGTGGTAAGCGGACGATCAACGTCGAGGACATCCAAATTGTGTCAATCTAACATCCTTTGACTATTATGAGTTAAGTTAAAAAATATTTACAAAATTAAATGCAAAGTGCTTACTTAATTCATTCTTGTTTTTATCGATATTTTCCTGAGTGTGTGTTTCTGAGTATGTTAGAGTGTATAAATATGTGTGTGAGATACTTCTTCTACTATGATACTAGGACTGCTGTCTACCTCATTGGACTAGTGGCCACATAAGGCCACAGTTCCTGAGGCCTGGGTTCAAACTCTCGGTCTCTCGGTTGCAGCGCCGATTCTTGAAGTTGAAAGTGTATACACTCTTGTGACTCAGAAAACAAGTAAAGCCGTCAATTCCTGAACTCTTCCCGGTCATGTTGGATTGCCATCCCATCAAATTCTGAGAGAAAGGGAATAGAGAGCGCAAACAGCACGCATTTGTGCACTATATTATATCTTGCGCAGTTGGCTAATCTTTTTTGAGATTTGCCGCCGTGGCCTAAAACGCTCCGGAGGACATCATAATCATCATCACTAGCTCTATGGCTAATTTCATGTTAAAACACATTTACGAACAAATAATTAATTTCATATTTGCAGCAATGGGGTATATGTATTGCTCTACCAATGTTACTTTTTGTAGAGATATCGTATCCTATCAAATAATTTATATAATTTAGATTTTTTAACTTAACCAATAAGATTCCTCGCGATTTAATTATGGTGTCGTAAGTTACATACCGTTTCGAAAGCAAGTTTAAATCAATTGCGTTTTAATTCCAAATTCAAAATTACAAACTTATTCAACTAGTCTCGGCTAGGGTTAGGAGTCAAACTTTCTAGTCTGGCTCATCTAACAAGTAACACATCTTCCCTATTACTTATAGCATAAAACCTAGATTTCATCGACACTTTCGATTGGACGTTTTACAATTTTTTGAAATTAAACCTTATGTGAAAATTGTTAAGGTTTATATTTGTTTGGATGTCAGTGTCTCAGCTACTAAATGGTTTAAGGTGCACTTTCTGCGCAGGTCACGGGATGCGCCCAACCTTTCACGCGTGGTTCGTTCCACAATGGGCGCGGCCGGTGCGATTTCATTGTAACGTGGAAATGTGAGGTAAGTTGATATTTTGATAAAGATTGAGAGGAAATTCTTGGTTACCATGAAAGTATTTATCGGTGAAATCAAACAATACGTGTTATGTTTCACTACAGTAAAGGTCTAGAAGACAATAGAGACCGTTCATACGTGATAGCTTTGTGTATTGGCGACTCTACATTGGTATTCGAACGTATGATGCTATAAATTTAATACATACTTATTTGTTAAATAAATAAGCACCATTATTTATTATTCAAGTAACTGTTTAAGATAATATAATTACAATACAGATGGAAGAATAAAAAATATCCTAACGAATATTATAAAAGCAGAAGAGAGTCTGTTTGTTACGTTTTCACCTTAACTACTTAACAGCTGATCATAAAATTTTGCGTACACCTTGTATGTCAGGGGTGTAGAAAAAGAACATTTTTTTATACCATAGGTAGGCGGACGAGCATATGGGCCACCTGATGGTAAGTGGTCACCAACGCCCATAGACAATGAAATTGTAAGAGATGTTACTATCGCTTAAATCGCCAATGCGCCACCAACTTTGGGAACTAAGATGTGATGTCCTTTGTACCTGTAATTATACTGGCTCACTCACCCTTCAAACTGAAACACAACAGTACCAAGTTCTGCTGTTTTGCGGTAGAATATCCGATGAGTGGGTGGTACCTACCTAGACGAGCTTCCACAAAGCTCTACCACCGAGTAGCCTAACCACCTAATATACAAACTTGTAATTTTATAAACGAGACTTGAATTTACTACTTTAATATAAACAAATCAACTATTTATAGTATTTATTAGTTGAATAAAAATAATTATATATTGAATTTTACATATAATGTCATCATTGTGGATGTGTCACCGTGTTGGCATTCAGCGCATTTCTCCTCATCTCCCGGTACGGTACAAGTTCGTACATTTATTGAAATCCTGTAAGTAAGGATTGTATGTTAATCTGTTTGCATCTGCGGAACCGACATGCGAACATTTCTTTTCCACTTGACGTACTGTTTAAAAGCGAATTCTAAACTAATGAAATGAACTGACACAAATTCGTTAAGTTTATGCAAAAATGCTAATTAAAGATATTATAAAAGTAAGTTTTATGCAACTACACATGTTTATAATACTGGTATATAAAGTTTATATTGAAGGATAAAAATTCGAAAAACTTTTTTTGGACCGGAAACCTTCCCGAGCGTACGCAGAACAACTCGCCAAATCTTTATCACAACTGGATCAATGGTTAATTAATACATAGAGAACAACTTACAACCTTTCCCTTTATTTATATATTTCTACTATATAAGTTTTATTAGATTCTTATTAAATTTATTATTTTTATAATTAAAAATACACAATATTGCATATCATTATTCGAAACATCAACGCGTACATACAATCCTATATAATAAACACTTCAAAAATATTAACGCCAGAGCCACAGGTGCAACACTATAGCACGAACGTACATCACTATATATTATTAATAAATAATAAGACTAGCGTTAAATGTGAGAATTTACTGTATGAGAACGTCAAAAGGGCATTTGCTCTGAAATTATTGTAATGGTATTATCTCGTACGTAGCTATAATTCGCGAAATAATTGGCGGCGAGATTTACTATAACTACCCTCAAGGCTCGCGTATAACCCACGGGAATGTATGCAAATGCTGACTTATTTCATAGCGAACTTTCAACTTCACGGTCTGAAGTTGACACTGAAAGTTACTGCATGTTATAAAAAGTATTATTTTCTTATTTCACTGACGCTTTTATTTTGTCGAAATGGCCCAGTGGTTACTGGAGATTGATCGAAGTTAGCGGGTTTCTATCGTTAATTTGTTTCATAGTTTATCTCGTGCGTAAGAAACCTGCAAGGATGTTAATTTGTATCCAACATGCATGTGAGCTCCTCAAATGGCGAAGAGACTTTAGCCCAGTATTGAGACGTTAACTGTTAACGTTTCCAATATAAACATATAAATGGAGTAAATATTAAAAAAACGCAAAATTATGTGTAAATCCATTGCGAAATTTAAATTTTACGTTAAAAGAAAGTATTTTTTTATCGTTTTAGTCGTTCACCTGTCATGTGAGAATTCGTTATTACGATAACGATATTATCACATCGATAAACATTTCGGTAAATACTAAAGTTATGTGTTTATTTAATACGCAATTTGTATTGCACTTTCAACTTTATAATTTAGTATCATTATAATAATATCATTTTTTCGTTTTAGATATCATGAAGTGCATTTTAAAATTGGAATATTGCTTATTTATATACACAAGCACGTTTGTGTAAATAAAAAACCAAATATAATGTTCATGTGTTTTTAATTCACTATTTCTAATATTGACAGCGGTGTTGAACGGGCCTTCGCGTATCTATTGTGGTAGTTTGATGTGCCTGCATTATCATCAGGCGGCATCACAATTAAAATTTGTAATTGCTTTAATAATAATAATATTTTATTGTAAATAAAAATAAAGAAAAATAATTTTACAAATCTGTAGGCAAAGAAATAATCCTTTATTATCGTTGAAAAATAAAACCATGAATGTATACAGCGTTCATATAGTTTATGTTCAGAAAACCAGTGACTCAATCGGAACAAGCCCACGTTATTGGAGATAATTCGTGATGAACCTGGTGAAATTATTTTAAGCCAGTGCATAGGGGTCAAGCTTCCTACTATAGCGGCGTCTTTTAGCTAAGTAATGGGGAGGCTGCGTTCTGGTGACATACACTAACTTTATTGTCTACGTATTGAAGTTATACTCTTATAGCGTTTTATATTATGTTGCGAATTATGATCAAATATTAATATAAGATGATTAGATAAATAGATATTATCACATTCTTTTTTTTACTGTTTATAATCGATAGGTAATCTGCTAGATAGGCTACCCGATGGTTAGTGGTCATTAATAGGACACATAGGCGCTGTAAGAAATATTAACTATCCCATACATTTAGGTACAAAAAGTCTATGTCCGCGCTTGGGATTTAAGCTTGCTTCATACCAAATTTTATCAAAATCGGTTTAGTGGTTTAGCCTTGAAATTGTAACATACAGACAGTAACTTTCGCATTTCTAATATTCGTGTAGATGACTGATAAAATTAAACACGCTTGTTACTTGTACTCGCGACTATGAGACATTGCTCCAGCAGAAATTTAACATCACCTCGACCAATCCCTATGAAGCAATAGATTGTAAAGGTAATTGGTACAACAATGTGTTGCACTTAAAAGGTAGCAGGTTCAAAGACTGCATTTAAAGCCACGAATGTATTACAATGTTAAAATTTAAAAAAAAAATGAAAGAAATCTCTCATTTATAATCTGTAGTATATGGAACAATGGATTTAAAAGATTAAATAAATTAGAGGCTTAATGATATTTGCGTTTTTTTTTTTAAATAACTTTACACTTTAAGTAAAACTAAGTGTAAATGTGTAAGTTTAACTATTAACTATTTAAACTGTTTAAATAACAATGAAAATTCTGTTAACGACTTTAATTGTTATATAAAAATCAGCATTAACATGTATTTTTATAATTCAGTGTTGCGCAATGGTAATTAAGTATTTTATGAAGATTTTCGAATACACAATTGTCTCATTTAATTACACTAAAATATCATTTTAAAAACAATCTGCCGACTATAAAACACCTCGTAATAAGTTTAAAAAACACGCTACCTCATATAGCAGAATTAAGGCCGTAATTAAATTACGTCTTTGCCGTATAAAATAGTTAAAAAAAAGACGATAAGCTACACTAATTCTTAATGGTATCCACAAATCAGTGTTTTTTTTTATTTATTTCGAATTTCATCGCGATATTATTAACTTGATTGCGATTACTATCTCAAGAATTCATTTTTGACATTTTTATTCGAATTTATGCGATTCTGTACGATGAAACATGTTTTCGCATGTTACGAAAATAATTACATGTAAACTCAATTGCATTGTAAATAGAGTCCATATTTGAATACGGTTTGTTTATGGGACAGCAAAACGTATTGCGGTCGTGGTGACGCCGTGTGACCGCTCTAAGATTTTATTATTTTGAATATTGATATTTTATTTCTCGTATTGCCATGCTAACGCGCCCAGCGGGTGGTTGATTTCTTCACTTTAAATTCAAACTTTATGATATTGAAAATACGGTTCAAATTCAAATGTAAAAAAATAGTGACCCTTTAAGGGTTTCAAGGAATCGCAGGTCGCGTTTTCGTGTCCCAGTTGGACATTTCCGATACGATCTCCGAAATCGTGTACAAATAGTTATTTAGAGATTTATTGTCTTTTAGGTAACTAAAAACTCTTTGTTTCAACATATGGCTTACAAATTTTATTGATACTACCCACATTTATGATAAAATTTAGATGCGTAATTTCTAATAACTTGTTCGGTTTAAGTACTTTAGATGCTAGAGTTGAACGGCTTTTTACTGTGGCTTGACTATAAAATGAAATATGCTGATAGTGATCAGTAGAACCAATCTTGGCGTGAGATCGTCAAAGGATCAAATAATATCAGATATTTATGTCTCGATGTGATCTTCTGCTAACTGTGGACACCGGTACATGAGCTGGTGAACATTATTAATATTATAGACTCTATTACTTATACATTAAGTGTCAATCGCGTGTGTGAATGAGGTCATGTGACCACGAATATCCTCATTAAGTTATGTTACGTAAATGGGTAAGAAGTAACAAACCAGTAGTAGTTAGGTGGACCAGAAAATATAAATATAAACATTGCGTTTAACTATCAAATGTTTCTGTTTATAACAAATAAGTATGTTGGGAAAATAACGATTGTATCATGCATACAACTTACGTTAATAGAAATAAAATTATTTTATTAAATATGTGTTTTAAATTCTTGAGAAATACATTTCACTTATATCGCCTTTTAAGTATTTGTTTTAAGCATTTGACTTATTATATAATTTTTTATCGTTTTTAGTTGTGTACATTGTATTTTTTTTCATGCTTTTAGCTTTTTTTCTTGAAAGAGTCATGAGGAAGCATATATTTTATTATATATCCTGGGTAGGTAATGTAAGGTAGTATTCTATATAAGTAATAAATAAGGCTCCAAAGTCTATAATAAATGAAGATGTAGTAAACATAATGGGACAGATTTCAAGAACAACACCTTAATGATAAATAAATTGTTATAAAACATACTATCTAAAATATATAAGGATATAAATAATTTTATAAAAAGGTACATTGTTGCAACAAATCCGTGACAAACAGACAAATAGCTAGGCGTACGAGTATTCCAAAAACTCGTTCAACCATCAAATTGTACTGGGAACGCTTGAAGCTATTCGTGCTCCCATAATGATGCGGCCTGGCGTATGGGAATCTAATGTAATTGAGACTTCTGAAACTACTTAGCTGTTGTGTTGACTCAAATAACTGTTGTTTGGTGGAAACTCGCTGTTTGAAATCAATATGCGGTGCGGCTTTTGCCATTTGATTTCATATTAAGCCGGTAAAGCAGTTTTATATTTTTATTAATATTTTTAAATAAATTTTGGTCTTTCGAGCCTGATATAATTAATTTTAACGTTTTTATTTATTTTCATTCAATTAAATTCTATCTAATTGTAATTTACTAGTTAAGTCAACAAAACTGGTAGGCCTCATTATGAATATTCTTATTTTATCGTTTCATTACGAATCTACATAGCAAATTAAATATAGAATAATTGACTTTCAATTTATTTGAACATCGACAAGATAACATAATATTTATTTATATGTAACTAGCGTCCGTAAAGATAACTTTTATAGAAAATTACATTCATTATGAGACATTAACGTAAGTAATAAATAGGCGACGTTCACATGCACGTTTTAATAGAGCGTTTTTAATTTTATTTTTATTATTTCATAAGCTATTTTTACATTAATTTCGAAAGATTGTTTTATAAAAAAATATCAATACTGATATTAATCTACCAGATAATATACCTGGTTATGGTTTTACTTATAACAATGATATGATAAGGGACACGTGGCTAGTTTCTATTGTCTATTTACTATTTCGATTTCTATCTATTATATATTCAAACAATGTGTTCTACACATTATTGTTAATAAAATTAATAATATTGTACAACAGGACACATGCTACTGCAAAAGTACCAATGCTAGGCTAATGACTTTTCTCTTTTTGACGTTTTATCACAATGATTTCCTTTAACGTAGAACACGTGGTGATAAAGACAAAATTAACAAATAAGATACTTGAAAATTAAGCGGTGCTTGCCCAATTTTAAGCTCACATATTTCGGTTAAGATTTACGTAACAGAACTTAAAAAAAACGTGATTTATAATTTTAATTTCGCTCAAAACACAGCCTACTGAAACCTATTGATTATTCTAATAAATATACGACTTATAAAACGCTACGTATAAGCCTTTGATGTGTATAAGCCTTAGGCATTTGCTCACTAATTGATTGCAATGTATTAATTTCACATTCGCCCCAGGCCGTGGACCCAACTCGGTGGCGTTTTAACACCACATATCTAAACTACTCGGACGCACCGACAGATGATATTTCAAGATAAAACTCTATATATAAATAGCCTACTATACGTTGTTAATATAGGCTGGATTGCGATCTCGGACTATTTGCGTTTATTGCTCTTTTTAATCTGTGAACAGCGAACACTAATTTATTTAAATTAATGATGTTAGTATGTGTGTTTTAATTTGTTTCTTTTGTATTATATGAGGTCATTTTGTTTAAGCATATTCGTATATATTATTGTAGTTATCAAACAAAATTATCATAATTCTTTGTTTTATTATTGTTGATAATGTTTAGTTGCTAATATTTTTAAAGTAGTAGTTAAACGATTATGCTCTGTAGTTGGTAAATTGTTTAAATTTGATACCTATCTCGTATAATGAGTTCATTTTAATTATTGTGATAAAGAGTGGATATTTGGTTAATTATTTTTTGTCAGACTTTAATAAGAAATAAGTCAATTTTCACAAAACTATATGGATTTAAATAATCAATTGAAAGTATATAAAAATATAAACACAATGTTTATATACAAACAAATGTGAATGATTGTGCGCAGGATCAGTTTAGTTCGAGAAGGTTGCGTGGGCGCAGCGCCGTGGGAACCTCCGGCAATTGCCCACACCTCGCTTTCTTATATAACACGAAATGCTGTTCCCCTGACTTTGTTCGCAATTAAGTTAGATTTAGAGTTTCTTTGTCTACTCATATATCAAAATAAAAATGAGATCAAACCAGTTTTATCCAGTTTAATTAAAAAATGCACAGCATTTTCGTAATATGCCTTGATAATTACGTAGATGTTATTATAAAAACTGTGATTGTGATTTCTAATTCCATTATGAAACGTACAAAATTAATCTTTTTAATAAATATATCATCTACGGACGCCATCCGTTATAGTTTTATTACGTGTATAGATTATCCAAGTCCATTGCGCTCTTAATGCAGACAGCCTGAGTTATAGTGCCTTTCGTTTCATCTGCAGCGTTCCTACATTCTGGTTCAAAGGTCAATTCACAAAAATGACAACGCGAAAGTCGAGATGAAGTGAGACGGATATAGGAAAAAGCGATAAGTGTGAAAGGGAGAACACTGGTCGTGTCCAACGCCGCGGGCGCCGGACTATCCGACGATGATATTACACCTTCGATATAGCTTAATTTCTACAAATGAGCTGTAATTTAAACTCTATAATCCTTATTATGTATGCCATAAGGTTCATTGTGTGCGTAATATTTGAGATACGATATCTTGTACGAACGCATTTCTTTATTACGTGTTGAAATGAGGCTATTACAGATTTTGCAACGGTCTTCGATATCACACACAGATTTGATAATAAAATATAAATAACAAAAAAGTTTTTATTATATTTTTAAGCATTTTCATTATTTTTTAAGAACTAATTTTAGTATTTCGTCTCTCGTCACTACGAATTTGAATATACATATCTTTATTCTGAGGTCCACTTTAATCAATTCAATGTTAATAACTTAAACTTACTTTATTTCGATATTTATACCCATTATTTCCACTTAAAATACAAGATAAGATTTGTTTAACCGCCGTTTCTTAACCCATATAAAAATACTTTGAAAAAGTTATAGTCTAAAAGATTTTTCAACCTATCTTTTGAGCTTATGAGATCTGCTTGATATAAATAACGCGAAGATTAAAACTAGCTTAATGAGTGTTCTCAGACGATTTACGAAAGCAGGAAAACAGCTTGATACTATTCTTAATGTTTATTTAATAACGCAAGATGATCCGTAATAAAACAAATAGTTAATTTTATATTTGAACATTGAATTATGGGATTGTAATTACTAAAATTCTGTACATATTTTATTGATTATTACACTTTAATTACTATTGGGTGAATTAATGGTGTGTTATACACTAATGATTGTAGCGTTTGTTTGTAACAGCTCGTATTATATGATCGATATTCAATAAATTCATGTTCTAGAATTTTCTATAATTTTATGTGATTTTTATTATTTTTCGACATGGTGGTAAATGATCTTAAACATATATCTTGATGTTATATATTTAGTATAATGAAATAATGATAATAGAAATGAGTTTTTGTTTCTATAATATATCTCATGCTGGTGGTGATAGACACTTCACGGACAATTGTATGTAATTGTTTAAGGTCCGTGGGTTATGCTCCATACTTTTGCCGCAGCAGTTGATCGTTTACAGACTGTCACTTTTAAATTATAAGCACTTTATTTAGTTATTGATTTTAAATCGACTATTATTATAACAAATTATATTTTAATTATTGTGAACTTTATAATAAATCCGGTCGTATTATTATATAACGGTCAAAGGTTAATTGCTCTATTACAATTTGATTAAAGTTTAAACTGTTCGGTTACATTAACATTTGCAAATAGTTTATCATATGTAAGAGATAATTTGTGACAAGGAAAAATTATATTACAATGTATTTAATGATATCCCTATTACATAATATGATTTTTAATAAGAATATATAATTAAATTACTATTATTGAGCCGAAATGTCACGTGCTTTTTTCACGTGCAATTCTGTCAAATATGTATCCACCAATCTGCATTGGAGCAGCGTGGTGTAATAAACTCCAACCATTGTCCCCAAAACGAGGCGTTAGCTCAAAACTGGTACAGACAGTTACTTTGCTTTTTTTAAAGTGTAAATCTAAATTGCGAGCTCTATGCCGGTACTTCCCGTCAGAATCTACAATTAGAAACAGTGGTAGCTTCACATTAATATAATACTGCCTATTTAAATAATTTTATTTGAATTGATTTGCTTTAAATTGTAGTAAATAAGGCTTTGTCGATTCCCAATCGTGATGGTTTGATTCAGTGAGACGACAATACGACATGATATGAGGTTAACCGTAGGATCACAGGCTTTACGTGATTTTTGAGATAACTCAACTTTGTGGCTTAGAGAATTTCTTGACATGAACAGTCAATGTTATTAGCCCAACGCAGAGTTTGCAATTAGAATCGATATATGCAGCCTTAAACGGTAATAAAGCAAACATATAAACGCACATCACTATCAAAATAATCATAATTATCTTCTTTAAAGACCTCTTTTGTAATTGTACACTTTATGTACTAGTTCGATTACCTTTCCATTTAACGGCCACGATAAAATTAAAGTTATTTAAGTTATTGTTAATAACAAGTCATTATCTTGATATGAGTTTGATGACGTAACGTAAACAATTTTCAGACGTGAGGTGTTCACTTCACACTTCTTTATACGGCCGTAAAAATATAGCAATTTTATACTTTGATTATCGATTAAAACATTGCAACAAGTCTTGTGGTGTGTTTGAGGGTTAGTGCAGACATGAGACAAGACAGCGTTACTATAAATATATACCTTGGTTCCTGTTTTTAAATTTTACTTTAGAAAAAACAAATTATAGATCAATTCGTTACGCAGTATTTATAAAATATATTAAAACGAAATTAAAAAAAATCTTGTTATTGATATCAAAATTGAAAAAGCAACATCTCTAATATTTTGTAACAAATATATTGAAACATCAGCGGTTTATTTAGCTTAATCGAAGGCAATATTGTGTCATAAAATATTCTATAATTTTATTTAACAATAGTAATCTCACTTGTATTATATTTCAGAATATAAAATATTATTTAAGGTCCCCCAGACCGATTTCGGCCACGGCGGCCAATCTCAAGAGAGATTAGCCAACTGCGCAGGAGATATTATAGTGCACCTGTGTTTGCGCAAACACTCTCTTTTCCTTAGCTCTCATAATCCGATGGGACGGCAAGCCGACACGACCGGACAGAGTTCAGGCGTAGGACCAACGGCTTAACGTGCTTTCCGAGGCACGGGAGTGTACACACTTCCAACATCCAGACTCCGGGCTTCTACTGAGAATTTTCTGACAGAAAAACTCAATAACTATTTATTGGCCCGACCTGGGAATTGAACCCAGGACCACCGGGTCTGCGGCCTTATATCTAGCCACTAGACCAACGAGGCAGATATTATTTACTACCATATTGAAAAACCGGTTTACCTACATTGTATGGAAAGGGCCGGAATGCGGAGTTGAAACAATTGAGGTATTACTCTATATTCCACGCGGAACAGGCACAGGCCAATGGAAGCAACCCGCGACCTAAGCGCTGTTTAAAATGTATACGCATTTTGAAGGAAAGATTAAAGCACTTTTTTGGTATAAAAAATATATATATATACATATCGAAATCAATAACGAAAGCCATTGTATAATTAAAAAATGCCACTGACCTATTTAAAGTTGAATTTAAAGTTGAACAGAAAAAAGTGTTACTGCATACCTGTAAAATAAAAAAAGTGTTAGTTAAAGTTTCATTAATACTTAATAATTAAATTACGTTATTTTTCACAATATTTTCATTGTATATAAATATTTATTAAAATAATAAATGCAAACAATGTAAACTAATATTTATAATATTTAAAGAGAAAACAAAAGAGGTCCTAAAAGCTAATACCGTATTTAATAATCGCTTCCCGGACTATAGAAATATTTCATAATCACCAGCCTCAGCTTCCAAGAGAGAATTAAAAAAAAAATCGTTAACCAGAAAAACCAAAATTCATTCAACAAACGTCAAAATACAATAATCGTTTTGTTTGTAAAAATTTGCATGCGGTTATTTTAATCCCCGAAATAGCGTTGCAACAAAAACTTGACTTCTTGAAAGGGTTCGTTACAAGTCTATTTGCGAATTTTTTTTAATCTGTAAGACTGATTTACGACTTTTTTTTTCTTTGTTTAAAGTAGCAACGGATTTAAAAGTTTTTGTTTCCGAGAAAAGAGTTTGTATATAATCTATTCCCAGCAGCATGGAGTCGATTAGATATTGTTTATGGTTTGTGGTATTATTTTTAAATATAAAATTTACATAATATTTTTACATTTTAATAATAATAGTTTAATATTAATTGAAAATGTTGTTTAGTGTGCATCAAGATGGTTTAGTTAGAACGAAATGATTGGGGCCAACACATTCAAACATTGGCCCACACAATCGAAGACTCTAACAAAATAAGTGTTATGTTAACACGATCCGGCATTCATTAACTTTAACATATATTTACGACTTTTGGTGGTGTTCAATGACTATGGATGAAGTCTTTGGAATTGTAGTTAATCTAGAAGACTTTTTCATATTTTCATTTGTGTTCTCTTTTGAATTTGAATTTTTTTAATGTTATATCGTTGAACACATAATTAAAAATAGTGTTATGTGTAAGTAACTAGTACGGGTTAGATGAACTTTTGTCGTATATAAGTAAACTGACAAAGTGATGCTTAAAACGTCAGAACAATGAAAAAAGGAAAGTTAATTTAAAAAACAAAATTTGATAAAATGCAATATAGATGACGCGCACGATATTTGTTTTAAATATAAACTTACAATATACAGAACCGCGTCCCAGTTAGTCATTTTGCTTTATATAATTCAAAAAAGGTCAATAAGACCAATGTATGAAATTGAGTATTTAAGTATAAATTGTACATGTTGACTCAATATTATCATAGACAATAAACTTAGCGATAATGATCACGAACGGGGAAAGTCGCGTTTCTAAATTAGCACGTCGGATGAGGATTGATAGCGGTCGTATTAGCGGCTTTTGTTGGTCGCCACACGCCACACCGTGTGTAAGGTGACCACGATATTGGGACTTTGATGACGATCATATTTTATATAACGAAACTAACTAAACGCAGGTCGTATTTATACGAAACACAAGTCTAAAATGATGATTTATTTATTTAAAATAATTTCAATTATTAACAAAGGTTGAAATATCATTTTATTTTATAATATTTAATTATTCGTCGTTATGTGTATTCGAAATTCAAAATCGTATTTAGTTCAAATATAATTGGCGGGACTGCTTTTTTGTTAATAACAACTTCACACTGGATTATTTAATAGAGATAAAATATATAGTAAAATATATCTCAAAATACAAATGGTTCAGATCTTGTGTTATTATTTGAAACTCGTTCTTTTTTAATTTTGTTCTTGGAGGTCAGATAAAGCAATTAAAAGCAATTTATTTCTATCTTTCATTCGATTAAAAGTTTTACAACTATATGGAATTAAATAAAAATAGTAAATTATATAAAACTAAAAAAAAACGAAATTAGATAAAATAGAAAGTGAGTTCAATTTAAAGTTATTTTATAATTTCGAAATGATTATAATAAAAGCAAATCATAAACAAAATATACCATGATAGAGGATTCTCTACCAATCAAACTTTTATACTTACATGTAGGTTCATATCCTTTACTAGTACGAGATAAAAATAATAAAAACACTACAGCCTGGTGTCTCTAGTCGAGCATCGTTTAGCGCTACACATTACGTTATTCCGGAACGATTGTGTTAGCACCTACTTTTACGCGGTGCGCCCGATTTACCAAAGCAAACGTCTTATTTGGACCTTTTCATAAAAACCGGATTGAGGTGGTCTTTAACCGGATTGAGGTGGTCTCTATGCTCTTATGGTGTACTATAGCTTTTGTATATACATTTGCTTGGTTAATTATTACGATATGTTATATTTTATTGGTGATATTTTATTTGTTTGAAAATAAAAAAAAATATTTTTACTTAATAAGAAAATGGTATTTTTTTTATAGCATAGGTAGGCGGACGAGCATATGGGCCACCTGATGGTAAGTGGTCATCAACGCCCATAGACATTGGCATTGTAAGAAATGTTAACCATCGCTTACATTGCCAGTAGCGATGACAAAGCTTTACCACCAAGTAAAACTCGGTGGTAGAGCTTTGTGCAAGCTCGTCTGGGTAGGTACCACCCACTCATCAGATATTCTACCGCAAAACAGCAGTACTTTGTGTTGTTGTGTTCCGGTTTGAAGGGTGAGTGAGCCAGTGTAATTACAGGCACAAGGGACATAACATCTTAGTTCCCAAGGTTGGTGGCGCAGTGGTGATGTTGTTTTTTTTTTTAAGAAATATACAAACCACTGTCTATGGGCGTTGGTGACCACTTACCATCAGGTGGCCCACATGCTCGTCCACTAAACTATACAATAAAAAAAATATAAAAAAACCATTAAAACCATTCTGTAAATTACATGATCTGGTTGTATAATATATACATAAAACAGAAATGTATAGTACGTACAACCAGACCATATAGTTTGCAGGATGATTTATTCAGTGTAATTACAATGGCAGAAGATAGCCATTGAAGGTGTATGGTATAATTAATATTGTATACATTGCAAATTTAGATTAGATGCTGTGGACAGCTTACCACCCAAAGACACTTACCATCAAGTGGTTCATTTACTTGTCTGGTTTCCAAATATATAAAAAACAGCGTACCTTTTCAATGTCTCAAATTTCTTTATACATATTCATTGTGTTCTCCATTGTTAATATTTGAACATTAAAACTTTTACTAGATATCCAGTCAGTGTGAATTCCAAGTTATTGTCACATTCGGTTAGGATTCGCGTAATGTTTGCCTTTTTAATATTTCACGTAACGCAGATGCTTCTGTGACCTGAGACACAAGCGAAAGTGGTCAATATACGTTCGTAATTTATTTGTCCACATTTTAGTATCGAAAGTCATATTTACACTACACACTTAACATAAATTTCTTGCTTTTCGATATTTGTTTTACATCAATATTTGTATCTTTGAGGAAAATATATTATTGTGAATTCGAAATTCCTTCACTGGTTTTTTATATTTTAATTGTTAGGTAAGGGCAATTGAGACGTTTGATGATAAGTGGTCTACATCAAGGCTTTAAGTGTGAGCCAATGCTCACTCACACTTAAAACCGAACACGGCAACAAATTATTTTAAAAGTTGTGTATGAAGTCATTTTAATTCAATACCTTTACGAACTATAAAACATTGATTTTATTATATAGGAATGTCGGAGCCCTTTTCACGTCAACGAAAACATGATTCAAGATCAATCAGACATAAAAACAAGCCGAGTCGGAGATTTCAAGCCATACATCTCCCATAATGGAAATTTACATACTGCCTTACATTTACTATTCGATTCCTTATTTGAAATTTTAGATTACATCGTTAACTTAACCGTTACGGACTTACCTATAAAGTGTTGCCATTGAAAATTATTAAATAAAAAGAAAAATTGTGAGGAAATTATTTAAAATTAAAATCTCAAATAATGCTTATTGATTGTCGAAAACCTACCATCGTTTGGGAAAGATATCTCTTGCAGAGCTGATGAAAAAACGTGACTAATCTTTATTTGAATTGACTTAACTGCGATCGTTTCATTGATATAATGAACAAGAATTTGTTGTTCGTTCCAATTCGACTTCTTTGTTAGTTTTATATTCATCCGGGTTTGCGGAAATGAGCACTACATAAACACTAACTAATGTAATTAATAGTATCTTCGAAAGAAGGTACTCGTTGGTAAAGCTTTGTGCAAGCTCGTCTGGGTAGGTACCACCCACTCATCAGATATACTACAGCAAAGCAGTACTTTGCATTGTTGTGTTCCAGTTTTAAGGATGAGTGAGCCAGTATAATTACAGGCACAAGGGACATAACATTTTAGTTCCCTAGGTTGGTGGTGCATTGGCGATGTAAGCGATGGTTAACATCCCTTACAATGCCATTGTCTATGGGCGTTGGTGACTACTTACCATCGAGTGGCCCTTATGTTCGTTCGCCTACCTATATAATAAAAAAAAATCACCAACAAATAGGGCATTTTTTTAATAATTAATTGTAATATATGTTTAAAAAAATTGGTGAATTTAGAACGTTGCAATTTTGTAATTTGAGTTCGCAGTAAAGTCTATTAATACAAGTATATTTAAATAGTTAAATGATTCACTAACTATAAAATTTAATATAATCTCAGTATATATAAACATCCTTTCCAACGCCAATGAAATGAAAGAGATAGCATCATATTGTATCTCTTATCGACTAAGTCGAAACAAAGGCTATAAAAAATTATCTCACATCTCGAAGTGTGATAGTAAGTTCGAATTTCACACAGAATTAAAATGGTTATTGTTTTAAGATAAATGCGTATCGATAAGCCACCCATATCGATCGGCAGGTCCACGTGGTTATGTAAATATGTGTTTTATTACCTAATTGCTAAGTTTCATTATGCTATGAAAAGGTCATCTGCGGTTTGGTCTTGTGACCTATTGTACAGTTAGTAAAAATATTAAAAAACGTTAAATATATTTTTAATGTGTGTTATTTTAGTAAATAAAAAATATTATAATTGATTGAAATTATATTCTTTAATGTATAATATATATTAATATTTGAAATGCGAAGGAAGCTTTTGTCTCTCTGTTACACTTTCACGCCTAAATCACTGTTCCGTTTTTGATGAAATTTGTTACGAAGCTTGAATAAAGTTAGAACACCAAGATATGACGTAGGCTACTTTTTAGACTTCACACCTATCTAACACGCGGGTGAAGCCGCGGGCGAAAACTGGTGAGTTATATATTATTTTATCGTTCAGTTTGCTCTGCATTTGCTAAAACATTTAAGGTAAATTAAAATTATAGGATAAAATACTGTGTGTACCATTTTGTGACGTCATATAACACATTTTCTATAGTAAAATTGATAATTCAACAGAAAGAGGTCGTTAATATTTTAACTTATTATTGTGTTGCATAAATGTAATAAACGAATATAATTGATTAAAGTACAATAACTTCAAAAAGTTATAATTATTTCATAACCGTTATTAAATATTAGTCCAAACACGTAAAAAGATTTAGCGTGGAATTTTTAAACAAACATTTGCCATCGTTATTTTTATCAATAAAACTATTGAGTCATCAAATTAGAAGGCATTCGAGAGAACGAAAAATAATTACTCTGTAGGTTTAATTTCACGGTAAATTTTTTATGTTGTCCGTACATGCAATACTTGATCATCATGGTATTCGTTTTGAAGGGTCAAATTGCTATAGAAATAAATGTTCACGGTTTTTTGTTTTTAATGATGATTTCTTATTGTAATGTTATTATTGTAATGTCTAGACATTACACTTATAAGGTTACACTTTCATTATTTTAATCGTTTGAGAACGTTTATAAAATTGGTTTCTATTAGCTTTTTAACTAGGTTGAAAATAAATATTTGATAGATAGATTTATATTTTTGTATAATTTAATAATTGTATGGTTTGACATTTGATGCCGATTGTGATTTAAAATTAATTAAATGAAAAAAATTAAATGATAATTTAAATTTCTCATAAAAGCCTTATTCGTGTCAACTTAACATACAGTAACAACTTAATATACATTTTGATTTATTTTAATTTTAATATAATAACTTAATATTTAATGTAGCGTTTTCATTTTTCAATATAATGCCTTCTAAAAAGAACATCTCTATGATGTGTGGTCGTGGCTCTATTAGAATGTTTCATAAACGTACTAATTACTGGATTACGCCTGGAAGATGCCACTTAGCATGTGGTAAATGCAGGTGAGAACCAGATGTATGTAGATATGAAATAAAAAATGTGTATACACTGATATCAGTGATTTGAAGAATTACTTATTTAAATTATACATAAGGTGGATATATTATAGTTTTAGAGAAAACCTGCATATGTCCGTTGAAATCCTGCTATATGTGTATCTACTAATCTGTATTGGAGTAGAATAGAATACGCTCTAATCTTCACCTTAAAAGCCCTTAGCCCAGCAGTGGGACATTTACAAACAATTAATTTTAAAAGGACTTAATTTTTTTAAGATTAGGTATTATTATTATATATGAGGATATTGGTGTAACCGTTATATTAAAAACTTTCATCACTACAATCGCTTCAAAAACAACTTGTGGGCACGGTCGAATCTGACACCACCCAGAAGTATAAATTGCTCTCGTAATAATTCCACGCACCCAATAATCAACCTTAACACAAACGTTTACGGCATAGATTGTCATCGATACAGGCAAATTAAATTGGTGATAAATAATAGATTAACACTTAACTCGATTCGGTTAATGCAATTCTCATCTCTTATTCCCACTTTTAAAAGCTAGAACAGCTTGGAGTATTTCACAATTATAAACTAACTGATGTGTAAACTGTTCTGTTGTATATTTAGTGGTTACAAGCGATTTTCTCTTAATCTCCTTTAGATTTATGCATATACTGAGACAAGACTGTCGAGCAATTATCTTGTAGCATCGTTATGAGTATATCACATATATCGTTCCATTATTGCTTTTTTTTTAATGTTGGAGATTTCCTTAATAAATTGAATTCGGAATTCTAAGTCGAATGAAACATATTGTCAAACTAGCCAGTAATAATTTGGCAATTGTATAGGTAAGAACCTAATAATCTATATTAGTATTATAACTCTGTCTTACACTTTCAAGCCTAAACCACTTAACCTTCGAAATTTTGCGAGTAGCAAGCTCGAATCCCAGCCTGTCCTCCAAACAGGACGGGGTAAAAAATGTCATGAATAAAAGTAATATTTTTAATATATGTGACACAATATACACAAATTGTCTTAAGACAATTTCGTCGCATGTATGCACAGATGTGTAGATGTTGTAAGCTCGGTATTTGCATTTCGAAGTTACTTTATTAAGCTTGTTTGATCACGGTACGATGTATTTTCGTTGAGAACTATTTCAACACACGATTAATATCGTTTAATGTTGGTTAACATCAGTTAACACGTGTATTGTTTAATCTATGGTTAGTCGTGGTGCGATTAGCTCATTATGTGTTCAGGATTTTTAGATGGTTATTGTTGATAGTGACGATATTGCGTTGATCCGTTAAAAGATTTTCGTTGCACGCTATGTTTAACTGTTTGTTCGAGCAATTATTTTATAATCATATACAATATGTGTTGCGATATCTTCGTAATGTGATTTTTTGATTTTCGAAATTAAATAGCACGTGTGTGTTTTGGTGATTGTTTTTGTTTTTATATTATGTATTAAAATTCAGAGAATCAGCAAAATATAGAAGTGTAGACGTCTGCCGATGAAGTGACTGATGCATGTTTTTTAGGCTAGATGGAGTGGTCCACATAAAGGTTAGTGATGTTGGAAAATAAGGGCCAGATATCGAGCTGATGGTGATCAAATGTTATTGTAATCAACAAGAACAATATCAGGTTTGTTGTCAGTGCTAAGTGAGGTATAAAGAGAAGAAGTCCTCGTTAAAAGAATACAATAGAAAATAAGTTCTGGAAGTCTATCGTAGTCGAAATCTTATACGAGTTATCGTTGGGATTGGGGGGGAGGCAGGTATAAAAAGTAGCCTATGTCTGTTCTAGAATTTATGGTTCCAGCTTACTTCATACAAAATTTCATCCAAATAGATTCAGTAGTTTAGTCGAGAAAGTGTAACAGACAGAGTTACATTCGCATTTATAATATTAATATGTATAGAAGTATACTTATTGAATGTCATGTCAAAATGTACAACTGCATTAGAAAGAAATACCTCAGAACTGAGAAGAATCGAAAGAAACTCATACGTAATAATGGTAATAACGATGTATTATGTTTACGGATAAGAGTGAAAAAGTTATCGCTCCAGTTCTCACGACTTTTATATTACCATCCAAGTCATAAGCTGAAGCGGGAAATATAATAAAACATTTTATTATTATTAAGACCTAGTTTTAGTCCAGCTTGACTTAATCGGGGATTTTTTTTTGTTAATATGTAATCAATGATTTATGAACAAAGGCTTAACAAAGCCCTTAATAAATTAAGATTTCGTGTTTGGCTAAAGTTTTTGAGATTCAGTTAAAAGAAGAAATGTATTAAGTATTTATGAAACGCAAATGTCACGAATGTTAGAGTATATAAAAGATGGATATGATTGTTCAAAATGTTGGGATTTTTATCAATCTCAACTCAATGTTCAAACAAATGTTTTAAATTTTTATTAAATAATATATCGTAGTGTACATATGTTATTTGCAATAGGTTTCTACTTATTATACTTATAGTTTTAATCATCTTACGTTTATAATAATATCGTCTTAAATGTGTAATCATATAATTTTACAAGATCTGTAATAATCATGAAATATATAAAATCATAGGATATAATCGTCTATTAAAATCAGCAGATGAGATTGAGAGCTGAAGATCGAATTCAGTGGCGTGCCGTTGGAGAGGCCTATGTCCAGCAGTAGTAGACGAAGGGATGATGATGATTACAATCATTATATTTAGTAAACATTAAAAATATTACGAAAAGATTAAAAGTATCTTCAATGACAGAAATAATAAAAGGAAACCATTGGTATATATGTGATGTCTATGTGATGTGATGTGATCTAAGTGGGATAAATATAATTTTACACGAACGGTTAGATATGAGTATGACAAGGATGATGATACAAATAAAGAGATGGATAAGCAGTGATAACCTGTGTAAGAAGAGTGTAACTGAAGCTGTGACACATATAGAAATAAATGAATTAGAGAGACCGTAAATAAATGATGGTTAATAATGATGACATAAAATGCGTTACTAATATTTCCGAAAACCCGCTCCCATCCGTCACTCGCACCGCATCGCAACCTTGATCTTGCTTGTAATTATCCACGGCCGTTACGCACGCGCCGACGTCACCGTGACATCGCGTTATAATGCGTTCAAATTAGCGAATTATAAAATGGAAATGCATAAAAAACTTGATTTTATGCATGAAGTAAAACATATTATATCCAATGATACACGTATTCTTGGATACTATTGAAGGAGTATAGCTAGTTATTTGGTTGATTAGTGTTTTAAAAATTAATTGATCATAGCATGGAATACTGTACATGTTTCGTAAAAAATGTAAGTTTTAGAAATATAAAAAATAAAAGCGCGATAATCATTCCTGTCAGTATGTAAGCTTTTTGTGTCAGAGCGTTTTACTTTAACGTTACACTGACAAACGTTGCAATCAAATTTGTTTTTAAAATTTAAGTGTTTTATTTAAAGAAGTGTTCTCCGACTTAAATAGTTTAATAACTGTAATATTCTAATACAAATATTTAAATGTATATGCAAGTAATAAAAATGTTAAATTATAAGGAATAATTTAAGATTTAACTGTTCAGGTTAATAGGTTTTCTTGACAATATTAGAATAGTTACATTAACATTCCTACCACTTCGCCGCGTAACGCCTTGATCTTGCATGTCTGTAATTACGACGGTACGTCTCGGTGTGACGTAGTGGTACCATTGTTACCTTTAATTACTGCGCATTACTCGCTGCTTGGTAATTATATTACTCTTTATAGTATGTTACTATTACTATGAATTAAACGATTTATGAATATGTAAATATATTTAAAAAATGTAGCGATTTTTGTATGTAAGCTTTCTTCAATTCAATTGTGTTGGGAAGAATATTATGATTTTTACATTGAAATTTAAGTTTAGATTGACACTTGGCGTGATTTATATATCCAAGGAGCAAAATAATAGCATACGTATTTTCTATGTTTTAATTACTCTATATTTGAACGTATTTAATGTACCTTACTATGATTCAGTTGATAGTTGACTATCTATCAATAATCACATCAAGAAATATTATGATACCGTATATATAGAGTATACTAATTCGATATACATGAACATTTATATCATAAAATTGTCGATAAATAACGGAGTCTTTGAAACAATTTCGTCATATACAATACATCTTAGTGTTGCAGTAAATTCTATTCACATTAAATTTAATGATATAACCGTGTAGAGTTGATTAAACCTCTACCATAATGAAATAAATTGACTAGAATGACATCCAATGACTATTTCAATTCAACACACATTGCGTTACCGGGCGTCGCATGTCATATATAAAGGCAACATGTGTTTCAAAATTAATATCAGTATATTATATACGAGGAATAGAAATCGGAGATTCGCTTCAAATTCATTGCGGCGTAATCTCGTTGGACTGACAGAACAATATGGTCAGGTGTTATTTGTGAAAATCAATCATAGACGAGACGACACGAGGTGGTCGTAAAATTGAAATTCTATAGCGAATGTCACTCGAGTTATTGCTATTTATTACTTTTGTATGTGCCCTCTTGATGCGACGCGTGACCGATACGATTTTCTTTTACGACTTACCTTCTAATATGTTTTGCACGTAACGGGTTTTTGCAAATTACGTAATGACCGATTGCGGTATATGGCCATTTAATTCCGACATACGATTGTGTCTATATGTCTGTCTTAATGGAATAGTTTCTAGCTTTAATGATGCATCCCGAGTTCCTGTATTTAACACTCAGGTCGAACAATAAATGTTTTTCGGCTTAAAAATTGTCTTAATTTTTTCCAGTCGTATCGAATTTCATCAGATTATCAGAGTGATGGAGTACGTACTTTTTTGTTTGCTCACGCAGTTATGCACGCGCAAAAACAGATTAAAAGAACATTATTATTTTATACTAAAATATTGTTATAATTATTAAACATTATATGATTTTATCCGTCACGTGCATAGAAAATTTAATTAAAATCAAATAAAATTACACCTAATTTTTTATGATTCCGACTGAGTTGAAGTTAATATGTAGAGTAATATAACAATATAATTTTCGGAAGCTATGCAAATGTTAATAATAGAAGCTAATCGTATTTCACGCGTTTATTTTTAAAATATTATAATAATTATAGTAATTTATTTTTAAATCATATAACAAAATAGAGTACTATTTATATTTTCTAAGCTGATTTCAATGTTCATGTTACTGTTTAAGAATGTATGTTAGTTACATTTTTTTATGTTTAATTGATTGTTTCCTGTGTATGTAGAGCGAGTTTGCACTACGTTGTTTTCGATTTAATTTAATATTAATAGAACATTAACATATAATAAAGATAATTATATGTCTTTTTTAACTATTATATATACATTAAAACGCAAACAGATATGTATCTTTGTATTTATTTGTTGCAAAAATATACAACTTTATATTTATGTACCATTTTATTAAAATGCCGAAAGCCGAGATGGCCCAGTGGTAAGAACGCGTGAATCTTAACCAATGATCATGGGTTCAAACCCGGGCAAGCACCACTGAATTTCATGTGCTTAATTTGCGTCACTGAATTTCACTGAAATTCTGTCACATGTGTATTCCACTAATCCGCATTGCAATGAGCAGCGTGATGGAATAAGCTCCAAAAAGCTTCTCAAAGGAGGAGAAGAGGCCTTAGCCCAGCAGTGGGACATTCACAGGCTGTTACTACTTTACTTTACTTATTAAAATGTATTTTAATTACACGTTCCACATGAATTTCCATATGAAACAATTTATGTCAAACCTAATTTTAAATTGTATTATATATTTAACTTTTTATAGAGTATAATTATACTACCTAATGGTTTCTATTTATAAGAGTTTATTTAGCTATCCTAAGGCATTCTTGCACGCAATTACATTATATATATAGGGTTATAGATAGAGGATAAAGAGTACATCTATTTTTGTTGTAAAATTCTCCGTGCAGTGACGGAGTAAGAATACAATTCACTGCCCCTCTCTCTCCCATGGGTGTCGTAAGAGGCGACTAAGGGATATCTGAGCGTCCATCTGCTCATCTGGTGGTAGGATGACTCTCATCCGCCTGGCTTGTTACCACCGTACGCATGGTGAAAAACTCGTGAAGTGGCTGTTCGCAGTCGCGTTTCGAGATCAGCCAGCGTACAGCCAGTGCACGAGCGCGCATTGCCGTGATATGTGGTGGTCCGGTGGAAGTTGGTGTTGAACCAATGCCGGGGGAAATTATATTGACCTGCCGGACAGGGAGACCCGTAGAAACGGTTGTTCCGCTGGCCGCCCGTGGCAGAGTACAGGGGCCCAAGCGTTCTTAACCAGCTCGCGAGGCTGCCCCACCAGGCCACGCATAATCTCGGTGTGGACCGTCGTGCCGGTTGGTGACCGGACGGTGGGGTCCCGGCGGCCACTACCGGGAGGGTTCGGGGGCCCTTCCGTCCGGCGGGTCAGTTTATTTTCCCTTCTGGCAGCTTCCTGGGGAAACACATCTCCACACTTTGACCATCCCTATCGTGGCAATGCGTCGCTCGCTTCACGTCTCGTAATTTCCTTTCCCAAATGAGAGCGCATACAAGAAATAACGGTCGATCAGCGGTGCACACCCCCACCATACCTTCGCTGTTTGAGGTCGAGTTCTGTAACATCCGTGGACTCCATGCTAACCTCAATGCTGTCCACCACCATCTTGAGACAGCACGGCCAGCAATGTTGTTTCTTACGGAGACTCAAATACTCCGTCCTGTCGATACCAGCTACCTTAATTATCCCGGCTACATGCTTGAAGAATCCTTCAAAGCGAAAGCCGGAGTATGCTTGTTCGTCAGGACGGATGTTTGCTGTCACCGTCTGCGCTGCTTGGAGGACCCTTCCTTCTCCATGTTGGTGGTACGTGTGGACCTGATTCGCCAGAGTCGAGTCTACGTGTGCCTCTACAGATCCCATAATGGTGACTTGGAGACAAGCCGACTATTTGACCATCTTAGTCGGGTGGCAGATGCTGCACAAGAGCAGTTTCCTAACGCGGAACTGGTGTTTTTGGGGGACTTTAATGCTCACCACGAGTCATGGTTGAAGTCTCCCAAAACTGACCATGCTGGAAGGACTGCTCATGCTTTCGCTCTCACGCAAGACTTGACCCAACTGGTTGATCAGCCCACCAGGATCCCAGATATTGACGGGCAAGCGCCTTCTCTACTGGACCTTCTGCTGACTACTCACCCGGTGGAATATCAGGTTGAGGTTCGGGCTCCTCTTGGTTCTTCGGATCACTGCCTGATATCTACCAAGGTGCCACAGGCCAAGCTGCCGTCACCAGCGGTATGCAAACGTCGTGTTTGGCACTATAAGTCGGCAGATTGGGACGGATTGCGCGATTACTATGCGTCAGTCCCTTGGAGGGAACGTTGCTTTAGTGAGAATGACCCGACAGCTAGCGCCGCTGCTATTGCTGATGAGATCCTGTTGGGGATGGAATACTACATTCCTAACTCAGACCTCATCAGTAAGGGTACGCGTAACCGTTGGTTCACTCGCGAATGTGCCGATGCTGTGTCATCTAAGCAGGCGGCATATCGCGCATGGATCAATGGCTGCGTTAGTGGGGCATCTAACATTGACTCACTGAAAGCAACCTACAACAAAAGCTCCAAGTCCTGTAGGAAGGCATACACGAGAGCGGATGCACAGCGCATTGTACAGGTTGGTCATGACCTTGTTTCGCATCCTAGGGGCTCCCGTAGCTTCTGGCGTCTGACCAAGTCTGTGCAAAACAATTTCTGCCAACCTTCGCTGCCACCGCTCAGGAATCCGGACGGATCGCTAGCTCACAGTCCGCAAGAGAAAGCCGATCTTCTGGCAAAACTCTTTGCGGACAACTCTGTGATCGATGATTGCAGTGCACAGCCACCTTCAATACCTTCATGTGGCCACACGATGCCTGACATCAAAATCAGGCAGCGCGATGTGCGTGCAGAGCTGCAATCACTCGATGTACGGAAAGCTAGTGGTCCCGATGGAATACCAGCCATAGTGCTGAGGAAGTGTGCAGCGGAGCTGTCTTCTGTGTTGACGCGCCTGTTCCAGCTGTCTCTCTATACAGGACGTGTGCCGGATTCTTGGAGAGAGGCTAATGTGCAAGCGGTTCCCAAAAAAGGGGATCGGTCAGACCCGGCTAATTATCGGCCAATAGCTATCACTTCAGTACTTTGTAAGGTGATGGAACGGATTCTAAATAACCAACTGATCCATTACCTAGAAGATCACTGTCTGATTAATGATCGTCAATACGGGTTTCGACCGAAACGGTCCACAGGTGATCTTCTAGCGTACGTAACACACCTCTGGGGTGAAGCTATCGACAAGCGTGGGGAATCGTTGGCTGTCAGCCTCGATATCTCCAAGGCTTTTGACAAGGTCTGGCACAGAAGTCTTCTCTCCAAGCTGCCGGCATACGGTCTGCCAGCTCAGCTCTGCACCTGGATTGCCAGCTTCCTACACAAGCGTAGCCTTCGCGTTTTAGTTGATGGCTGCGCTTCAAAATTCCATGTAGTGAATGCTGGGGTCCCCCAGGGGTCTGTGCTATCCCCCACACTCTTTCTTCTGCATATCAATGATATGCTCTCTCTCGGGAACATACATTGCTATGCAGATGATAGTACAGTGCACGGGGGATACAACGGACGCGCAGGAGCTGGGCGGGCGGAAACTGGGGAGAGACGGAGGGATCTTGTTGTTGAACTCGATAGGACGTTAGGACTCATTGCCAAATGGGGCTCTGATAATCTTGTTGAGTTCAACGCCAAGAAAACACAGGTATGCGCTCTCACAGCGAAAAAGTCACCATTTTCCCCTCCTCCTTCCCTCTGTGGCACTACGCTGGAGATACAAGGCAAAGTCGCCATACTGGGAATTGACGTTCGGTGCGACCTCAATCCAAAGGATCACATCGAGGCTGTTATAAAAACAGCCTCACGAAAACTCGGAGTCCTGAACAAGGTGCGGCGTTTTTTCACGCCACAACAACTGCTCCTGTTGTATAAAACACAGGTGCGGTCCTGCGTCGAATATTGCTCGCACCTTTGGGATGGCTCCGCTAAGTACTTACTGGAGGCCTTGGATCGGTTGCAGCGACGTGCGGTTCGCATTATTGGCGACGTAAAGGTCACCAACACCCTCGAGCCTTTACAGTTGCGTCGAGAGATAGCGGCACTGAGCGCTTTCTATCGACTGTATCACGGCGAGTGCTCAGAGGAGCTATTCACCCTTATTCCTGCTTCCCCTTTCCTTCACAAATCTACGCGTGCTGGCTCTCGATGTCACCGACTAACTGTGACATCAATTCCATCGCGCACGAAGAAATTTGGCAACTCTTTTCTTTGTCGCACCTCTAAAACATGGAATTCGTTACCAGGACACGTGTTCCCCTCCTCTTATGACCCGGGTTCCTTCAAACGAGGCGTGAAGAGGCATCTTGCGGGCCGGCAAGGCGGGGGCGGCTAGTGCAAGTCATTCTTCCTGACTGCACTAGCCGTCGTCGCGTTTGGACTTTACTATCACTTACCATCAGGTGAAGTAGAGTCATTTGCCATCCCGGGAAATATAAAAAAAAAAAAAAAAAAAAAAAAAATAATTGAAACGGTATGTTTAAATCAATAAATAAAATATTAAATCAGTAGCTTGTTTCCAGAAATTCTAAAGATAGTATTGTGTTACTTATTGCGACATATCGTAAGCCTGATATATCGGTGGTTGTAAAGGCGCTTTCAATATGCAATTGTAGACTTTACGGCGCCCAATCATCGCGAGGAGTGCTTATATATTGCAAACGTAACGCGTAGCTGAAACACATATACATTTATTCACAAATTATTTTGCAAAGAACGGTTTTTATTTAATATGTCTAATTCATAAAAAACGTCATAAAAGAGCTTTTTACATAGAGAATTACACAACTATTTCATCATCGAATTCTTATAAATTATATGGTTTTTTTTATAAATTATATTTATATGGTTTTTAAACGGCGCAGCAGTAAATGCAAGAGTGCCATTTTGCCTACATCCATTTATATATCTATACTAACCAACATTTGTACTTCAAAAAGTCGATTACTTAAAATAAAAAAAAGTATGAAACGTAATAACAAGTCTGTCAACGGAAACATTGACAGATTAAATATCAACGTATCTCGCAAAGTTATTAATGCGGCCGGTGTTGGAAGAAAGTTAAACGTTTCTAGGTCAGAGATACATTGGCAGTCGTAAACGTAAGTTTGTTGGGTACCATCAAATTTTCGCTACACTGTAATTAGAGATTGGTGAGTGATGCAAGGGGTCATGCGAACGGAATGATAGAAATCATCTTCAAATAATTGTGACTTGTGGTACAAGTTACGAGTGAATTCTTCTTCTTCTTAGTCGATACGCTCTTGGCAGAGTGGACGTGTTCGTCATGAAGTAGTGGTTGATGTTATTCTTTCAAGATGTTACATCATCTCTCCCTGTCAGCTGTCATCCTAGTATCGCTATTCCACTCGATACTAGACACTAGGTCTACACTAGACACTTGGTCTAGTGTCTAGATATAATGCCGTAGATCTTGAGGATCGGGACAATAAAAGTTTATTGGATTT
The DNA here is from genome assembly GCA_905220585.2 of Nymphalis polychloros. Taxonomy (NCBI): domain Eukaryota; kingdom Metazoa; phylum Arthropoda; class Insecta; order Lepidoptera; family Nymphalidae; genus Nymphalis; species Nymphalis polychloros. Next base: position 12,551,348 of record HG992255.1, on the reverse strand, counting down.
TTCTTTGCGAAGATTCTCAGTAACAATTGGAAGTGTACACTTCCGTTCCGGCTACCTCTCTATATAAATAACTTGATTTTTCTGATCTTCAGGAAAAATTAATGAGACGAACATATAATAGAGCAATATATGTAGCTTCTATTTAATAATATTTTAATTAATCGAAAGATTATTTTTCTGATATTTTTTTTTATCTGTAAAATAATCGACTGCCAGTAATATCAATCCGCAAATGACTTGTACCGTTTCATAATAAGTTACGATTCGATTTAATTAAAATTAATAGTCGTTAACACTGACGCTATTGTAATTAATGATATATAAACTCTTACACGCTACTTGGGGGTGAGTGGTTTGGATAAAAAACTAATGATGTTTTACTAATAGTATTGTTTAATGACGTGTGATATTAATTAGTGAATGTTGTCCGCTTGTCAGATTGATTGTTTATTGACCCGAGGTCACGTGTCTTGTGTTTAATGAACGAGGAATTATTAATAAATACAGTTCAATGAAGTATTGATTGGATGGTGAGAAGATAATTAAAATTGTTACAATATTTTATATATATTTTTATTCTAAGACTAAAAAATTACATTGTACAATGAAATACACCTAGAACCTCGATTATCCGAACCCTCAATTATTCGAACGATGACTAAGTTTATCCGAACGCTCAATTATCCGAACATCGGTGCGAAAGATACATTGTTTGTTGAGACTTGGCCGCTATATTTAAACGTTCATATGCATATCAAATTTTAATATATATATGTATGTACTGTTTTATGCAAAACGGTGTTCATTATGATCTCGTCCCAAAAAAACCCACGTTTCGATTATCCGAAATTTTGATTATCCGAACTAGTCTCAGTCCCAATTGGTTCGGATAATCGAGGTTCTACTGTATATATAAGTCTCGTATCCCGTTTGCTTGAAATTCATTGGGTATTTTATTGGTTAAGTTGAAATACAACAATTTATTTTCCCATTCTAATAATTTGAAATATGTTATTCGCAGACTAACTACTTTATTTAGTTTTGAGAAAGCCTTTTTTAGAATTTCTTTTAACCATGTTATAGGATGAACTGAATATCGACTTATCAAGTAATAGAATACTTGTGTGTGTGTCGTGGAGATGCAAAACACGACACACACAAGTTATTACACATACACGTAAGTGAGATATTTTATATCTCGAAAATATACAAGAAATAGATATTGACTTTCTATATTTAAAGATAAAGATAAAAGGAAAGTATAGAAACAAAATGAAGAATCGTATTTTATTATGTACAATAAATATTTACAAGTTTTCATCTCAATGTAGAGTCGGTTAAACTTTCAGTTAAAATGTTAGTTTATAGCAAAATTATGCGAGTATTGAAACATTATACAAATTTGGCTTTTAGACTTAAGTAATATTGTCTATAATAGCATCAATGTTTGATAAATGACGCTTATATTGTGGGGACATCACGAAGTCCCAATAAAATGTAAGTGCTTTCGCATCGTAAACAAGAATGTCGTTCATGTATACAAGTTAAGGGTATCTGTACAGTGATTGTATAATTTTACAAAAACGTTAAATATAAATTAATTAATTGATGTATTTTCGAAAATTATTTCAATTTCAAGATTATTTTCAAAGAAAATGAAAAGAAGGCAGTCAGCGCAAAAGTATTTATTGTTATTTTACTTTACTTTAATTTTTAATAATATCGTGTTAAATATCAAAAGAGATCACTTATTACAAAATAATATATATTTATTTCTATAGTTAACTAGCGTTTAGATTAGATTTCAGTTAAATAGTTAAAATTGACGTTAATATGAATTAAAAAGTTTTAGCAAAATATAAATTCAAATATAAGTATAATTAATTATTGTTATTCAATACTGAAAGACGCGCGTATTTAAAGCAATAGGTTTTTAAAATATCGACTGTAGCTAGCGACCAGCACTATTGTAAAAGTAATATAACGATTCATAAATGCTTATAATTGGAGATATTGATTTACTGGTACGGTTCGATTTCGAACTGCATTTTTAACTAGTTTAGTAACGGCCTGTGAAATTCCCACTATTGGGACTCTTCTCCTTTAGGAGAAGATTACTACACTCACACACTGCTCCAATGCAGGTTTGTGGGTTTTTTTAACTGTCAATAAATATATAATCATTTAAGATAATTTTATCTTTTCTTCTGATTCTAATGCATAGATTCCAAATTCTGAATTTATATCTACTTGATATAATTAAAATTAATTAAAGCTCGTCAGTGGCGATTCAAAAATGTTTACTCCCTACTAATAATATAATCCACCCATTTAACCAATGTACAAATTAACTCAAATCTATCTAAACATTGCGTCACTATTTAACTTTTTATAATTCTGCCTATAATTGTTAAAATTATAAGTCTGGAGGCTGCCTAACTAGACAAGCCGAATAGGGTGTACCGTGTTAACCTCTCCGAGCGCTCACGACAGGGCACGACTCCGTCCGAATGAAGTTGTACCCATTTTGCCGTGTTTTGTACTTTTCAGTGTACCAGTGTACCAATGTTAACCACCCGGAAGGTTCTCATGCAGAGACATGGGACATAAAATTATAATCACCGCTGTAAAGTTGCATACAATCGATGATTTCGTCTTGACTCGTATGATTTTATAGTGTCCTAATGTTTGTTTCATGAGAATAGCTGATTGTATGCTTGAAAGAGTTTAAAATGTATAAATAGTTAGTAAGTATTAATTATTTACATTCATAATTGATATAATATATGCAGCATCCGTGCTATTCCTTCAACTGATGACGATTAGGAGAAGCAATGAGATAGTCAAAGTCAAAGTCAGGACAAGACAACTTTGGGTGTGTTTTGAGTTAAATGAAATCATTTTACATTTTATACTGCCAATTTAAAATTCAAGCGACTTCCCAAGGAGTGCAGGTTAAACCGCTACTGTTTCAAAATGTTTTCTTAGATGTTTAAGGTGGCATACATAATTAAACAATTATTGTTATAATATTAAATAAAATATGATGTAAGTGTTGTGTGAACCTGATGTGACAGGCAGATAACGCCCTGACATAGAGCGTACAAATGCTTGTCTCAGTATGTTACTCGTACAGTAACAGTACGTTTCAATTCGATTATTTTTGAAGTCTACATGGATAATCATTATATATATGTATTTAATGTCACACAAAAATGTCGTACTTAATATGATTTTTATTTGGAGTTAAAAAAAAATTAACTTGACGTATACGAATAAGGAACCTGGCGTTCAGTTCAAAAATTAACAGTGTAAGAATTATAGCGCACAATGTGTCTACAAATACACTGATTTACTAACCATTTAATCTGAAATATATAAGTATAAAATTGTCTTTGGTCAGTTGAATAAGAATGAGAAATAACATTAAATATATAACTTAAAATAATTATAACTTCAAAATTAATTTTTATCTTAATTTCACGCAACCGACCGCTGTAGTTACACGGTTATTGTTAGATAGATGGATTAGCATTTTATAGCTCGAGTAAACAAGATACGAGAACTACAAATTAAAATGAAAGTTATTATTATCATAATATATGCCTATTATGCTATTAATATTACAAATGCTTGAATAGCGAATTTATTTATTATTTGCACCGACTCGAGTAAAGTTATATGGAATATAAAGCTTAGTTTTTCTCCGAAAATTTATATCTAGTATAACATTTGTCATTTTGAAATTACTGGAATAACGAGTATTATATTTTTTAGCCAATTTGATTATAACAATTTTTTAGTATCAGGTTACTCTATTTGTTATTTATACATGATTAATTGCTTTGAGAAATGATTAAGTGGTTATTTATATTATTCTAAGATATTTTATGTGGAAATGTTTTTTATTGTTAAAATGTTCTAGTATCTACTAGCTCCGTTAAGGTCCTCCAGACCGATTTCGGCCACGGCGGCCAATCTCAAGAGAGATTAGACACCTGCGCAGGAGTTATTATAGTGCACAAGTGTGTGCGCAAACACAGGTGCACTCTCTTTTCCTTAGCTCTCATAATCCGATGGGACGGCAATCCGACACGACCGGAAAGAGTTCAGGCGCAGGACCAACGGCTTAACGTGCTTTTCGAGGCACGGGAGTGTACACACTTCCACCTTCCAGACTCCGGGCTGCCGCTGAGAATTTTCTGACAGAAAAACAATAACTATTTATTGGCCCGACCTGGGAATTGAACCCAGGACCACCGGGTCTGCAGCCTAATATCTAGCCACGAGACCAACGAGGCAGTCCTAGCTCCGTTAATACATGTATACCAATGATATATTTATATAATACGCAACAATTTTCGCTTTAATTATCCTTACTAATATTATAAATGCGAAAGTTAATCTGTTTGTTAAGATTTTATGTTTTAACTACTCAACCGATTATCATATAGTTTTATTCACATGTTCTCAGAAATACAGAAAAGGATATTGAGTATCTAACATATGATATGTTTGGTATATAATAGGTAATCATATTAAAATTAATAAATATGTACTCTTTACAATGTACTGTTCATATTTATGATACTTATAAACATATGTGTACAATAGTATGGTTTTATAAGTTTATAGCAATCAGTTACAGACAACATTACGGATGCATTAAAATTACATACTATTAATAAATACATACGATATATTAGTTTATCTCATACGTGCTTTTACGTATTTAAATGGTCCGCAATATATTTGCGTTAAGCTTTAAAGTACTTTTTTAAATATATTATACATTTAAAAAAATCGAACGTTTGTATAATTTTAATCAGCAGTCACTGATTAAGTCTGAAATAAGATATTATAACTCGAGATCTTATTTCCAAATAGTCAAAAGGTCAAATCTTATAATTGCGACAGTTTGCATGGCGTTCGGAAGCTGTTAATTTGTAGATAATTGTTTAGTAATTAGTATTTCTCTCACAAAAGACTTCGTCACTGTTCCTAAACGTTTGACAATGATGGATTGCGTGCTAATTTTTAAACGAGAAAGTCAGCATCAAGTTAAAAGGAGGTTTTGAACATCGATGGGAAGAGTATTTTTTTTGGTTTTTTTTTATTAATTTGATACAGAATTTGTGTTTAAAGAAACGGTTTTTTTTTTTTAAATTATTACAAAGATTGTGGATTTGTTTATCCAACATACAAGCTATTGAAACGGATTACATCCAAATCGTTCTAGTTATACACGATGCGATGATAAAAATAAATATTTGCTTGTCATGTATACCCTAAAACAAAATAGTTTGAATAGTTATACTTACTTATAATTCATTATAACAATTATTATAGAAAATATTCAATAAATATTGTTGATCAAGATGTTATTAAGAATTAACTGCTTTGCATTTACTATCTCGTGATATTTGTTCATGTTATTAACACTTATAAATTAACCAGAATATTATGATAAATACCTTAATTCTATTTTTAAATTCATGTAAAACAATTGCAAATATAAACTCAATTGTTAATATCCTTTGTCTTAATCAAATACCAGTTTGGCGTTATCGCTGCAAGAGCTATTTAGGTGAATAAAAAGTTAAGACGAAGATCTATATTTAATTACAATGTATTATAAATCTTATCATACAGCATTAAATTCCCAAAGATTAACAATTAAACAATCAAATGTTTAGCTTCTTTGCAATATCCTTGGCTAAGGAGCTGAATTAATCTCGGATCTGACCTGCGTCACCTGCAATAATTTAGCAAACCGTCATATATTCGCGTTATCTCAGAGTTATTCTAATATTTTCCAACAATCGTCATTGTGTTACGTCTCCACGCTCATTACATGTTTAAGCCTAAAGCACGAATGACACACAGTTTTTGTGTCATATCATTTAACCACGTGGGAATATCTCCCACGGACGTTATTGTGTGCATTAATATCGTTTTTATCGTTGTTTTTTTTAATAACTTGTACTATTACGAACATAATGGTCAATTGTTCAATTGATTATTAAATGGGTCGCTGTTGTACTTGTGTATGAATTAATTGTTATCCAATATTTTAAGGTAGAGAATACTCATTCAATCGCGTGCACAAGTTTTTTTTGGATTAAGAGAATATAAGTAGACATTTTAATGACCTATTTTCATTATCATATAACAAATTTATTTATAGTACTATTAAGTATTTGTTTTCAAAATTTATGTTTGTTGATTGAAATATGGAACTTTCAAAGGCTACAAGGCAAGTGTAAAACTAAAGAAAGACTGATGACTGGAGTTACTGATATGACTAGTGATAGAGATGAATAGAAAAGAGAAATAAGACAGCGTTGAGTCCAAGTAAAAGCGATAATGTCTAGCGATTGATAATATCCTTTATATTATAACTGAAGAGAATACAACAACAATCAACGCGAATAAAAAGCGGATATATTGAAATACGTTAAACATTTAATTTTTACTTCAGATAATATACAGTTCTTAAAATAACTGTATAACTAATAACTATATATATAATTTGAGAAATAATGAATTGGGTGTGACGTGGTTTATGTATTAATTAAAGTACATTGTTTTCTAAGCGTCGCGCGTCGCTACACTTGTCGCTTAGCGTTTTACCTCAGGAACATTATTCTACTGAAAGAGTTTTAAATATTATATACGCACGATAATAAACGTAAAACTATTAAAGGTTTTCATTAATATAAACAGGTAGTAATTGAATTTACCTTGCAATCCACAAAAATAATGATTAGGCATTTTACTTTTTTTACAATCTAAAATAATGATGGTATAAGTTTATATGACACACGACTTAAGTTAGTACGATCATATTAAACATAATATGATAAAAATATTTTTAATTTTAGTATAATAGTTATAAAAATAATATATTACCAAAGGCAGAGTAATAAATATACTGCCCGTTTGATTAGTGTCTATTAACATTTGCAATATATTACATAAGACATTATCAATAAGAAGCTAACCGTTATCTTTTTACTCTATCATAATTTCATTTGAAAAGTTATCAAATTCTACCTTTGTATTATTAAAAAAAGATTTATGTGAATATCATTTGCCTTACAATTCATATTATTCTAAATGAGAATAATATGTGTTTTAATTTAAAGTTCATAAAAACTAAACCTCCATTTATACTAGTAAATTAAAATTAAATGTAAAACTTGCTTAGTTTTATATATTTATATTATAGTTTTTTATATTATAATCCGCATAAATTTTAATTATCTACTATAACTAAAATTTTATAAAATAATAATTTTCCACGTCTTCATTTATTCCAACATTTTAATATATACTATTTAAAATAATATAAATTTAATCGTTAGTTACCTAGCGTTCGGAATAAAAATAAACATTACTTTTTTTCTATTGTAATAAAAAAAATGTTTTATAAGTTAAAATAATATAATTTACGATTGTCGTTCATTACAATTAAGGTATCCTTAAGTTTTTTTAATACTTTAAATATCAATAGGATTAAATAAATGAATATGAAAGTTTCCTTTCAATGCAAAATGAAAGATTAGGAGCGCGTTTAAGTCTTTTATAGGGATATTGCTCTGAGTCACAGCAAAGGGGGTTTATTTTACGATATATTGTTGTGAGATTAACCGTTTTTAAGCGCTCATTTGTGATTATATTTACTTTAAGTAAATTAGAATTACTACATAGAATTAACTTTATTCTTTGGTTAAGTCACATCTTTTTCATGCATATCTTCACTAACGTAATAAATCCTCTCTTTACCCTCTTTATAAGTGCTATTGTGTACGTAAATTATAAGCTATACATTTTTAATAGTTGTTATAATAACATATTTTTATTTATATATTTTATTTTGAAGTTCATTTTAATATTTATACTATGATTGACGATTTCATTCAAGTGAGTTTTAGTTCTCAGTTTCTAGTGATGTATTGAATTAAATGAAGAAAATAGATTTGTACAGTTTACAATACTACAAACCAAAAAAAAATTGTAATACAAATACAAACTGTAATATTACAAATTGAATTTTAAAATATCAGTAACAGTTTATATAAAGTATATTATAATTATTTATTAATGAATATATATTATTTAAATAATAAAAAAAAAACTTTTCAGATTAAGAAAAAAGGTTACTAAGAAAAAAGGTTACCCCATTTAAGCCTATAAATAATATACACTACATATCTGACTCACCTTAGTATCTTTGGTGTAAACAAAAACCAATAACTCCACAATCACTCACAGTTAGTTACACAAGCGTCACGGCTTCGCTGAAACCGATAATGTTTTCAGAGATCACAGTCACTTTTGTTGTTCAAACATAACTAACTGAAAACTGAACATAAATAACTTTCTCAGTTAGCGCTAATAGCGGTGCAAATACGTTCATTTCTAGGCCCGCGTATTTTCAAAAACACGCTTTTTCATAATATGCATTTTAAAATTCGAACACAGAACGTGTTGCTTCGGCGGCGCGCGCGCACGAATGCATTCAGAGGTGGACACGGCGAGCTGATCGTTGAAGGGGCGTGGTGTGTCTCTAACGTACCTTCTATCTATATACCTGCCTCTTTCTCTCCAATGATTTTCGATATATGACCGTCCCGCTTTCTAATACTCGTGCGTTATGGTTTGTGGTGGGGAGCTTGAACTTTAACACATTAATGAAACCATACATTGATAGCGAGCTTAGATCTGTGTAAGGATGATTTTATTGCTTACATTTCGATGGCTATTGTCTTTAAGTCTTAGAGAGCAAAATGTAAGAAAGAGTTTTAATACAATTTAATTTTAAAACTTAGTTTAATTATTAAGTAAATAATGTAATGAAAAATTCCCGTTTTTTTTTGTTTTGTCACGTTGTATTATAACAATAAAAAACAAAAAGAAGATCAATCGGCTCATAAAAATTAGCTTTCGCTGTTTATCCACAACACATTTATTACAAAATTCAATTGTTACCATTGCTACAAACTCACATTTCCATTATAAAATTATCGAACATAAAAGTCAAGTTAAAGTTTCTAATTAATATAAATAAATGACCAAATGACGTGGGTATCTGTGTGTCTGTATTTTAAAAACACCATCATTATCTACAAAGTTCTAAATTTGAAACAAACTACGATATTTATCTCTTTTTTAACACTAAAGCCACTAACTATGTAGTTCGAGTTAACAATATTCTTGTAATAGATATGTGCATGTGTGAGCAAATATTGACTATTATATATTATGTCAGGATACAATGTAGATATGTACAATTGCTTATATGTAAATAAGTACATAGGTAGCCATCTTGATAATAAGATACCTGTTGTATTAGTTATAAACATTTTATTAATATTCAGATAATTAATTATAACAATTATTTACATATAGGTAAATTTATATTAATTGCCTTTATTGAATTAATATTATATTTATTACGTATTTCTCAAGATACAATAAATAAGACTTACATGAAATTATTCTATTTCTACATACTAGCAAACGTTTTAGAACGCTTATACATAATATAAGAAATAAGAATTGTATTTAGTGAAGTAATTAAATTGATCTTGGTTCCAAGATTGCCGTTCAAACATTTAATTTATTTTAAAACTGAGCCCATGATTTAAGCATTTGATGTCCGTTTGACTACGACAGCCAATATCAAAAAGAACTAGCCAGCTGCGTAGGATATACTATAATGCACAAATGTGTGCGCGAATACATGTGCACTCTATTCCCTCACATAATCCGATGGGATGGCAATCCGACACGACTGGAGTGATATCAGACGCAGGACCAGGACGCTTTACTATATTTTGAGGCCCAGGATTAAAACCATTGCTAATTATTATTCTTCCAAATTTCTAAATTCAGTAGAATATTAGAAATTTAGAAAAACCTAATTATTTTCTATTCTACAAGTATATTAACATAATAACTATTTAAAGATTTTGGTTTTGTACCTAAGACGTAGAACTACGTAAGTATCTTAATAACTTGAATCAACTCAATTACTTGAAATTTGTGACTAAAGTTCAATGAATCTTTATATGTTATAGTAAAGAGCGTAACATTAAGCTTATACAAGTACTCTTTGTAACATATGTATATGTAAGCACTCTGTATAATAACTTCATTTAACAAATTTGGATTCCGATGAAGTACAGAAGAAATAGTATTGTCGTCATAATTTTTAAACTAAGTATAATTTTATATGTATATGTTTATATAGGAGGTATATTTATTAAATAAATTACTACAATTTCTAGCATTTTCTAGTGGATGAAGCCATTGGGTATAAAAATATAAAATATATAGAGTGATGGAATAATATTATACAGTCGTAGGCAATTGACAAAATACTATTGAGATTTTATAACGAAGTTTCCCAGTAAGACATTTTGGTAAACAATTAACAGCACCAAAACTCTAAAGCCTTTAAAATTAGCAACTAATAAAACTTTCTCAAAAATTGCACATTTGATCAATAAAATAAAACAATTCAAAAACATCCAAATAACAAAACTCACCCGTTAAACAGACAATTAGTAAAAGTAATAAAAAAAACTTTTGCAAAAGCACGACGTCTTACGTAAAAAGTGTTTCTTTGAAAAGAAATTTTGCGCAAAACGGTATAGCGCAAATTGTTTTACGACCAACTCCCTAAGTGTTTCGAACGGTATGTTTTTTAGGAAAGGGTCGGTTCGTCCCAGTCCCGTGACGTCAGTGGCTTCTTTTGCCTTACGGTACTACTGTTACCGTTATAAGTTATAGAAGTTTAACTGTTAACCTTTGTTCTTTTAATCTTGACAATATATCACTTTAATTAAATTTTTTGTTTATAATGTATATGAAAATATATATTTTTTATGCTAATATTAACATCATATTATTTCGTAACGATAAACAACGGATTTAAATCGAGTCACATTGCGTGATGTAGTTCATTTGTGTTTGTAAAACATATTGCACACGATATTCAATAAAAACAAGTGTCGTATGAATTTGTACTCGTATATCCAGCAACCAGAATTATTTGAACGTAGTGAAACAAGCTAAATATTCTCGTAAATAAGTGAGGAGGACTCTGCCCATAAGTATGTATGACATTGTACGGGTTGTTATTTGTCATATCAGCAGCCTCATATCAATACAATATTGTACAGATACAAATTGTCACACAATCTTTCAAAAATTTATATCAAAACTTCAATATAACTTTCGTCAAAGATATCGCTAAAAATTCAGTTAGTGTAGCACATACCAAATAATACTCGAACCAATGTTATTCAGACAATCAAATTGTAATTTTGAATGTGGAAGAAGTTTCAATTGGTTGACAGTATTTCGAATAATTGATTTTTTTAATAAGCGAACGTATACAATCGGGTAATTAATATTTCAGCTCTATTAAAAAATATGTTGTTCTATACATGAAAATTAAAAATCGCTATCTTACTCCAATTATTTTTTATTATTAAACCAATTATTTTTTGAGATTTTTTTTTAAATTATTTTGGTAATAAATCTCAGCAATTTAAAATAAATATAAATAGTTTTAATACTAAATTTTTGATATTAATTATTAAATTAAACAAAAAATCTCAAAAATAAAATCGTATAAACTGTCATAAAGTGAATTTTATATTCGTAATAGTCTACACTTGTTTTTTTCTTTAGTAAATATGTTAGCGCCTAGTTCAGGTAGTTTCTTACTATTGATATATTAATTACAATGGTTTGAGTATATACTATAAACGTCAATATTTAGGTGCACGATTTTTTTTTTTTTTTTTTATTGTATAAGAAGGCGGACGAGCGTATGGGCCACCCGATGGTAAGCGGTCACCAACGCCCATAAACAATGGCATTGTAAGAAATGTTAACCATCGCTTACATCGCCAATGTGCCACCAACCTTGGGAACTAAGATGTTATGTCCCTTGTGCCTGTAATTACACTGGCTCACTCACACTTCAAACCGGAACACAACAATAACAAGTACTGCTGTTTTGCGGTAGAATATCTGATGAGTGGGTGGTACCTACCCAGACGAGCTTGCACAAAGCTCTACCACCAAGTAAAGTCTTAAAGGTCGGTGTGTCTTAAAGGTACAGTATTAATGTTGATATGATACGATTGTCTTGTACGATATCGTTTGATATAATAGGACACTAAATTCTTTATTAACTGATTATTTATTCAAAAAAAAAAAAACTATAGAATTTGTGATTGAGAAATCAACGTATTTTCTAAGATACGGTGTATCGAACAAGTATTTACTAAATTGTCTTCACTAACGTCCACTTATTCACTATCAAAATAATAACATAATATTTTTTTAAAGAATTATAAATAATATTTTTTTTAAATTCCAATTGATATAAAAGAGATCGAAGCGAACACATCACCTTTACCTAATAGAGTCAACATTCATTTAAAAAAAAAAATTAAGGCTCTCCGTTACATAAATCACAGGCGAAGATTAGATCTCGTTCATACATCTTAATTTTACAATAAATTTATTAGTTTGACTTTACCAGAATATTTATTAGGCCGACTGTACCTAAATACGTCGGTACAAGATAGTGGTGGTCGGTATTGAATAACGGACCTTTTTTTAATATTTATTAGTTTAGTACGACGGTCAAGTGTGTTTTATTTAATTGTTAATAAATATTTTTATTTTAAACTTTAATATTTAAATTAGTCGAATTTGAAAATAGGGCCTCGACGATCCGGTGGTTACTCGTAAATCGAGATGGTTTTGGATTGAATCCAGGGTGAGCTCCATTGAGTTTTCATTTCGTGCTCGAAGGTCGCGAAAACTTCGTGAGAAAACTTGCACATTATGACAGCGTGGTAGACTAAGCTCCTTCTCTTCAAGATGACGTGAGGTCTTAGCCCAGCTGTGATGTATTGTAAGCTGTGACTTTACTTATACGAAATTAAGTCCTTACACATTATGCAAGTTCGATCTAGAACTTATTTCTTATCGTCCATAAAGAAATACACCTTACAAAAAAAAAAATGTATTTGAAATATTATTGGATAAAAATTTGCATACAAAATGTGATTTGCAATTTTTTTTATTTATATGACACTTTATTATATATTTATATGACACTATATTATATATTTATTTCTAATAATATTGTATCTACGCTGATAAAACTTTTAATAATAACATCTATGATAGACAAAACACGTAAAGATTTATTTGTTCCAAATTTAAAAGTTGAATTGAAATTGAGTAGGAATATACAAAACTATTAAATAATTGTTTTCCCAGCGGCTTCTCCCGCGTATGGGGGGGGGGCAGATGTAAGGTTGCCTATATCCTTTTTTATACTCCTTTTACGTGTATGTCAAATTTCATGACGATTAGTTTAGTAGGTAAGACGTGAAAATGTGACAAACAAACTCACTTTCGCTTTTGTAATACTACTATATGTACTTGGTGTAGTTGAATGCTGGGAAGTATTCAAGATGGGATGAGTCATTGTGGGTACAGGTAGAGAAATGGGTCTTAATCCGGGTGATGCCAATTTATGGCATCCTTAATAATAGTGTCGAGGTCTTTACTCTTAAGTTTTATTCTAATAAAAATACTTCTTTTTTTGAAAAAAATGTTCTAACGCTTTAATTACCTTAAAGATTATAATTTTTATATATTTATTACGACAGTTTTTTTTTTATTATATAAACAACTGAAAATCGGTAAACGTTTAAAAGATAAATCAAATAATATAATTTCATTTAAGGAACCCTAAAATCCTATCATTTTCTCTGTTGAATTAACACATCCAAGTACGATATCGTCCGTACGTTTAGAGTTGTTAATCCGATACTATGATACTTTAGGGAGCTCGATTCGATTTATGTATCGTCTACTTGATTAATATTAATTGTCTTCATTCAAAAAATAACCTTATAGCTAATAAGACATGGCTCGAATTCATTTGAAGATGTTAAAAGTTAAGGCTTGAATGGATGAGTACGTTGACCTGTTGTAAAATGTCGCCAATACGCATTATGTCACATAGCAAATATGTCCGGTTGATTGTTGTAACGGTTGTGTTTCGTGAATTTGAGTATATTATGTTATTTTTTTTTATATTTAAAGTATGAACCAATGTGAGAGAAAATATGTGATTATTTTTATTATATACTAGCTAACCGGTACCACCACCTACCTCATATCCTATGGGTTATTCCTTACACCGTGGGTTGCCTGGAAGAGATCGCTGTGTAGCGATAAGGTCGCCAAAATTGTATGCTACTTTTATTTAGGCTGTCTAAGTTTTTGTAAAAAAAAAACTGTTGTGGTGTACAATAAAGTATAACTAAAATAAAATAAAAATAAATAACCGTCCCGTCTTCGCAACGGCAGGATAATCGTCTACATCGAATGTTTATGTCATAATAAATATAACTTTTAAATATGACATGACACACGTCAGTAAAGCTCTCAATCGGCACGATTTTTCCGATATATTCAACATATATATGTATGAAGATATACGTGTATTATAGATTACGTCATATTTCAGCCAATTTTCACAAAACCTATACAAATTATACACCTAAGTGAGTGAATACACTTCTTTGTAAATCACTCCGTTCATTGGTGAAAACGTTATGAAAATCCGCTCAGTAGTTTGTGAGTTTATCGAGCTCAGATAGACAGAGGCGGTGATTATTCCGTTCAACAGACATTTAAAAAAAACTGTCATACATTATAAAATACTAAATGTGACAAAATAAAAAGTTCCTCTACCTGAAAGAGTGACAAGGATTCATTTAACGCAGAACACGTGTTGTCAAAATAAGATGTTAAATTTAGAAATAAATACCCCTAAGACGAACACAGTTTTACTTGAATACAAAACCACGAAATCGCCTTAATATAATCCTCATTTCTTTCAAAATGAATAAACAAAAGTTAGTACGCCTCCTACTGTCCTTTGTAATATAACTATTTAAGAGCATCAAAGTAATAGATAGGGTAAGCGTTTAAAGAGATTAAAATCGCAGTTACTTTTTGGTACTGTTTAGATCTTACTGCACACAGTGTTGTAAGGATAAAATAATCATTTAGTTCTTGCTCTAATCGATCGACCGATCACTTAAGGTTGCGGGTCACAGTCAGATTAAGTCCATATGTTTCCCATAGTAGTATAAACAAAATGTATGAAATATTTTAGGCATTTAAAACTATATTGATATAATCTGTCTTGACTGCCTATGAAAATGAAAAAGAAAAAAAAGTGACACCACATAGCATAAGTAACTTCGCTTAGTGCACGTGTCTAATGAAATGAAATTGGTTTTAATACAAAACAATTATCGGTAATACATAATGAAATTT
Source organism: Nymphalis polychloros (assembly GCA_905220585.2). Classification (NCBI taxonomy): domain Eukaryota; kingdom Metazoa; phylum Arthropoda; class Insecta; order Lepidoptera; family Nymphalidae; genus Nymphalis; species Nymphalis polychloros. Next base: position 12,535,952 of record HG992255.1, on the reverse strand, counting down.
TAATATTGCCTGCTAATAAACTTGCATGTAATGACTCGTTATTTAATATATCTGACTATTACCGACCGTCATTTAAATCTTCATCTTATTACTGATAATATAACTTATTGCATTACGTATATAACTTAAAGTAAATTATAACTGTGCATTGCAAACCCTTGCACCTGAATGTGTATTCCACAAACACACGCATCTATTAACGGCTTATGAATTCCAGTATCCCTGGAAATAAATACTAAAATACTGAAAACTAATTGGTATGCATCCGCCATTTGAACTCGCGACCCTGAGCTTGGGATGCTTGATATTCAACTTAAGGCTGAGACTCCAAAGATTTTATAGCTCAGCATCGCACTTTAATCACTCCTTAACTTATTGTTAGTTCTCATTATATAATATATTTGCGAAATTTTAAAGATGTTGAACATTTCAGTGCATATTAAAAAGGCTTTGTTGCAGATCCAAGTTTAATTCTTGTTTGGTTATGGGGATGCAGTAACAATTTTGTTAATTACTATAAAACACACACACACAAATACATTCAACACATGCACAGCGACACAGAGAGAGAGAGGGCTATATATGTATTCTAAAAGAAGAAAATAAATGATTGATAAAGGAGATGTTAAGCTTATGGGATCGCTCTATACATTTTAAGGATGTCCAGCCTTATTGCCATAGGTCTGTGGGGAAGCCGAAGTTATTACACCATAATGATTAAAAGCGCAAATCTCACACCCGTTACTGCTAAATTATTCATTTAGATAATAGATTCCGTTAGTGTTATTCAATTCCATACGGAGTATAGTAAAGGATTTCAACTATGTGTGCAGACGGGCGAATATTTCTATAACGCGTGAGATTTGCTTCAAACGAGGCTTTATTATTTTATAAAACGATTCGTTTATTAAATGTAGCTTTTGATTCATTTTAATATATTATTGGCAGAAAATTATAATGAAATTTTATTATACAAGAACTTTGCATATCAAAGTCGACCAATCGATTATTTTATTGTGCTGATTATGAAACATCCATCTAATTAATTTTACAAACAAGTAAGAACACGCAGGTCTTTAACCTCGTGACGGCGATTTACGATTATGATTATTTAAAATTATCGAATAAATCACCAACGTTTATAGTAAGTAAGCATGGGAGGATGGAGTGGGCTATTAGTAAGAAAGAAATCTTAAAAACATAAAAGGCTTAAAAATAATTAATTTTATATTGTTATATTTTTGCACTGAATATTAAAACTAAATAAGCCTTCGATTGCATCGTACATCTGCACACATACTCTATGACAATACGACATATTTTGACTGACGTGTTTAGACGACATTAAAACACAATAGAATATTATAAATAAGATGTCACTGATACGTTTAAGTAATAGGCGGGCCATAAACGCCCGTCTGTACAGCGGCAGAGGTTCGGAGTCCCACAGGGAGCTACACTAAGTCCGCTCCATTACAATCTTGACACTTATCCCAAAGATCGACTAAAATATTTTGATACAATCGCCCACAGATAAATGTCGTCAATTTATCACGATGCTTCGGTGTGAATGCGACCGTGGCTCCAACGATCACGCTCTGATAATATCCGTTTGCTACTATTTATCTAAGATTATCAGTGACGTATTTACCATCGGTGTGATTTTTTTCTATTGATTCCGATTGTAAACTCTAGGTGACGCTCAGTTTTAATAGACTAGTATTAATCAAAGCTTACGATATAGTGATGTTTATTAAACTCCTCAGATTAAATAGTGTTCGTTAAGAGCAATCGTAAGACCTCGATTCTCACGGTCGATACAACAAATTACTAGATAACGCTATCGTTATACTTAATCACATCACGCTTAGGTCAGAGTTATATTAAACTACATATTTTCGTTATAGCTTCGTATTATGTTTTCAATGTTGCAATTTTTTTTTAAAGTGGCAAATAACTATATATTAATATATGGTATGGATGGAGTAATCGCCGCGTTAAGCATTAAGAAATATTTTTGTTAAGTTAGAGTAAATACGCTACGCGATACCATTGCGTGGTCACTTCTGTCACATATGTGCCATAGTACAAACCATTCCTTAAAATATGATTGCCGCCAACTATGGGAGCTAATATAGCATGTGTTATATAATTTATATTATTAAATAAGTACTAACTTATTTATTCTTTTTATATCAAAAACCATAAATGAGAAAGAGAGCCAAGCTTAGTATAAAAAAAGAGGCCTCACTTATAAAAGAATTGAGATCATCATCATCATAAATATGTATTATAAATGTTAATCAGTACCAATCTACTAACCAACCGTAATGAAATTTGACATAGAGGTGACCAATGCAATTTGAGGAAAAAATAAACGTGCGAAGAACAGATAGTCTAAATAAATTTTTATATTTTGTACATAGAAGGATACCATAACCACGAATTCGCGACTACTTGTTATAAACATATATAACTAATAACATATTGAAAAGCGTTGCTTAGTTCTAAGTTATTACAATTTATATTATGTTTTATTAATATTTCTCGATTTTAATGCTAGTACAATTTTAATGAGGGTTTAATGAATGAATTTAGTTTTATACGTAATAAATATCAAAGCGGTGTTTATTACAATTTTATGCGTCATGTAGGTACTAATTTTATATTGCAATAATAAAAATAATGAATAACGGGCCTAGATATATATTAGTTTGTAGTGAATATAAGAGTTTTTGTTTTTGTTGAAATTAAGTACGGAGAGAGGACGTGCTGTTTGTTTGTGTAATTTAATTTTAATTTTGCAATTAATACATATAAAGTAATGTAGATATTCTATCCTAGATTGGCCTTAATAGGCAAAATTTATCAAGTGAATAATATATGAACTTTGATATAAGTAATATAATGTAACATAATCCATATTACGGCTGGATATCCCCTGTTTCAACGTTTCTTGTTTGAAGGTACATTTTAAATTAGTGTCGTATTATAAATATAAAATGATATAGTGATATCAAATTATCAACAATGGGTCTCATACAAACTTATTTTATAATTCATCGTTAATCACGGTCAAAGTTCGAGGTCCTCATTTCAATTATCTAATTTAAGTTCTTGTTAACAGAATTCACGTAATTTAATATTAGCCATTAGGCGTAATAATACCGGGGACAAGAAACAATGGTATCAGTACAGTCGTCAATAAAAAGCACACAATGTCTAAAGTTGATTGTTGTGTGTGAATCGGGACAGGCCTTGACCGGCGCGGGCGCACAATACCCACTGTTCACTCCCTGTCTTCAGATGTGAGCCTTTGATAAGGGATCAGTCAAATATCCATACGGTCCTTATCATAATCGAGTTTTTTTTTATCGTATTGGGTCATTTTAATGATTAGATATTACGGTATGTAATTAGTAATTATTTCTATTTTCTAGCTATCATATAAAATCCTTTATTTAGTATTAATTTAAAAAAAAAGTTTAGGCAAAGGGTCCACGGCTTTGTTTCCGAGACACGAGAGTGTTTCCTCACGATGTTTTCCTTCAACGTCAAGCACGAGATGAATTATAATCACAAATTAAGCACATGAAATTTAGTGGTGTTTGCCCGGGTTTGAACCAATAACCATCGGTTAAGATTCACGCGTTCTTACCACTGGGCCATTTCGGACACTAGACTATCGATATATCAATCTTCAAATTTGCTGTTTATTGGACTGGGATATAAGAGTAGAACGGCTATATGGGTTATAACGCCTATATTAAATCTATTAAAATGTTTGTTAAATAGTATTAATATTTTAGCGATAGTATTGTTATACACTGTGGTTCATCGATAAAGTTTTAAGATTCTATTCATAAATGCTTAACATAATAATTACTTGAAAAGAACCTACCCGAAGTATAATTCGACTTTTATGTAGTTACTGTAAAGTTCGTATTTTATATAACGTACTTGTGCAAAAATGTGCTGTTAACTGTATATTTTACTTTTATAGTTTATGCAGCGTTAATTTCTAAATAAATTTTACACTGTTATTAAGTTAGAAAGATGAAAATAGTACATTGACTATTTTCAAGTATTACAGTCCACTGTTAAACCTCATCCAAGAAATGTCAAATGTATATTCTTCTTTATTATAATTAATTTTTAATGCTTCTTTATATACTATACATAGCTAACTAATAACCTCAGCTTCCGTGTCCACATTTTGTTCCATCATCATTTTCCTACGATGCAATAGATACCAGTTGCTAAGAACAACCATGAGATATAATTTACTTGGTGGTAGAGCTTTGTGCAAGCTAGTCTGGGTAGGTACCACCCACTCATCAGATATTCTACCGCAAAACAGCAGTACTTGGTATTTTTGTGTTCCGGTTTGAAGGGTGAGTCAGTGTAATTACAGGCACAAGGGACATAACATCTTAGTTCCCAAGATTGATGGCCAATATTGCCACTAACCTATACTATAAATAAAAAGATTTGAAACAAAAAAAAAATGAAATAAACAGACAAATTATAATTATACTTATACATAATAATATTTCAACCGGAGTAATAATTCACATTATAAATGAGCAGCAACCTCATGTGAAACCGCATACTGTTCATATATTACAGAATTATTCTTCTTATCGTGGCGTATCTAGTGTTTATTGTGCGGTCGTATTGTGGTTCCTCTGGCGGTTACGACAAATCAATTTACTTCGTTTATTGCGTTGAGGTCGATTCTATGATGCTTTATTCAAGGGAACAGATTTTTGACTGTCCCCAGATCCATATCTGTTTTATATAAGACATATCAATTAAATATATAATGAAATCCAGTTGCATTTTAATTAAATATGATAACAACAAAAACAATAAATTATTGTCATAGATTTTATAAACATAAAAAATCTGTTGGCCTAATAAATTATTATGTATAAAAAAAACTTATCAAAAATGGAATAGCACCCGAAACTAACTATTAATTTGCTATTAATAACCTTGCTATTAATTTCAGTTGAGGCAGACTTCCTGAAAATATCAATCTAATTGTTTTAATTGATAACAAAAAGATTTTGATAAATGTTATCAAAGCTTGTTGTTGATTTTAAAATCAAATTGAATTTGGATGAGCATGATTGATTAAAAAATTACGCCATTGATATTTCTGTTTTTCACTCTACATTTCCTGCTTCTCATAATCTGATGGATGGAAATTTCATAGGACCAGAAAGAGTTCAGATGGAGGTTCAAAAGTTTTATATGCTCGTCGAGCTCGAGCTTGTAAACACTATCAACTTGCAAGCTTTGCACTTTCTGAAGTTACTAACACTAGCACAAGATTATAATTGAAAGAAAAGTCTTGTTGAAAAGTGAACATTTTGCATTAATAAGAACATACGCATAAAAGTAATTATATTAGTGTATCATTCGCTTTTAACGAAATATATTCATGACATATAGGCCATCTGATGGTAAGCGATAGTTACTGCCCACAGACATTGGTTCTGCAGGAAATATTAATCCATTCTTACATTACCAATGCGCCACCAATTTCGAGAACTAAGATTTTATGTCCTTTGAGCTACACTGGCTCACTTACCCTTCAATCCGGAACACAAAACTATTCTATCGCCAAACAGCAATAAGGACTTTAGTTTGCACTCAGAATATCGGATGAACTGGTAATATATACCGGTATATACTGGTAATATGAACCTATGGGCTTGGACAAAGCTCTACCACCAAGTTCGATAAAATGGCCATTCCATTTCATGTTACTGTTACTTGAAATACATTAATAGTAATTTTATATAGGGCCGTAAAATAAGATGTACAAAAATTACAATACTAAAGGGATAACATTAATATAAAAAATCAAAAACTCCGACCAAAGGTCATCACATAGTCAACTGCAATGCATAGAGAAGGAAACAAATTACATATACCGTATCAAGCGACCTTACAAATACAAGCAAATCTACATTTCCCCACCTTTATTTTACATTGAAGAATATTTCTCAACGAGGATGACAACTAACATTTTTAAATCATAACATATTTTCTACATAATATGATACGTATCGTGACAGTTTCCTTTGCATTAAAGGTAATTAAAATGCTCATACGTGCTTAGACGGGAAGTTCTAGAAATTAAATGCTAACTGGGTTATATATAGGTTTATCTTAAGTGCGATCTGTACAAACAAACCTATTTGTTACAATATTTATATTTGTGTTCGCTGCGCCTGCGCCGCCGGCCATAAGGTTCGTCCCTTTATGTTATTGTAGATTTAATAGCAAAGTTTCCTTAATATGCTCTTAACCGACTTTGCAGAAGCAAAGAGTTTATAATTAATTGTTTAGTAAATATACATTTTTAATGCTGGTATACATTTATATATTAGGTCCTTACATATGAAATTGGCGTTTTGTACGGGAGGAATATAAAGTCAATTTTTTTTTTGTAAAATATATTTAATTAATCAAAGTATGCACCGTTGTCATCGATGCACTTTTGCCATCTCATAGGTAGTTCGTTGATCTTTTTACTAAAAAAACCATGGGGGCGAGAATCAATAAACTCTTTGAAGGCGGCTTGGACTGCCGCATCGGAGTTGAATTTTTTTCTTTGTAAGAAGTTGTCCAAATGCCGGAAAAATTGGTAATATGTTTGAGCAAGGTCCGGGGAGTACGGTGGATGTCACAGATATTCTAATTGTAGCTCATCTAACTTAGTGGTTGTTTGTTGTGCAGTGTGTGGTCTTGCGTTGTCGTGAAGCAGCAGTGGCCTAGAGCGATTGACCAATCTCGGTTGTTTAGCAGCTAGTTCTTCCTTCATGGTTTGCAGTTGCTGACAAGAGATATCTGCTGTAATCGTTTGGCCGGATTTTAGAAAGCTGTAGTGAAAGACACCGGTGCTAGTCCACCAAACACTTACAAGTAATTTTTTCTGAGTAAATTTTCGTTTAGGGCAGGATTTGCTGGGTTTCCATGGTTCAACCATTGCGACGAGCGCTTCCGAGTATCGTACAGTATCTACTTTTCACATCACAAGTAATGATTCGATTTAAAATCCCTTATTGTGTCGGTTGAGCAAAGTAACACAGCAGTCGACGCGTGTTTGCAAGTTCGATTCACTCAATTCATGACGTACTCATCGTTCAAGTTTTTTTACTTTCCTGATTTGTTTCAAGTGGATTAATACAGTTTTATCACTTACTGCGAAGCCTGCAGCTATCTCTGAAGTGCTTTGTGATGGATCCGCTTCCAAAATAGCCTTTAATTCTTCATTTTCCACTTTGATCACCGGCCATCCACGGGGATGGTCAGAACCAAGGTCAAGGTCGAAATTTCCAGAACGAAAACGTTGAAACCAACAACGTACCGTGCTTTATTTTGCAACACCAGTGCCGTACACATCATTAATCCTTCGAGCTGTTTCTGCAGCTGTGGTGCCCCGGTAGAACTCGTACTCGTAAATATACCGATATGTCATGTTTTCCATTGTGCGGTAATAAGCGACGCCAAAGAAAAAAATAATGAGGAAAAAACAAAACTCAAATGTACCAGCTAAATGAATTTATAAATTTGAATTTGAAATTCTTAACCAAAGAGGAGATATTTCAGATCAAAGTGGTCAGTACGACAAACCGCTAATTTCATATGTGAGGACCTAATATTAATAAAGAAAGCTATTTCCGAGGTGGTAAGTGCCCCGTATTTTTTATACCTTCATAGCAAAATGTTGCAAACGCATGTTTTATTTTATGTCTTGCCTTTTTACTGTCTTTGCTCATTATATGAACCGATGTGACCCTCTAGTTTACGATGATAATCTTGAACCAATTATTGCGGATTCAAATATATACATATTAGTAAAAACAACTGTAGCACTTAACACAAAAGTAAAAGTTAAACAGAGCTTATAAATGTTTTTAACAGCTGTTTATCGCGTTCTGTGAAATTAAGTGATATGCCAATGTGTTGTGGAAAAACTTGTAATAAGCTGTTTCTTCTGATCATGAGAAAAGATCTTTGCCCACCAATGATGCTTGAACAGGTTTTTACTTTGTTCTCCTATAACTTAAAAACTTTGTACCTCGTAACCATCGCCTACATGTTCAAGTAGCTCGTGAAATACACAATTACATGAATTAAGTAGATAATTATTTTACTGTTAGTCAGTCCTTAATACGTGCAGTTGATACTTCAAGTTTGATATGATCAGCACTGTTTACCTAACATTTATCATCTACATTATAACGTATGTACTGTCGACAACAAAAATAGTTAAAAATATGAAATATATATTACAAAAAATATTTACTCAATGTATTGATGATTCATGCCAATGATATTTTGATAATACCTAATAACAAAAGACTACTTGATCTAAAATATGTTTTAAAATGACAATGAGGAATACATTGAAATAATCAAAAGCGTAACAAGTATGCTTATGTAAATGAATTTCCAATGTATTTATTTTTTCGAATCTAATAAAATTTATATATGACTTTAATTTAAAACACTATTTGAATATAGATTATATAATCGATAAATTTTAAATATCGAATAAACAAGATCATGTCACCGCGTGTCATGCCTGTACCGAGTCTTCATTTTTGCGCTCATAGCGCCAACGAGTTCGGTGTCCCCCGTCTCGGGTTACAGTAAGCCCTCATGACGATGTTAAATCGTTTATTTATTCCAAATCCCGCCATCGCCGCCCGTCAACCGCATTACGCCCACTCGTCGCCAGCAATGATCTCCTCACATCCTTCTCTGATTTCTCTCATTTCTATTTATAAATCGATTTTATTGCCGCTTTTTATGAAGTTAAACTTACAGTTTAGACGATTTAAAAAAAATATACCGATTGAATCGGCAGTAACTTATAGTATTAAATTGATTTCAATTGTAAAAATGTATTTGATTTCAATGACTTTTATAAATATAGTGAAAGTCGAGACTCCAATCGATAATATTAATGTCTATTCAATTTAAAATCGATAAACAATCAAGCAAAAAGTCACAACAATGCTTGGAATTAAATCTTCCACGTTTGACAAATTCAATATATTGAAAATTTGTACCTTATTTGCAGACAATAAAGTTATAACAGATGTTAGAATGGCTGGATTGTTTTTGTATCTTTATCAGCCTTTGACAGGATTGACCTTGACGCGCCATAGTTCACACAGTCCCTTCACTGTGAAAATGTGGAAAAAACACAACAATGACTGGCCCTCATGCATATCTTTGGGCGAAACAATCGATTACAAACATTCGTATACATTTTATTGGTACGTGGCGATAAATTGAATTGGGAAATAGGTGTCCCTCAAGGTATTATTCTGTGTCCATCGCTTGATAGCTCTTTGAATTTACGTAGCTTGTAAAACATCATTATTTATATTAATTAATTAGCTAAAGCTTAAAATAAATAAAATCACTACGTGACACACGAATAAATATTGCATATTATATATTTTAGAGTGATCGTTAAACATTTTTCTTTAATTATAGTAACGCTAATAATAACATGTTATGGAACATTAATTCCTAAGGATAATATGATAAATGTATGTTGCAGTTGAAACACTTAAACTGCGAAATAAACAAAAGCCTAGAAAACATTTGTAATAAGTCGTAATAAAACGATAATGGTTTTCAACGAACCGTTACAATCTTAAAAACGAGAAACAAATCACAATGTAAATCCAAGAACAGGGAAGTCCATAATTGGTGTTAAATCAAACATGGGCTAAAATTCTACGTGAATGGAATCCAGCGATCGGAGATGACCGCAGGTTCCGCCGAGATGCTATCTGAGTACACCTAGACCTCCACACCGAGCTAGGAACCTAGCTGGAGGAGCTATTAATGGTTTATTACATAAATGACTTTTAATGTCGAAAAGGATTATAATATTTTAAGTCATTGTTTTTATTGAACTTGTTCATTTATTTTAATTTTCCATCTCAGTGTTTTAATCGTTTACATTAATATTTTGCATTAGTTTAAAAGGTTTTAGTCTAGCAAAACGAAGTGTACGGAATCACGGTTGTGTGCAAATATTTGCTTCGATATGATATAATATTCTGATCAGCTTTATTATTCTAAAATATGATATATCTGGAAATTTATAAAAATTTATGATAAATATTATGAAGGAAGTAATGGAAAATTTAGTTAACATTTAGCTTTATATTATTAAATTTTGTAATTCCCATTTTTAATTATAATAATTAAACTATATATTAAAGTACAAAATTAATTTTCAACATTAAATTGTTCCATGATTATTAAATTATTATAACCTTGAGACAAACATATTTATAACATTAAATAATAATAATTGCACTTATAAATTAAGAAGCAAAAAAATTTCAAGGTTTATCAAAATAGTCATACAATTGGAATAATGTGTAATTGTGTCAACAATTATGCACTTATTTAACCAAAAGTTAAAAAAAGCAAACTGAACGATAGTTCGTATTTCATTCAGTTGAAACGTTTTTGTTTTGTCATAACCTATATTAGATCTACTATGGGTACGCATTTTGACTATAGGAGCTTGTTAATGAGTACTATGATAAAACTGCTTGTCACGGTCTTAACCGCTTCTGTACATTTGATGGATCGCCAACGATTGCTAAATTGGTTAAACCAATACATTGTTTAATGTTTAAAGCTCTTAAAGCTGCTGGACCTGCACCTTACCTTAGCCTTTTTTAACCATGTCGAATTTACCATTCTATCGGATTATGAAAGTGGTCGCACTCTTACTTGGTGGTAGAGCTTTGTGCAAGCTCGTCTGGGTAGGTACCACCCACTCATCAGATATTCTACCGCAAAACAGCAGTACTTTGTATTGTTGTGTTCCGGTTTGAAGGGTGAGTGAGCCAGTGTAATTACAGGCACAAGGGACATAACATCTTAGTTCCCAAGGTTGGTGGCGCATTGGCAATGTAAGTGATGGTTAACATTTCTTACAATGCCATTGTCTATGGGCGTTGGTGACCACTTACCATCAGGTGGCCCATATGCTGGTCCGCCAACCTATACAATAAAAATAAAAAAAAAAAAAAGCTCTTAGGAAATCACTCTTGTGTCTGTGCACTATAACATGTCCTACACTGTGGCTATTTTTCCTTAAGAATGGCCGTCTTGTCCAAAATCGAACATAATAAAGATAAGCTAGAATTTAAGCGACAAAGTCTTTTTTTATTTAATTTCAAATTTGAATATTAATCAGCTTAAAATATATTCTTGAATACCACCACCATTACAACGATCTCTTTCTATAGTTTCGGCGCGTGCGCACGGAATTTAACGCCAAATCGCCGGTCGCGGTAATTGCGACTTATCTGCGCATTGTTCGTAAGGAGCACAAGGCTACGTTGACGTGTGAGCGTCGACTATTGTCTGTCTGTTTTGATTCTTCTGTCTTAGGCGTTTTTTTTAGTTCATATTAAGATTTATCATTTTACAAAGGAAATGAGAAACAAATCTAAATTACAAATACATATGGAATATCTTAATTGTTGTGATCATTTAATGTACACCATAAATATATGTATGTAAATATAACTGGCTAATTGAAAATTAAACTTCGGGCTTATTGATGAAATATCTAAGCCAGAATATCTTAGAAATGCACGCCCTAAGATTGCCCGGTAGGCATTGAAGGTATGAGAAAGAAATTACGTTTACATATACGTGAAATTATATAAACAATTATAGTAATATGATTTAAATTATACAATTAGAAAGAAATGTCGCTTAAAAATCAACTAGGCTTTGGATTCCGAAATAAGTATATGTATATGTTGTTGATATAAATGTTTCTGCTGAGAGGAAATGAAATCCACTACAAGAAGCACAGTAATCAGTTGCAGTGACCATTATATTCGCTTACCTTATCCCAATTGCTTGTGGTCGATGTTACTTAATATTCTCTTCCGTTTAATTCTAGTTATTATACTGAGATATATAAGAAATACCTGTACTATTTTCTTACATATTTGAATTCAAATTCAAATTCAAAAGACAATCAATATTGAAGTATTACACTTTCTTATTGATAGTCAATTTAGAAACTACCACATCAAAATCATCATCCTTACCAAAATACATCTATATATTTTATCTTCTGTTTGTCTTTATAACAGCTTATATAAAAAGTATTATTTTATGAAATGAAATATTCGATTTTAGAAGCATCTAAAGAAGGATTTCTAACATAATTTTCAGTTTTTGTGATAAGTCTACGTGTTGCATAGTCAACCGAAAACAGTACCTTAAAAAATCATTGGTACCAACTTTTTTATTATATTATGAATACTATATTCATTCAACAGTCCGTCTCGGGTTTTTGTAAGTAAAGTACGTTGCGTATATTTAATTTTTCACAAACAAATAATAAATTAATTTGTTTTATCACTTAGTTACTTGAACGTACATGAACCTGTGAACGTTCTTTGTTCTTCGGTAATTAAATAAAAAAAGAAAACAATCAGCGTAATGGATTTTTTTTCAACAGTTTGTATGTTTTATGTTCTGTACGTATGTATTGAGTTTAAAATTTTATGAAGCCTATTTTGATTAATATTTTAATGGATTATTATAGCCTTTTTTTAGCTTAGAAGATTAAATAATTATTAATGTAAATAAATATATTTAATATCTAAATTATCTGTTATTGATGAACATTACGAACCGATCTTTATATTACAAACGAGACAAAAGATATAATTGTTAGAAGAAGACTTTGAATTTCTGACTTTATTGACCGTCGTCGTTGGACTCCACTACTTACCATAAAAAAAAGGATATTAGAATAGAAAGGACTTTTCGTGTTAAAACTGATTACTGAAGAAATTGTTTCTTTTACCCAGCTTAAGCATTGGTATTTAGAATACATTTTTTACATCGCTTGTGGATGGTATCTGTGGACCTTAAATTTCATTCTTCGTGTTTGAATTACGATAAGTTTTATTAAATCCATTCATTCGTAATTTAGTTGATCTTATTCCCACATTTGTAGTGGGTGCTGTTTCCACAGTTCATCGACCAACATGTACATACTTAAGTTATTTTCCTTACCAACAATTCAATTTCAATCAAAGCTGATCTGTGTTTATGTAAGTTATGAAATATATTTAGCTTCTGTAGTCGACACGCTCACGTATGACAAGATAGTTCTCCCACTAAACGTTCACTATTGTTCTTGTCTTGAATAAATAAATTTTTTAACGAACTTACTGACTTTTTAATAAAAACATGCTATAACAATCTCTATACTTAAGTTATAGAAGTCAGAATCGTTTATCAAAGAGCAACCCTTTAAAATGTCTTCATTTTCAATTCTTTGCACAAAATTGACATGGAACAAAGATGTATTATTAGGGTCGTAAAGTTGATAATCGCTTGTAATATTAATTTTGAATAGCGTTGAAAGGAAGGATTAAGAGTAATTTGAAAGGACTTTTGTTGGCAGATAATATCTTAATACGTTTATAATAAATGGGGTTCAGTGCAATCTGTAACTGTCTGTTCATTTTTTTCCTTTCGCACCTTTTAGAGGCTATTTCATAGTATTTTTAATCGATTTCATAAAATGAATGCTATTTTTTGATTCGATTGTGATATTTGAAAAAAATTAAAGATATTTAATATAACATTAATGCTTGTAATCGATTATGTATGTCGTAAGTCATAATTGAAATACTTTTTTTTCAAAACATAGATAAGTTTTGTAATGATTGATTTGAAGCTATTTTTGTTAAACTTACAATTAAAAGTATTTTATTAACATTTGCAGTTATTTTTTATCCTGTCTTTTGAATATAAATTAGGAAACACTTAATAATTAAAATGCTTTATTATTTTATTTTTTGAGGATTTGTCGTATATAACATTATTTTGAAATCGTTCTATTTTAGTTTAGTTTTAGTGTACTTAGTCGTGTATCGAATATACACACTTTTTATGTCGAATGTTTTTATAATACACGCCTCGGAAGCGTGAATCGTATGAATTCTGTTTGTTTCATTATTTTATGCGACATCACGAGCGGAGTGTAAGAGGTGATACGGATCGCATGCGGGTTTGATTTAGTTTTCTGTCTATGGGGTTGTTATGAATAATGCGAGTGGTAACGGTTTTATTTATCTGTATTTTATAACTAGTGAGACGTGATTTTGAGTATATATAAGTTTCGTTTAAAGTTCGTAATTTAAATTCATAACGTTAGAAAGCGAAGTTCTGCTTATTCCACCACGCTGCTCCAATACGAATTGGTGGATATTCAGTGGTGCTTGCCCGTGTTTGAATTTATAATCAAAAGTTAAGTTTTTTATGTTCTGATCACTGGGCCATTGTAGATTTTGATTAGAGAATATAATATTATTTATTTAGTAAATTAATTCCACGATTGATTAATTTACACAGCCGAATTTAAAATATTTTTGCGTTCAATTAGATTTTTGGTGAATTAGACCTTTTCAGCTATACTAACATAGTAGTACAAATATATTTATTGAAAATGTAAAATGTATGTAAATTGTTAATATGCCGATATCCGCGTACCGTCATAGGAATTTCCCCTGGCATCAGACCAATGCAAACTACAATAAAAGTCGAACTAACGATCGTGACACTATTTCAAATACATTCCCCATTCACTTGTCGGATCTAAAAACATTCCGTGTGTATTTGACATCGATAGGCTTCCTTGTGTCTTTGTTTATAATAAATTAATTAAGAAGTAGTTAATATTAGCCTCTAAGGCAGTCCCCTTTCTTGAGAAAGCCTTAATTCAGCAGCATTTAACATTTTCTAAGGTGGCAAACCTGATACATTCTTTATTTAAATCAGACTTAGGACGATAGATATTGTATACGTAAATCCAGTTTAAAGTTGAAAATTAAATATTGTACGTAAGTAAAATTATATTTTCAAAGGTTTTATCAGATATAAAATATAATATTTACATTTATATTAGCTACTTGCTATTAGTTATTTGATAAAAACTTGGGTAAATATTTACAAATAATTTAGTACTGTTATGGGATTACTAGGGATACACCACAAATTATTTGTAAAACTTAATAATAAATTGTATTTGTTGATAAATAACTTTTGGGACTTACTACATTTTATTTCCACGAAAAACCACTTCTACATAAGTATATTTGGTTCTTAAATCAGTCGTTGCGGCGCTGTTGAGACGAGAAGATTGCGGAAAAAAAATTGACTTTGTATTAATTATCATAGTTAGAGAATAGAGAACTATATCATTTTCTCCAAAATAATTTGTAAAATATGTAACGTAAAAAATTGATTGGCATGAGATCACGCACCAAGAGCGTCTATGGGCCGCGCGGATGTAATATGTAATTTTGCTGACTTAAGGCTCTGCTGTTTCACGATTCTATATATGTACAACATAGCACACGCTCTAGGAATAAAAAATAACTTGATATTTATCGTTACATCTCAAATTCTGAGTATATTTTGTGTTTTTGGTGTTTCTTAATTCTTTTGTATGATTGTTTACTTTTTATCGTAACATTTTATATTTCCTTAAAGTGTATATGTGGCGTTTAGTATATCGTTGTTGGAGCCTCATGATATAAATATAAAATATATTTTTTATTCTTTAATTCAAAAAAATGTTATCAAATCAATATTGTTGTTATTTTATGCAAAATTACAATTCAGGTACTTGGTAAGACTACTTACTGTTAGTGGTCATACGATGGTGTGCGTTCCGAGCATTGAGCGTCTGCGCCTGCGCCGTCAACAAATTAGCTCCCGCTACTGCGCTACTGTATTACCTGCGTGTACGCACTTTGAATGTATTTATATACTTTAAACTAATTTTCTTATTCATTATATACTTTAGGTGTTATATAAATCTCTCACCTTACATTGTGTTGTATATACGTTCGAAAAATTAAAGCATAGTATCAAATTATTGTATACTGTCTTTAAGGTTCTACGACCATGTTAATTATACATTAATTTGAAATAAGTAAGCTTGCTAGTAAAACTTAAGTTATGAGTATCACAAGGATCGTATTTTTTAATTATAATATAGTCTATAAAACTTACATTAGTTTAGTCGCTGCAACTTAATAAGTTACAAAATTAATATTTTTATAGGTTGTAAATAAGAAGTCACTCTATTTTGGATAATTAGAAATAACTCAGTTTTCATATAAAAATAAGGATAGCACTAGGCTTCGCTATGTGCGCACGCGCAGCGAACATAACGAGCGAGATTGAGCTTTCATCACGCCGCCCGCCATTGCTTATTTGTATCTGCCGCTCAATATTTCTCTATGACGTTTCAATTTTGATGCAACGTGGTAATAAAGAAAAGAATAAAAAAAAAAAAAAAAAAACGTCCGTTTGTATAACGATCACTTCGTCAAGTATAACTAGACCTCTTGATCCTATATATCACTTATTTTTAACGATAACTTAAAACGAAATTAGGGAGGGTGTAGGTCATTTTATGATGGTTTTAATTCTATGAATGCTGGGATCGTATTTGATTTAAGCCAATTAGTGATGCTTACGCGCGAACCTCGTGTTAGATTGAGTCGTAAGTTTTTTTGACCGTTAAAACGTAACGTACTCAGATAGGAAACACACGAAGACGTATCACGTTTGAAAACGTTCCCTGCTCGCTTTAGATTATAATACATTTTTATTTGATATCAAAATGTGGATACATATAAGTATTTCAATGTGCTTTATTACTGTAGTAAGTAGTTGAGTGTCTCGTTGGTCTAGTGGCTAGATATAAGGCCACAGACTCGGTGGTCCTGGGTTCAATTCCCAGGTCGGGCCAATAAATAGTGATATTGGGTTTTTCTGTTAGAAAATTCTCAGTAGCAGCCCGGAGTCTGGAAGTTGGAAGTGTGTACATTTCCGTGCCTCGGAAAGCACGTTAAGCCGTTGGTCCTGCACCTGAACTCTTTCCGGTCGTGTCGGACTGCCGTCCCATCGGATTATGAGAGCTAGGGAATAGTGAGTGCATCCGTGTTTGCGCACACACTTGTGCACTATAATATCTCCTGCGCAGTTGGCTAATCTCTCTTGAGATTGGCCGCCGTGACCGAAATCGATCTGGAGGACCTTAATATCATAAGTAGTTGTAATAATACAATTAATTTCAATACTGTAGTTTTATTTTAAATGTATTTTTTTCTATTTTTTTAACTTTTCAATCAAATTGAAGATAATTCTTCTTGTTATTACTTAAATCTTTTACTTTCGCGATATATGTTGTTCATACGTTACACGAACTATAACCGCATTCACAAAAACCTGTTTTTGAGAACGATACATATCGAAACGTCGAACAAAATTTAAGTTAGTTTAACGAATCAGCGACGTGATCGTCCATAATTCAACACCGTGTGTTTACATGATTTTGTAACGTCTTGTTATTTTGCTTCTGTTTATATACAGTTTCATTTGTCAATCAAAACTCCTATGCATAGTATTCTTTATATATTTTATGAAACGCATACAAACTTGAATGTGCTAATCACACGACTGATATAATGCTTATTAAAATTGTACTGGCGTGACTTGGAGTATTTTGAATCAAAAAATTGAATATCATTTTATATGTCTAAGACGGTCTAGATTAAGTGGCTATCAATTCCCTAGTCATGTAAATAAAATAAAAACACGGTCCTTGATAAACGGAGCCAATAGCTTTTATATACAAGCAGAATGGAGTTAGGGAATTTGTATTTAAGCGTCGTGTGTTATGTAAAATGTATTTTTTAATGTATAGGTAGGCGGACGAGCATATGGGCCATCTGATGCACCAACACCCACAGACAATGGCATTGTAAGAGATGTTAACCATCGCTTACATCGCCAATGCGCCACCAACCTTGGGAACTAAGATGGTATGTCCCTTGTGCCTGTAATTACACTGGCTCACTCACCCTTCAAACCGGAACACAACAATACAAAGTACTGCTGCTTTGCGGTAGAATATCTGGGTGGTACCTACCCAGACGAGCTTGCACAAAGCCCTACCACCGAGTGAAGTATATTTGTTTTTAGAATGATTATAAATAAAGTAAAAACATTGTATGTATAATAATATGTATGTAAGTAAATTGATTACCTTGTTATTACATAACATTATTATTAATTGAATGAATTATAAATAATTTTAGCCAATCAGAGTCTGTATTTTATAATCATTAACTTAAATAACTATGCCGCACAAATTGTCAAGTTACATCGAGATTTTATATCGTATATTATGATGTATGTACTAAAAAACGCAGTATGATTTATATCCATAGAAATAAAAGGCTTTTGATATTTTTTTCCCTCTTGCCTATTTAGCAGTGATCCAATAATTTGACCTGTCAAAAGCCCGAAATCCGTTTAGTTCTGCTCATGCGCACATCGATCATGCTCATCCGATCACAGCGTGGAAGGATTACGTCGATCGAAATGTGAATGTTTATTTATCAATTTGACATAGTGTAGTTTAGTATTGCGAATCTTAAATTGATCTACGTGTGAAATATATGGGAAAGCATTGAATGTGGACGTTATTAGTGTGAATTTTAATTGCTTTGAGAAAAAAATACATGTATAGAGAGATGCAAAAAGAGTTTCATAATAAATTCTGTAACTAAAGTCTTATTTGATTAATTATTATGAGCCGTATCGATAAGGAGGTCATTAATTCGGTACTCGCTAGCTTCGATTGTGTTGCTTTTTTATTTTATAGGCTGTAACTCGACGGTGTTCCAATTTTAATTGAACAATAAAATTTCTAAGTGGAATAAAAGTAAAAAAACCTTGTTGATTTGTCATGTGGTAATCTACGTCATCGTAGATTATTATTAACCAATTTTAATGGTTATTTTTAATTGAATGTTGCATAGATTGGGAGTAGTTCTTAATAAATAAAAATAAAAAACTTCTATAAAAATATTATACAAATAATATAATGACTCAATATGCTTGTTAGATAATTAAGCGAGCAGGCAGCGTGATGAAGTAAGCTCTGAACCTTCTCCTCGAAAGGATAGAAGGCCTTAGCCCAGCAGTGGGACATTTACAAATTTTTAATTTACCCAGGTTTTAATTCCAGCCATTTGACTCTCGAGGCTTAAAGAATACAAGTGTCAAAATAGCGTATCACCGTAAATCGGTTTTAAACATTTTACGTGTGGGATACGAAATGAGTTTTCGCAGAATAGCACAGCAGATTATTATCATAAAAATCAGCCTAAGATACCTTTTTATCACAACATCTGATAATATGCAAAAATTAAAATTTATCGTGACTAAGTAGCGATTGCTTAGCGATTTTTTTTTATATGAAACCGCAAACTTGCAACTGATGCTACTTGCACAATATGTAATTATATAGAACTTATATTGTTACAAATTTGGGCAAGTATTACTACTACAATTTTTTATGATCTCTACGTGTTTTTGAGGCTTGAGAGTGTAGCACAGGTAACTGAACATATACCAGCATTGCATTTATCAATTTAAGAAACAGGTAATTAATTTTTTTTTTATCTGTATGTCGTCCGTTACGCTCTGACAATTTAACACGTAAGGTTAATTACATATTTTGCAATAACCTTGCTTGTCTTCTTGGTTTTTGTTTTGATTTTAAGCGTTTTTTCATTTTACCATTGAATCGAGTTAAATATTTGTATTAAGTTTTGAAATGAATAATTTACTTTATACCGTTAACAAAGGTAGTCAAATACATTACTCATTGCTATCTGACTTTATCAATTTCTTACGAGATGTTATCGAAATTGAATATGATACGACTAAAAATAAAATGTAACTCGAAAATCAGGACATACTGACACTTTATGATGTAAGATAAGATGATTGGTGAATTATACGCGTTCATTAAAGACACAATTATAGTTAGCGTTGCCGACATGGCCCAGTGGCTTAAAAATGACACCCAAAATTTCTGGTTGATGGGTGAACACCACTGAATTTCTTATGCGTATAATTTCGTTCTCGGTGATGGTGGAAGCTATCATGCGTGGGATGGAAATTTGCCGCTTGCGTATTCACCGACGGTAGTCATGTAGGAATTATATTCTTGAGATACAGAGAACACAACATCACTCGCGCAAATTTTGCGCGTGGACAAGAAAGATTAATTTAAAAACAGTTTCCAGCTAGTTTGTCGCTGTTCACGAGTAGCTCGGTGGTAGAGCCTTGTGCAAGCTCGTCTGGGTAGGTTCCACCCAGTCGTCAGATATTCTATCGCAAAGCAGCAGTACTTTGTATTGTTGTCTTCCGGTTTGAAGGGTGTGTGAGCCAGAGTAATTACAAGCACAAGGGACATAACATCTTAGTTCCCAAGGTTGGTGGTGCATTGGCGATATAAGCGATGGTTAACATCTCTTACAATGCCAATGTTTATGAGCCTTTGTGACCACTTACCATCAGGTGGCCCATATGCTCGTCCCTACCTATAGAATAAAATAAATAAATAAATAAAAAATGTTGATCAACTATTGCTCAACAAATGTTTACCATGAATACGGCTTACGCTAGCTTTACGCTAAAATTGCTAATCGGACTTGCGTGGCTATAATCGATCTCGTAATACGGTAAATTATACCATGAAAAAAAAAATCTAGCAAATTAGGCTCACCAGTTATGAATAATAATTTAATGTAGCAAAATAAATAATTAACAATTAATTATAAAAAAATGTTTGCTTGTAACAATTAATCACGATACCCAAATACCAAAAGATTACAACCTATAATTAAACCCAACGTGGCAAGAACTTTATATCGTACTCTTAACATTATCGAATAATTTACATCTCACTTTAAATGAAATCATTTTAAAGCAAAAAATATCTCAATTGCCATACCTACTTAATAACGTTAATGTTTTATTTAAAACGACACTTAATTGTTATTGAATACTAGTTTTTCTAACATAAAATACATAGATATATATAATAATAACAGCCCTCCAGACCGATTTCGGCCACGGCGGCCACTCTCAAGAGAAATTAGCTAACTGTGCAGGACATATTATACACTCTCTTTTCCGTAACTCTCATAACCCGATGGGACGGCAATCCGACACGACCGGAAAGAGTTCAGGCGCAGGACCAACGGCTTAACGTGCTTTCCGAGGCACGGGAGTGTACACACTTCCAACTTCCAGACTCCGGGCTGCTACTGAGAAATTTCGATAGAAAATCTCAATAACATTTTATTGGCCCGACCTGGGAATTGAACACCGTGTCTGCTGCCTCACATGTAGCCACTAGACCAACGAGGCAGTCAAAGATAAATATAATAACAGTTACATTTAGAAATATTATATGCTATGCCATCCAATTTTAAATCTCAATACAAATGTTTATTTATTGAAGTCTCATTTGAATAAAAAATATGTATAAATTAATATAAATATATCGCTTAAGAGGATCGATTTCTGTCAAGGAATCTTATTAAGAGATCCAACTGCACAGGATATATTATATAGCACAAGCATGTGCGCAAACATAAGTACACTACCATTCATACACATTAAATGGGATGGCAAATTCGAAGCCATCAAAGAGCTGAGACGCAGGACCAGCTTTAAGTGTTTTCCGAGTCACAACACTGCAAACATTGCAACATTCCAGATTTTGGAACTGTTGAGAATATCATGATTTTATCCCAGGGATCTGTACGACATCTAAAAGACTAATTAATTATAAAACTAAATGAGATATCAAAACTTTTAAATAAAAAATGTTGTGTTGACGTCCCAGTACAATGAAAGGGAAGCTTATGTGTAGTCATATAAAACTGTATCACGTCTCGAACAAGATGCGATTGTAGTCGACCTTGCACCGAATCTATGCATTTGTCTTAATGTTTTTGCACCTGAGATGGTATCTCGAGCAGTCTTGCATCCGGCGATTGTACTGAGGTTTATTCAGTTTTTGTTTAACAACAATACACATTTACGTATAATATTATATTAATTTTATAACGACATTGCTCATTGCGGATGATATTAATCGAGGGCCTTGGGTTCAAATCTTTTAGTGTTTTAATTAATCTCGTTCAAATATAAGAGGTAGTGTTTTATTTATGTTCTTTTAAAGTTTAAAGGCTTGTTCCTGTGAAACGTATAATTAATTTATCGATCAAACATAGGCTCTGTAAGAAATACATATTAACCAATCCTTAAATCGTCAATGCGTCACTAACTTAGGGAACTAAGATTTATGCTCCTTCTGCCTTCTGTATATAGTTCGCTCCACTTGAAACTGGAACACAACAATATTAATTATTGCTATTTTGCGGTAGAATATGTGATGAGTTGAACCCATTTTTAAATTACAAATATTTGTAAAAAAATAAAAGGCACTTTTATGAAATAACTAGCTGCCCGTCCCGACTTCGTACGGGTAAAATAAGGATTTTATCACTGTGCATTTTTTTATCAATAAGATATAAACATTCGCCCATACAGTACAGTGTATGTGTACATATTTTTTCATTTATTGGAAAAAGGTTCTTTTACCACTGCAAAGTAGAGTGACCGGGCAGAAATTGTTATGTTATATTTAAATTTGAATAAATTACTATTTTCATAAAGTATTAAATGAAATTTATCAATTTTAATTCTTACTTTACATTTCTGAATTGAAAAATAACATAAAACATACACATGTGAAAGGGAGAGTTGTATAAGAAGGGCAACACTTTTTGGTGTAATAAAAAAAGTAAGAAATATTTTAGCTTTTTTTTTCGCGTTTCCCCGCATGAAGTGGGGGGTATGTGGGGACCACCGGCGCTGAAGGTGCCGGAATACCCACTAAAAAACCAGCGGTATCCTCTCCGTCTGGTCGGGGGGCGCCACGGGATCGCTTGCGCATGCTACCGTGACGCCCCGGTGTTCCCGGATACAGGGAACCCCCTTAGCCCCGGTGGCTGTTAAGGTGCGCATAGCGCTTACGCCTTCTCCCCGGTCTTCTTCGACAGATCGAATCAGCGGAGGCAATTTCCTCGCGCTTCCGCTCCGTAGCCTCCTTTTGCGACATGACACTCTCGCAGCAGGAGACCATTTCCAACCAGCACCGTGCGTGCTGCGTGCGTGGTGCTGGTTGCAGCTTGGCGTTAATCCCTCTCGGCAGCGAGAGATCTCCACCGACTATTACCGCCAGGGTATGCCTCTGAGGCCCCACGCAGCACACTCCGAAGAATAATTTCCTCCTGACCGATTTCGACCGCGATGGCCAATATCAAGAAAGATTTGCCAACTACGCAGGACGTATTACAGTGCGAAACATAGGTGCACTCTCATAATCCGATAGGATGGTAAACCGATGCGAAGTTCAGATAAGAGGCAGGACCAATGGCTTAACGTGCCTTTCGTGGTACGGGAGTGCGACAAATATACAGAATATAATCATTAAAAATTTACATTTTAAAACACGTTTTAAGTTAAAAAAATATCGCAAAGAACTTCGTTCCTCCCGGGGGTACCCCGGTCGCACATTTTTTATTATATTTTCAGGTTCTGTCTACGGTTTTGTATGTGCGCATGTTCATCGTACAATGGTCTCACACTATGATATAGACCTTTTTGAAAAAGTTGGCCCGTTATTTGTTTTTTTTTATTATAATAGGCCAAACGCATGTACATAAGTACACGCACATTTTTGTTATTTAACTTACCTTTTACAATATTTTTCCTTAAGAATAATAAAGTAGAAATACTTTTAATATTAGTAATTAATAATAATAATAATTACAGCACTGCAAATTTATAATAAATTTAGATGAGAATTACACGGAAATGATAAAATGTTACTGATAAAATGATAATTGTAAACGTCACTACTGCGATCGATGTACTAACAATAATAATGGCTGATTTTTTTCTGAAAACTGTGTAAGAAATGAGATACAGCTTATTGCAAGAAAGACAGCAGAACGCTCCCATCTCTACTCCGTGCTGCTTATATGGTGAGAAGTGACACCAATAGACCCCTGACGGGGATAACTGATCAAGTGTTAATTGATCCAGTTATCGACCGAGGTTGAAAATGATTGAATTACTAATATCACTATTAAAAAATAGGGGTTAATGGTAGAAGGATGAAAATTTGGGGTTGTATGTATTTTTTAATGCCACATAATAAAAAAATAAATACAAAAGAATTTGTGCAAAAACTGAAAAAAATTTTTTGGGGTGAGCCACCCTTAACACTTAGGGCTATAAAAATTAGTTATAAACCTATTCTCATACCTACAGAATATACATATAAAATTTCATCAAAATCGGTCAACCCGTTTCGGAGGAGTATAAACACTAAAACTGTGACACGAGATTTTTATATATTTATTTAATTTTACAAAAGTTTTGTTTACAATTTTAATACCAGCCCTGAATTCCAAACTAGCTTTCGCTGTGTTTTGGAAGTCAGTTCCTTCCCCGATTTTAGGTTCATAATTGTTTCTTATTACATTAAAAAAAAAAAAAAATAATAATAATCAAAAACACAAAAAAGACACTATTTTTTACCAATGAAAGTAATGTAATAAATTAAACAATTAATTTTATATGAGCACGCATGTGTGTGTAAGCGTATGTCTGTATATGTGTATTTATGTGTGACGTTGCGTGCTATGAGTGGATTTAGTAATATATGTATATATGCAACAATTATTTAAGTTTTATTTCAGTTTTTTTTTTTTAAATTACAATAGTCTTAAGTCAACAACTGCTCAGTTTCCTTATAATCAAGGTCCCTAAGCCATCCTTTAATTATTTTTTTAGTCTTATGATACCTACGAAGACATTGATATATAAATAGTTTGCGTACAGATAACACTTCAGCTTTTTTGTAAAGTACGTGTGATTGATACATAGATGTAGTTGTAGATTGAAGGGATTTACACATGATTAAAATCATTATGGAATTAGTAGTTTAAGGGAAAAATACTAGTGTGAACGCGGCTTAAGAATCAAACAATTTTACTGCAAGTTAATAAAAACTAAACGAGAAGCATTGACATCAGTGACAGAAATTTTTTGGCGTTTTAGGAATGTGTTGCTTATATAAATTAAATAAAAATTTGTTATGAAAATTAAAAAATAATTCTGTCTGAAAACAAGCGAACCCTTATTTTTAATTATGTTAATTTAAAACATCAAGGTTAAAACCGTGACGCGAACGATTTCGTTAAACCTTTTGTTCGGACACGTGGGATCGGTTATCGCGACTTGAATTTATTAGATTAATTAGTCAAAATTATCCTTAATTAGTCGACTTTAATGGTCGTGATTTTACATGATCGTATTCGAGTTTTTGTCGAAAAACCTTTGTGTTATACAAATGCATAGTCAAATTTTGTTTTAAAATTCTAATTTTATGTTATTTTTTTATTTCAGTTAATTTGAGCTGCTCTTCTCACTAACCTAAACTAATTAATTACTTCATATCTTTAAAAATAATTCATTATAGTAGTACAAGTACGGTCACGCTCGAACCCTGACAAGACAGACGTTTATTTTTATCAAAATCATATAATTATACTTATTAATTTAAAGTTACCGCCGGTCTGGAATTATGATTTTATCGAAAAAAACCAGTTAGTAATAATAAAATCGTGTCACAACTGACATTAACCCTTTGTAATACTCCCATGATCCCAGACAAGACTAAGAAGAGGTAGACTTACTACATAAATGTATAAACAATTATAAGACATAACAAAAACAAATTAAAACAAAACACGGTTTCGCTGGTTTTTCACAGGACAGTGTATCTTTTTTCCGAACCGGTGAATTTTTCTAATTTGACAACCAATAAATAAGTGTAATATTTTACGTTGAATGAAAAGGATATTGATTTGATTTGATTATTATTATTGTATTAGTATTTGGAATTAGTGTCACATATATCTTTAACTATTTTATCATTTTTCATTTTGTAGTAAAGGAAAACATGAATATATAAATAAATAGGCACCCACGATACAGGACGATGTGGTTACCATAGGATATATCAAAAAATTTGCTAATCAAACATTTTTTTCATTTCATTTTAATATTCAATATGTAATATACGTAAAGATTTAGTTCTCTACTACAAAGTAAAAGATTACCTTTTTTAACAATGAGATCGCTTTTTGTATCATTGTCTTCTGATTTCCGTATTTGTAAACTTTTGCAACAAAATAAATTTGTTGGTAAGCAGTATTATATTTATACGACAGAAATTGTATCCATAAAGAGCGACCACAATTTGATTCACGAAAAATTAAATCCGTTGTCTATGTTCGTAAGTCAAGGCTTAGACACAAAAGCCGGCTGAGACATTGTTCTCGTGAGAATATCGTTGTAATGTGACATAATTTGCGGTAATAATATAATGAGTATAATTTATATTTAGTGCAAGGCCAATTTAGAGGTTATACGAATGTCAGATTGTCAGATTCGTTAATGTGCGCTGCGTCAAGGTTTAGAAATTACAATAGGTACATAATTTGATTTCACCATATTGTTTGAACATTGATATATATGATTCATAACATCTTATGTAATCCTTTTAGATTAAAAGTTTTACTGTTAGCAAAGCTGGAATACAAAAAAATAAAAATAAAATAAGAGACCAAATTTTAACTACAACGTCCGGCAATTGATATTATCTTTAAATATATCTATATTTATAATACAAACTTTTAGATATTCATTTAAGAAAACATACAATGTGATGACACTTATTAAATAGCAAAATAATATAAAATAAAACATCCAAAATGGCAAACTTTCGTGTCTATATAAGTCCATACCAGGTCAGTAGAGCTGTTCTGTATAAACAAACATGAAACTAAACGCACAACGTGATGGGCGGTGGTACTCACTTACCCTCAGGCGGCGCGCAGTGTCCATCTTTGCTATATTGAATTTAAAAAAAAACTTTGTATGAATTTTGGTGTGGTCGTCCATTTATCAATTACATCACAACTTACGAATGTAATAAAGTTATTGTGTTTTATGTAATTACTTATGTAACACTCGGTCGTAGAGCTTTGTGCAAGATCGTCTGGGTAGGTACCACCCACTCATCAGATATTCTACCGCAAAACAGCAGTATTTTGTATTATTGTGTTCCGGTTTGAAAGGTGAGTGAGCCAGTGTAA
Organism: Nymphalis polychloros; assembly: GCA_905220585.2. Taxonomy (NCBI): domain Eukaryota; kingdom Metazoa; phylum Arthropoda; class Insecta; order Lepidoptera; family Nymphalidae; genus Nymphalis; species Nymphalis polychloros. Next base: position 12,508,731 of record HG992255.1, on the reverse strand, counting down.
TTACAGGCACAAGGGACATAACATCTTAGTTCCCAAGTTCATCCCAAGTTCCAAAGTTGGTGGCGCATTGGCGATGTAAGCAATGGTTAACATTTCTTACATTGCCATTGTCTATAGGCGTTGGTGACCATCAGGTGGCCCATAACCTCGTCCTCCTACCTATACAATGAAAAAAATGTAAGTTTTGACATCAACTGGAGGGGCTTATCACATCTTATTGTATGTATGTATGTATATGTATTATTATCAGAATCTATTGTTAATATATTTATTTATTTTGGTAGTAAATTTTTTGTATCTTAATAATAAACACCCATTTAAAGTATATAATATAACAAAACAAGCGAAGTTAGGGCCTCTCAGTAGTATGTCATAAACATAGATCGTTAAATAAATCGATTCCAACTCGATTTTAATGTTGTAAACTCGAAACATTTAAAACGATTAATAATTATACGAAAAGAGATATTTATTCAAATGTAATATAGTTCAATGTTGTTTTATTCGACAACTGTTGTATAATGTAAATGATGTCATTGATTAAATCGATAACTCGTATCGGTAAAAAAAAACAAATTCAAATAAATTCCCGTAGCGTTGATTTCAAAACAATTAATAAGAGATGTAACTTAAAACTCAGTCTACAATTATACAAAATTAATATAAACATGTAAATCTATGGGCGTGCTAGATACCGTTTATGGGCTTGTTTCCATTTACATTTAATTGATACCTTGTTTATTAGAGTGTCGGAGCCGAGATATCGTCGTGGAGACGTTTAACTTAAGTAAGAAAGTAACAGCTTTAAAACCCACAGCAAGCTAAGGCCTTCTTTCCGTTTGAGGAGATGTGGTTTGGTTTATTCCACCACGCTGCTCCGATGCGGGTTGATACATATGCATAATTTCTGTGAAATTAGATATATACAAATTTAATTTTCCATTCATTCAATCATTGTCAAACAGTGAAAGTCTATTAATCCTAACTAATAAATATTATAAATGCAAAAGTGAGTTAGTTGTAGGTTGTTACTAGTTGTCGTTCTTTGTTTGATTAAGTTAAGATTGTTTAGGTGGTGTATACGATTTAAAATCGTGTCGTGTGTAAATGTGATCGCGCTCGATTGCGTTCTGGATCTGCGTGCGTTATATTTGTTCAATTAGCGGCATCGTTCCCATGTCAGTTCGTTGCCTCCTCGGTGTCATTTCGTCGCCGTCCTGCGGAGAAAACGCAATATTTAAATATTAAATCGGTAATAATTTAGGCATGATCGTGCGTATATTTATAATATGTGATTATAATTACATTTTTAACTTTATAAGTAATTATGTGGGTCACGGGTTCATGTCGTGTTATGGCACAACATTTGATGTGGTTTTGAAATTTGAATATTTTCCTAATCGTATAGTAGCACGATTTAATAATTTAATATACAATAAAGTATCATAAATATTGTCGACAAACTTTGTAAAAATATTCCTAATTCATAAATATTTCAATACACATCACGATCGCATCGTCTAAATATGCCGAATTACAATTGATAAAACAATTATTTGAACCATATTATGTTATTTGTTTTGTTGACTATGAGATACTTACCCGAGGGGTATAGAACTGAGTACTACTAATTTTTTATATGGCTTATTATTAAGCGCATATCAAGCGCACGTTACTATCTCAACCATATAAATGATAACGAAAAGTATACTATTAAGAGCTAGCTGTAGCTTACACATCGCGCTCTACAACTGTACACTACACTACACAAGTATGATTTTAGTCCAAAGTTTTATATTAAATGATAAGCGTTAAGTGCGACTTTAGTGTAATCTACCGACTGACGGTTCAACGCCAGTAATAGTGTCAGCGCTCAATTTAACTATATCAACTATTTTAGCAGCACAAATAGTATTTTTTTTAATTTTGAAAATGGTGCTGATGGACTTGAATGGTGCTGGACACGATGTCCATATGCCGACCTCGGCGATTTAAAGACCCGCAGTAGTATATTTATATATGAATATATCCTGTGTTACGTCCTGCACAATTAGCCAATTGCTCTGGCCATGGCTGAAATCGGTCAGGGGTCCTGTTTCAGTTTTATACGAAACGAAATAATACACACCTTATAAATGACGATGCCTTTATCTATGTATAAATATTTTATCATTCAGTAACAGCCTGTGAATGTTCCACTGCGGGGCTAAGGCCTCTTCTCCTCTTTTGAGCTGAAGGTTTTGGAGCTTATTCCACCACGCTGCTCCAATGCGGGTTGATGGAATACACATGTGACAAACTTTCGGTGAAATTTGACACGTGTAGATGTTTTCCTTCACCGTCAAGCACGAGATGAATTATAATGACAAATTAAGCGAATGAAATCAGTGGTTTGAACCCACGATCATCGGTTAAGATTCACGCGTTCTTACCACTGGGCCATTTTATCATTACTGGATATCAAATCTGCAATATGTCAGCACGGAAGCAATACGTATTGAGCACAGCGTCAATATTAAATATTAAATGTTATGTTTTCGAAATAATTTAACGACAAGTCATTACACTTAATATGAGAGTTTCAAATCTTCCATTTCGTCCGTAACTGTTCATATATTTCCGACGTATTTCATATATTGTGTATGACATAATATTCCATGTAACTTGAGTGTGTGTTATTAAATGTCATTTCTATTATTTTATGAGTTGAATGAACAGACGGCTGTGTGGTCTCGAATATATGTGATTTATAGCCGTGATATACATATTTGGAATAATAATGAGGTTATAATTATGTAGTAAAATTGTTTGAGATATATAAATTAATATATTTTAAGTAATTTAAATATGACATTTACATTTGTTGTTTCGTTCGGTTGGATCGACTTGTTTACTTTTTGTAGAATTCATTCTTCTGATTTTTTTTGGTTTAGTCATATAATTAAATTATGTAATAAAACTAATTTAGCTATGCACATAATATGTTTTTTAAACGGTTAAATATTGTTAATAAATGCTTTAAAAAAAATTACGTACAATTATGTAAATTATAAAACTACTGCTTACATATACGCTACTGCCTATATATATTACACTTAATAAATGTATGTACCGTAAGAATTTACATTAAAGCTGTAAAAATAAATAAATACTAAGTACAAATCGTGACCGCGTGGAATAGTAGCCACAATGCTTGTATTTCGCCTTTTATATATAATTTTGTTTCTCAAAAAATAAATAAATTAGGCCGCTGTTTGTCTCTTTCGTGATATAAGATTCTACAAATATCGTATCCAAAAAGCGAACACATAAAAAGCTTATATCCGGTTTCAACGTATAAACAAAAACCTTCGGATATAAGAAACCTCACATTGCGGACCAAATCTTATTCCAAATAAGTATGAGAAAAAACAAAAGATTCTTAATCGATTTGAATTCAATGTGCTGTATCTAATTTGTCAGTTTGCCGAGCCGCGGTCCGACAATTAATCCAGTCCGATTTCGAAAAACTACACCAAGACATACTTACACGTGTACAGCTCATTTGAAGCCTTATTCACATGGCAATAAGAACTAAAATCGCGTTTCAATTGTTTCCCCGCCAGCAAAACAAATGATGTGACATTGTAAAATCGTCGTGTCGTATGTATTATTTATGTGTATGCATGTACATCGGTTTTATAACGCCCATGTTTCGACACGAGAGGTAATGGTAATAATCAATTTTGAGAGGTTTTTTGTCATTGTATAGTTCTCGAGGTGAGGACGGAGAGATAGTATATCGAGTAGTTAATTATTTAATGTATTACGTCCGTATAATGTTACGTCTGACACTATTAAGGATTATCTGTTTGATTTCGAAAAAAGTATACCTCAATTTGAAAAACTATTAAATACGAATACTCTAATAAAGAAATACTCTAGCCACTAAAATAAAGCACTTCAATGTGTTTAGACAGATTTCTAATAACATTCTTAATTAGATATATTTCAGTTATTGTGAGCTATCGAGTAACGTAACTATCGAGTAAATAAAATACATACATAAAAGCAGATGACCACAAAGACGTATTATCTTTTTTTTATAGCATATGGGCCACCTGATGGTAAGTGGTCACCAACGCCCATAGACATTGGCATTGCTTACATCGCCAATGCGCCATCAACCTTGGGAACTAAGATGTTATGTCCCTTGTGCCTGTAATTACACTGGCTAACTCCCCCTTCAAACCGGAACATAACAATACCAAGTACTGCTGTTTTGTGGTAGAATATCTGCTGAGTGGGTGGTACTTACAAGGACGAGCTTTCACAAAGCTCTACCACCAAGTGTAACGTATTATCGTTTTAATATGAGAGAAAGGGAACTTTTAATAGAGACTATAATTTTTTGACTGCCTCGTTGGTCTAGTGGCTAAATATAAGGCTGCAGACCCGGTGGTCCTGAGTTCAATTCCCAGGTCGGGCCAATAAAAAGTTATAGGGATTTTCTGACAGAAAATTCTCAGTAACTGCCCGGAGTTTGGAAGGTGGAAGTGTATACACTCCCGTGCCTCGGAAAGCATGTTAAGCCGTTGGTCCTGCGACTGAACTCTTTCCGTCGTGTCGGATTGCCGTCCCATCGGATTATGAGAGCTAGGGAAGAGAGAGTGCATCCGTGTTTGCGCACACACTTGTGCACTATAATATCTCCTGCGCAGTTGGCTAATCTCTCTTGAGATTGGCCGCCGTGGCCGGAATCGGTCTGGAGGACCTTATTATAAAGTAAAATACTTTACGTCGTACGTTTTTATTTTAAAACATTTAAACCTCCTAAAGTATAAAAACCACGTGACTTTGAGCTCTGACATTTTTTTAAACAGGAGGCTCTACGCAATTGTTCTTGACTAGAGAACCTATTATCCAGGGCGCCGAGTGCGACCGGTCATCGGAATACCCACTAAAAAACCAGCGGCTAATTTCTCTTGAGATTGGCCGCCATGGCCGAAATCGGTCTGGAGGACCGAATTGAAAGTTTTTTTTAATATATCTTGTTGTAATTTCTAATTTCAAATCTTAACAAGATTTTAACATCAATTAAAATCTATTAGATAATTAACGAAACATGTTGAAGATGTTTTAACAAAATCACACGAAGTTTTTCTCAATCGCTTAATCGTACAATCGCCTTTCTATTTTCACACCGATATTTTTTACCTAATAACTTTTTGATGAATGACATTTTCATGTATAACGCAAAATTATCTTAATATTAAATCATTTCGTGTACATAGAGTCTATAATCGCTTGGGACTGTTCCGAGGTATCAACTGCCGTACACCATATCGCTATTATTTATTGATTTGTTAATAAATTTACTGGTTTTCATTATATGACAGATGTTATATAGGGTTAAGTGAAACCAAACCTTTGTGTAATGTGTATATATTATTTGACTAAGGATGAAGACACACGTGAGTTCATCTTAATGCGTTATAAGTCGTTCAAGTGCTATTTATGTTAAAGGCAAGTGGTCACTATCGCCCATAAAAATAGTAACGATTCCTTACATTTCTAATACGCTACAAAACTTTGGAAACTAAGATGTCTCCTGTGCCTGTAGTTATATTGGCTCACTCACCTTTGAAACAGAAATACAGTAAAGTGCTGCTGTTTAGCGGTAAAATATTTGATGAGTGATAACCCAGACATAATCATGTATGTGCAAAATCTATAAAAAATGTCCTTACACCCTAATTATTTACTAGTAGTTAGGAAATATCATTATGATAGTTTTAATTTTTGTATTAGTTTTTTAAATCATTACCAAATATAATTAATCCAGATACTACTTGATTATAAATATATCAATCAATAAAGTAAGGCAAAGTTCATAAATAAAATCAAAGCAAGAACAAACACTAAGACTGTTAGTTTAAATTTATTTCAAATGTGCGTATGTGCTCACCCTTATGTCGGTGTGAATGAATTTTATCGTAGAAAGTTTGAAAGGTCAATATTTCCATTTAAAAGAACGTAATAAATATAAAGATAACTCTACAACAATATCTATTATCGAAACTGAGTTTTAACAGGAAAACGTGAAATTATTCACAGTCGATGTAAAACTAGGCGTTCAAATTTATTCGATTCTTTATTATTTCACGAATAAGAATGGACTATTTTATTGTTATACGTTCATATCGATCTTTGAAAGCGGGATTTTGTGTTAACTGGAACATTTTTGAATTTCGAACAACTGGTATTATTTTCGCTTTTTACGCTGCCATTTTTTTTTGAGACCTGGCTTATCGAAGTTTAAGTATCGTACCTAATAAGCCAAGCATAAATAATAACTTATATAAATTAACTTAGCTGTGCCCTAGGTATACATATCACCTTACCTATATATTACTGACTGGTTTAGTGACTAGATATAAGATCACAGAACCTGAGGTCCTGGGTTCAAAGCCCGGGTTGGGTCAGTAAAAAGTTATTGGTTTTTCTATCAAAGATTCTCAGTTACAGCCAGTAGTCTGTAAGTTAGCAGTATGTTTCTCCAGTGCCTCGGAAAGTACGTAAAGCCGTTGGTCCTGCGCTCGGATTCTTTCCGATCGTGTCGGATTGCCGTCCCATTGGATTGCGAGAATGAGGGAATAGAGAGTACATCTGTGCTTGTACACACTCTTGTTCATGTTTGTACAGTCAGCGGAATGTCAATATAAATAATAGTTTATAATTCTATGAGACGAGGTGATTTATTCGTCGATATTTGAAAAAATCTAGGCCAACTGTGTTAAACATTTATAGTTTTCTTAGCATGTACATAACTCTGAATAAACAAATCATACCAAAGAACAGAAATATTGAAAATATCACTATCGACTCTTTAATATTGTAAAATACGAAACCCGTTATGATTAACCAACATTGTGGTAAATGTATATTACCAAACACTTTCTAACAAATATGGTAATCGTTTATCAAATCACCCTATTTGCTTGTTGAACTTCAGCACATATAAGCCTATTCCACAATTAGGCCTAGCTTGCATGTCGCGCGACATCGTCGCGATACGAATCACGTGATTTACGCGCATGCGCGCCGCGATGTTATCAGCAACACGCCACCGATCGTCCTTTTAGGTAATGAGCTGGAATTAAAGAGGTCGGAATTTTTAGTCTAGCTGTAACATAAATAAATGCTTAATTGAAAGCAATGTTTGGGGTTAGATCTAAGTTTATGATTAAATATTTAATGTAAATAATTTTAAACAAAGATATCAAGCTATTTTACGAAGAAAATGAGTGTTATAGTATTATTTTATATGACAATTTAATATAATATCGTTTTACTTATTAATATAATAACCTTTATCATCATCATCAGCCTTTCGTCGTCCACTGTTGGACATAGGCCTCTCCAATGGCACGCCACTGAGCTCGAGCTCAGAGATTGAGCTATTATATTATTCGAGCTCAATAACCTTTATAAATGTATTAATTCCAAAATTCAAAAAAATACTTTTATAGTAACTGCTATAAAAGGATATAATTAATATAATTTTAAGGTTCCTAATATAATAAATTTTAACCTTCACCAATAAAGTCACCGAGATTTTAAGTTTGTAAAATAATCAATTTAAGCGAAGCGATGGATGAGTAAGGCGGGGAGCTCTCTAATACATGGAAGATATTAGTTGCACCGTTTTAGGTGTCAATTACTCAGTGTTAGAATAATACTTTCTGTCCCACGATTTCTTTGTCTCAGGCCAAACCACATATCAGATCTTTGTTGTCTGGGTCCCTATTACAATCGGCAACAATTTGCGAAATTTCATAAATACATCACACTAGTCTATTCCTTATTTATCTAATCTTAGAGCTGGATTTTCCTTGTGTGAATTTAGTCAAGTTCTCGGCTTTAATATCGTGTCACCGAAGTGACACATGTAAACCAATAAGTCAACGGTAACTACATAAGCTGTGGTCCTTAGAATATAAATTTTATTGGTGCTTGAACGTTGCCAATAAAAGGATTGTCGTCTTCATATTATATATATATATTTAAAATTTGTGTATATATATGTTAAAATTATTAATTTATTATTTTTTACCAACACTTACCGGCAAACGATGACAAAAATAAGCTATCACAGTTTGCACATTATTCGGCAATAATATTAATAATTGGAGTTAAATAAAAGATTATAGAAGTATATAAGGCATCATTATTGTTTTTTTTGAATGTCTTTGTGATATTCGTTTGATAATTAACGTATATGTATGTATTTTTTATTTAAATAGAAGAAGTGACTTATATAATTCGAAAGGTACAATACGTCAATAAATGATGGAATTACAATTGGTCAAATGTCGTCCAAAAACATTGGCGAATTTTACAACATGCAATACAACACAAAAATAAAGATATCTAGTTTTGTCTGGCCTCAAAATAAAGTTAGTCATAAAACTAATTACAGAATACTTTATTAAATATTAAAAAATTGGAACCACATGCAATTCTTAATTATGACAATTGAACATTGAATATTTAGTTAACATTTTAATTATCTTATAACACTCAGGTTTACTATAGAATTCATTTACATATATTTCAATACATTTTATAGTTCTCTTGAATAATGTTATAACTACATACTAGTATTAAAAGTTCGAAATTACTATGTAACATGATTGAATGTCAAACGGTTTCCAAGGCCCTACATTATGAGGACGCGTTAATTAATTTACTACGAATCGCGATAGTAAACGACCGTCCTGTAGTAACCTTGACTTGGCTACCATTCGTCATCGCTCCTTTCTTTGTTGAGGTCAATAGACAATGGCTACCATTCGCCCCATCCTGGCCTTAGTTCTCAGTGACAAACACCCTACATTCAATTACCATTCGATAATAAACTTTACTGTAACAACTTTGGGCTCAATTTTAATTAGCTGGTACATTGGAAGTTACAATCCTTTCACGGTAAAGGGTTATTCTAATGTGGAATTTGGAGGTCACGATTGTTCAGATTCACCAACAATATTGGATTTGTTCCAAGCGGTGCAACGACAATGCATCTTTGTTGGCAGCCAGCGAGGTCATCATTGCCTTGAAGACTTGCTTCCGATCTGATCGTAAATAGCTTTATTGTTTAATTGTAACTAATCGCTGCTAAGGCTGCTTGGCATCCTTTCATTTTTGCATTTTATTAGCTGACAAGTTTTGATGAACATATTACTCATTATGCATTGGTTATAAATATGGGGTACTAATAATATAAATATGAAATTGAGTTGATTTTGTGTGTCGCCATTAATTTTAGATGGAAATATAAAAATGTCCAAGGTTAAATTTCAATATTGAAAATATTTGTTTAATATATTTTTTTCATGAAAATTTGAAGTTATTATATTATATAATAAATATAAATTCTCTACTTTTAAATGAGATTAGGAATAAATGTTAAGGCAACATGTGACTAATTATATAAACGCTTAAACATTACATTAATATACAAAATAAGTAGTTTTCATAAGACATTATAAGTTGTGTATCAAAACAGCAGGCATGTTCAGGTACCAGGGCAACATAAACAGGTGGAGGGCCGAAAAAATAAAAAAGGTTGGTTCATATTAATCGCAATAAAAGGCGGTGACAGGGCATAAATACGATATGGCGTATCGGTGGTGCGCCGATCAAACTGCGCACAATAAGTAAAACTTTATCGTTGATCGACGCGCGCGCCTGTAAATCACGGGGCGCGCGCTCGCTGCCATGAATCGTACGGCCGAAAAGGTTGCGTTTCTCGGTCTAATTTAGCTATGCATTTTTTTATAAATTGGAGGCTTATGCAATGTTAAAGATAATACTTTAATGTACGAAAATCGCATACCTTTTTCGTATTGCTTATTATTGGTTAGTGTATAGGTTCCAATTTCTAGTATCATATTTTTATTAGTATTTCTCATAGTTCAATATGTTTATAATTTCTACAGATATTTCGGCAAGTTTTCACACAATGTGAAAACGTGTCAAACGTTTGACCGTGTGACAAGTGACTGATTATTTTATTCGTTTACCTGGCGATTGTTTATATAAATATAGTATTAAGTATAAAGAAAGTGATGTTCGAAGCGTCTTCGATAGTTATCGCACTGATTTTGGCTTAAGCCTGATAGGACGTTGGTCGTGGGACATATTAGGGATTATATATTAGAAATATGCTGCCAATTTCTCTGTTCACTACCTTTCACTCACTTAGCCTTGATATCAGGGTATGATGCTTAAGTGAATCATATAGAAAAAACACGTTTTACGTAATTATGAAATATTAATATTTCTAAAATGTTATTTAATTATTATTTATATTTAATAAAATCAAGTTTCATTTAGTATCAAGGTAAAACATACGTAGAAACTAAATGTTAATGCAACAAATAAAATAAACCTCAAAATAACTTTACAGAGGCGCAAATACTTTCAAATCGCAAGTATTAAAATTATCCATATAACACTAAACCCACGCAGATGTTTCTATAATATATCTTCAAAATGTTCGTTACATAATATCGTTATTAAAAAAAAAAAAATTATAACCAATTATCAGTCAACAACAATATCAATAATGAGAGCATTTAAAAAAAAAACAACATTAATCATGACGAATCGGTCGTTGCCCGTTAACATTTTGATATTCGCAACGAATAATCGTTACGCGTAGTACTACTCGTATCCGTCAATTACACGAGCGTTACGTCATCTAATTCATCGAACTATTTTTATAATCTAAAATTTACAGCGTAGAGAAGTTAATTGCTATAAGTATGCATAAGATTAGCTTCGACACATCCCAAAAGCTTAGTAAATCTTTCGGTCCTAAAACAAAACCCTGTAGAACCTTTTACATTTGCCAATAAATAAAGAAAAAAAATTGATAGAGGTTATATTATTATCAAAAACCTGTTAATTGTTATTAAATATTAGTTTTTCTTAATCTACATAAAAATACATAGATATATATAATAATAATAGTCCTCCAGACCGATTTCGGCACGGCTGCCGCCACGGCAGCCAATCTCAAGAGATTAGCCAACTGCACAGGAGATATTATAGTGCACAAGTGTGTGCGTAAACACAGGTGCAGTCTCTTTTCCTTAGCTCTCATAATCCGATGGGACGGCAATCCGACACGACCGGAAAGAGTTCAGGCGCAGGACCAACGGCTTAACGTGCTTTCCGAGGCACGGGAGTGTACACACTTCCAACTTCCAGACTCCGGGCTGCTACTGAGAATTTTCTGTCAGAAAAACCCAATAACTATTTATTGGCCCGACCTGGGAATTGAACCCAGGACCACGCCTTATATCTAGCCACTAGACCAACGAGGCAGTCAGTCAAAAACCTTATGCCTTATATATATAATAAAAACGTAGACAAGCGTATTGTTGAGGTTGTACAAATATTTTAATTATTTTGACTAGTAAACTAATAAGGGGTAGTTTCGCACTTTTAAAAACTTCGATAAAAAATATGTATTTGCTATTTTAAAGTCAGCGAGGTCAGTGTATTCGTGTAATATATTATTAATTCGCGTTACTAAATTACTATTTGTATCGAATTGCTATTGATCGAATTAATTTTTATTAATATTTTCGAACGAGTAACGGCCATCGCATTTGAACGATGTGTTCGCAAATCAATAAATAGTACACTAAAAAGTATTTGGAAATCTTTGGTCTGTCTATTAACAGATATTACTTTGTTGTACAATTTAGTGATTCTAGTTTAATTTTTTTGGCACTTTTAGAAATATAAATCATTCGACGGTGTAGAAAATATATCGAGTACCTGAATATATTCATATATATAGGTAGGTAGATAACATATATTGATGATTATGATCCAAAAGCTATAATGATTTATTTCCGAATAAAATTGCGTGTTATACTTCATCTTAAATAAATTAACATTAAAATTAATGAATATAACTTTTGTAAGAGAAAGGTGAATACATTTTAAATCTTAAAATCGAAATCATAGCTAAGATAAAATTAAATTTTATTTATTTGCTCCCGTTTCTGAAAGACGTTTAAGATATTAATACTATTTTATTAATCTGTTATTGTTTTGGCATAAACTAAATATGAATTTATTTTATTAGTTATATTCATCGAAATAAAAAATATGTTAAATAGAATAATATTAAATGAAATTAAGAATAATATTATGTTCTCTCATGAATATGATGATATGAAAAACAAACATTCTCCATAATAATAAATAATTTCTTATCACTATAATTATCGTAATCTGTCCGAAACTTTATTGTTTCTAAGATTTTAAGATATTTCTGTATTTCCATAACTCTAAAAAGATACCGTAGTACCAGTAGTAAATGTCCCACTACTGAAAAGAGTTTCCACTTCTTTTTAAGGAGAAGATTTTTTCCGTCGGACTGCTTCATTGAGTGATGAAGGCTTGTGGCACTATTTCTAGCACATGCTCGTTTCCATTCCTTTTCTCTGCTGAACACGAGCTTGAATACAAAAAAAAAAAAAAACATCTATCATATTATATTAAAATTAATTTTAGACTATCTATATTTATTGATCTAAGTCGATAAGGTTCACTCGGTGGTAGAGCTTTGTGCAAGCTCGTCTGGGTAGGTACCACCCACTCATCAGATATTCTACCGCAAAACAGCAGTACTTTGTATTGTTGTGTTCCGGTTTGAAGGGTGAGTCAGTGTAATTACAGGCACAAGGGACATAATATCTTAGTTCCCAAGGTCGGTGGCGCATTGGCAATGTAAGCGATGGTTAACATTTCTTACAATGCCATTGTCTATGGGCGTTGGTGACCACTTACCATCAGGTGGCCAACATGCTCGTCCGACAATCTATACAATAAAAAAAAAAAAAAAAAGGATATTAGTATCATATGATTTAAATAAAAAATATAATGCTGCATAAAGTCGTATTTTCTTTTAATTTATATTTGAACTTAATATAATATTAAGCATTAACTTATTTAGATCAATAAAAATAAATGTTTATAAAAATTCAACAAGTCACGTGGAAACTGTATAAATGCCTCGATTCTGTTATTATTAATGGCTTCATTCAAATTAATACAAATAAACCAATTATGCTATTAAATTTAAAATGTCACGAAATGTCATGTCATTTTATATATCAGACAAACGTTGTGAGGTAATTTCTATAAATATATTATTTACAAACTTATATTAAATTCAAGTTTTTCTATGAGCATTCAAATATATCTTAATTGTTGTTTTTCAATCATATTAGATAGGTGAATATCGTTTTTACATTTTAAGATATCTGTCACACTAAAAAGCAGGTCAGTAGTATCTCAAAATCATTTTTAATAAAGCAGGAAGTTTTTTTTATCAGCTGTATTATACATTCGAAAACATTTCAAAATGATCAGAAAAGTTAATTCCTTCGCCACTAAGTAAATACAAAAAAAAGATGCTTCATCGTGTAATCTATCGTTATATAACTGCCTTTATATACTGGTACACTGACTTTTTAATACGGAACATAGCAGTGCTTTAATAATTATATATCAATGATAGATTGATAATACATAAGCTCTCACGAGCAATAATAAAAAATCGATCAACCAACAAACTAAAGCAATAGTAACTACAGGAACAAGAGACGCATTGATCATAAATGGATTGTTCATATTTCTTCCAGCGCCACTTATGGACCGGTGGAAAGTGGCGACCATTTATAATCAGGTGGGCCATGCGTCAGTCTACCTACCTATTAAATAAAAAATGGTCGAATTTAACTCTTTTATTTTCCATTTTTTATGTTGTTGAAACTTGAATTAATGTTATTTAAATTGGATGGCCGCTTGACCGATTTCGGCCACAACGGTCAACCTCAAGTGAGGTTAGCCAAATACGCATGATATAAAATCAACAAGTTTGTGCGCAAACACAGATGCACTCTCATAATTCGTTGGGACGGCAATCCGACACGACGGGAAAGAATTCAAGCGCAGAACGGCTTTCCATGCTTTCCTAGGAACGGAAGTGTACACAATTCCAACTTCCAGACTCCGGGCTGCCACTAAGATTATTTGAGAGAAAAACCCAATAACTTTTTTACTGGCTTGACCCGGGGCTTAACCCCAGAACCTCAAGATCTGCGGCTTTATATATCCACTAAACCAACGAGGCAGTCAATTTAAATTTATGGATTCAGTAATTAGGTATACAAATGTTGAATAATTTTATTATACTATATTTTATTGATATGTCAAGACAATAAAAGTCTTTATTAAATATGTAAGAAAAAAAGTAACATATTCAAAGGTGACAAGTATTGTATAAATGCTGATTTTAATAACCATAACTCAATGAAAATGTGTAAAAATAATTATTTATCGAAAAGTTGCTCACTATTTTAGTGATGTGCACGTAACGATCGGGACGCGATAGTACGGGACACGGTGCGTCCCGTCCTTGCGGTTATATCGCGCCACAGAACAAATCACGCGGTGCCACTAATTGATATAATCTATGCAACAACGCTTTGTAAAAACTTAACATGGCCGCGCATGGTAACAGAGAATTGTTTTTTTATTCTATCTGCGCATAAAAATTATGTTACTGCGGGTTAGAAATTATTGTCAGTGGATGGTAGCTGTTATGTGAAACTAGCCTTAATATATTTAATTACACTACAAAGTATATAATTTATATCGAGGTTAATCTTGACATTCAATAATTTTCGAAATGCAAAATGTATAAGCATATAGTATGTTTCCTGGTGGTGGCTTTGTGGAAGCTCGTCTGGGTAGGTACCACCCACTCATTAGACATTCTACCGCAAAACAGTAGTACTTGGTGTTGTTGTGTTCCGGTTTGAAGGGTGAGTGAGCCAGTATAATTACAGGCACAAGAAACATAACATCTTAGTTCCCAAGATTGGTAGAGTATTGGTGATGTAAGCGATGGTTAACATTTCTTACAATGCTAATGTCTATGGGCGTTGGTGACCACTTACCATCAGGTGGATCATAAGCTCGTCCGCCTACCAATTCAATAAAAATAATAATAATAAACGTACGTACGTACGCATTGCAATTACTAATCTAAAAAATATATTTTATGAAGCAAGTTTTTTAATAATTTATATCACTTTTATGGTTCGATAGTCACCATATTATGTTAATTCAAAAAATAACATTAAAAAGTTCTATCGATATCATATTAATGAATGTATTAATCACCGGGAACAACTCTATTAAAAAAATGTGGCAGGAAGAGTGAAATAGTATATGTTTGATTAGAAAATTGTGATATAATGTAGTTTGGGGTCATAGGCCATGTTAGTTGGAAGAAATCACCGTGAAGTATACGTCAAGATTAAATGTTATTTATTGGCTTAAATATAATAATGTAAATTATTTAAGCGATCGTATCATTTAACACTGTTTGACATGTCCAGTTTTTTATTATTGTATTTCACGGTGACAAAGTTCATATGGCTCAATGTATAAAATAGGTTTTGAGAATAAACAAAAGTGCACTCAATTGCATTTATTAATTCTAATTAAGAATGTAAATAGATTTGTTATTTGTTCTTAAAACAAGATAGGATACATTTTAAGGATGACTTATAGGGGTATTATGTGACACTACTTTCACCAGCATAGAGGAGCTTAGATACGATTGAGGATATTTCCAGTACCCTGAGTCACGATAGAAACAAAGAAAGCCTGTAAAGGCTGTGCCGGCTAGTCTTCTGGGTGATATAGTATTATGCGTAATCACATCTGTAGGTACCGCTGGTTTTAGAAGATAGATCTTTTCATATGTGTACCTATTATAGCGATTAAATAAAAAAGCGGTCCTAAGTACTATCTTAGGTATTTAGAGGTGTTTTATAATTGATATACAAAGAATATGAATTGATTGATATAATTGATTACAATATCAATGTGTTCAATTCATTCTTCAAAATCAATTATCAAAATTTTATTTTTAATTTACATTAAAGAAGGAAAATACCATTTAAAATAAACGAAACATAAGTTGATTATTTTTAATTGAATTCAGGTCGTACATATTTAGACTATCAAATTACATGGGCATAAAAAACTAAAAACGACATTTAAATAACACTATTTACTTCATAAAATACGATGCGAGTGAAAAAATTAAAACAGTTACTTTATACCGTTACAAACGAATCAAGATGTTTTTTTTAATTGAAAAAATATCCCTTGATCGATAACAAATTATCCGGGACCGAGACTGTTATCGCGGGATCTCGGGGCACAGTAGCGCGGGATAAGGTATCTAACGCGACATCACTAAAATAAATTTAGTGTTGTGCTCGACCCCGGGTTAACTACGCTACGATGTACCGCACTATTTCTCGCCGATTCATCGATATCGATTTTATGTGTTTAATGACTAATAAATGCGCTGCATTTATGGTTGCGTAGATTTTTATGTAAATCGATTCGTTGTTTCCTTTCATTATTAACCTTCTATCTTGATTATTCGCCTTTGTTTTTAATATATTACTTCAAACTTGTAGAGATTATAATGATTTTAATTTTACCCATTTAATTAAATGACTATTATATTCATTTTACACTACGAATAAAACTATATTTTCTTGTTTTAATTTTCTTAGACTATATTTATATGATGTAAGCGTTATTATAAAGAGATCGTAAATATACTTAAATACCAGATGTTAACTTTTTTGTAAGAAAATCTCTTTTTATTTTAAAAAGAACGAATTCCTTTAACCGCCACAAAAATGTCAGAGATTTACGATATCGGCGCGCGCGGTATTCGGGCGCGCAATATGGCTGCGAAATATGGCGGTCGATGCGCGATAGTACGATCGGATACTCGGATCGGATTGTAGCTTGATTGATGAAATGTAGGTTCTTAATGTGTTCGGGTTCTTGTTAACGTCTGTAAATTAGAGATTACAAAAGTGATAAATATTATATAAAAGATCCTTTTTTACCGTTTTGCCTGGACGTTTGGATACTCGGATCATTTTCACTTCTTTATACATATTATATATTTAAAACAATGATAAAGTGCATTTAACATTCTACTTGTCTTAAAACTGGAACAAAGCGTCAAATTAAAATTATTTGGCTTTTAAACGTTACGTTTGAAGTGTTAAGAATTTCGCTGGGAAAGGACAGAGATGACCATGCGATTTTAATGACCTTTACATATTATATACTGATAAATAGTTAATATTATATTTGGTAATCTTTATCTATTTACAAGGTTCGTGGAGAGTCGAGATTCTAACGTAATTAGAAGAGCTGTAAGACTATGTATGGTTTTATCTTTCGATGTTAACAGACTTGAACGAGGACGGTTTTGTGGATGTTCCAGTTGTTCGGCTTAACACGTTTATCCTTGTACCAATATTATGCTTGATTGTAATATTGTGATTATCACGACATTCCGAGCTCAGTAGAACAGCTAGGTTTGTTTCTCTGTGTATAATTGATTTCAAACATATTCAAAATTTAAATGTTGACAAATATGACAAATATGTCAACATCTAAATTTAGATGTGTTTCGCTTTATTATGCAAGCGCAACACATGCTACGGTACAAGACAATTATTGTTTAAAAGGTTATTGCGAAGTTTTAAATACAAACTCTCCTACAGATTTAGACATTCTTAATCCTAATTTTAGCGATTATTTTTTAGGTATGTCCTTGGTTGATTGAAATTTTGGGAATTTTGTTTGGACTTCGCTTAACTAAATTTATCATTTCACTCGATAGCGTCCTTTATTGCGGGTTTGTGAATATAATAAACACGTGGCACGAAACAAGAGATCTCAGTGCAGACGTCATGTTAAATATCTATAACCTTCCTTAAGTATTGGGCTTTTAGTCTATTCTAATCAAAGACGTAGTGCAGATAAACAAAGCTTAAATTTTCATTTTCCATGAGCCTTGTCAACAGCAGCGCTATAAAATTAATTTACTTCCAAAGTTCCAATAAAGTTGCCTGAATTTTTTCGCCGATCTATAATGAATATCATAGATTATTCAAAATCTCACTCAATTATTTCGACTCAATTTTGTTTATTTTACCTAACTCCTCTTGTAATTGGAATAATCTATATATACGGAGCGATTGCTTATAAAATATTAATAAGTATAATAATGTAGTGACATAGATATGTATTGTCTAGTAGAGTGCAAGGTTACAAAATGCACTAAAAGGGGTCATCTCTGCTTATAGCTGCTAACTAGGCTACCATATTTTCTATCTTTTTGACATAAATATAACCAGTGTAAAGTATATTGCAAGTGTAATGAAAAATATTGAGTTTTTCTTTCAAGCGTATCTCAGCCGCGGCCAGATTTAGGAAGGCTGTGTTAGACTTGCGTGTTTGATTTCGATCTTGGCTTCAATCGTGTCGGATTACGTACTTTCTGATTATAATATGATATGATAGTGTACATTTTAAACAGTTAAATTATTGCTGTGCAGTAAGCTAGTTTTAAGAAATAACCCATGAGGAACTTATTGTACCAAATTGATAATAACTCGTCAATATCAAAGCAAGTTCCTCAAATATCAAAACTGGCCGTTCAGATACTCAATAATTTTATAAATAAAGAGTGTATGTAACAGTAACAGTAACAGCCTGTGAATGTCCCACTGCTGGGCAAAGGCCTCTTCTACCCTTTTTGTGGAGAAGGTTTGGGTTGGTGGAATACACATGTGACAGAATTTCAGTGAAATTTGACACATGCAGGTTTCCTCACGATGTTTTCCTTCACCGTTAAGCACGAGATGAATTATAATCACAAATTAAGCACATGAAATTCAGTGGTGCTTGCCCGGGTTTGAACCCACGATCATCGATTAAGATTCACGCGTTCTTACCACTGGGCCATCTCGGCTTATGATTAAGAGTGTATGTATGTATATTTAATAAGAAACATCTCAAGATCGAAGATTACGATACAAAATAAACAATCAATTGATGTGTGGATGTTAAAATTCTCTAAGCAGTAAATCGTTATATTTATTTGCGTGTTTTTTTTTATTTTATTCGTAACAACACCTGCTGATCGGTGCACGGCACTTAGCGATCGGCACTCAGGGAATAAACAATGCGATATCGTAGAATTATAGCACCGGTGCGTACGTCGACGACATGGTGGGATTGACGGTGTCATGCCACAGGTGACCAGTTACTTGATGAATATTTATTTATATATTATTTACATACTCGGTTCGATTTTTTATTGAAATGATGTTATTCAATCATAGCAACCTCATCAGGTTAGTGACTACTTTATAACCCCGATGCTTTAAGTTACTTATCAGTTTACAAATTCTTAGTTGCAAAGCATAAAACCTCGGCGAGCACCTGAAGAAAAGTAACCGATCGTCCTTCGTGAATTGTTACGAAATGTTCTAAATTTGCTATCTCATCAGATTATGGGAGTAAGGGTATAAAGATCACACTTGTGCACTATAACATATGCACAATGGCTAGTCAAAAAATAAATCTGCCATGAACCAAACCTAGACTTCAATAAATTATATTCCAAATTAATTACCATCGAGCATTATTTTAATGTACCGATGCATTGGAAGGTAGTTATATAAAATTTGTAATAATTATACCGCAATGTAAAAAAAAATTATGTAGTTGATAAGTTACTACATAATTATGCGACGGTGATATAAAAGATTTTACCTTAGCTTATTAATTTTACATAAAATATTTACACTACTACTATTAAGCCTTAGTTTAGTAGGTGTTAAACGACTTAATAGTCTGTATTTACACTAAGAAGAGATTATTAGATCTTTGTATTGGGCCTCCTGATGGTAAGTGGTCACCATCAACTATAGACATGTTGTAAGAAATATAACCATTTCTTTCATTGACAATGGACCATCAACCTTGGGAACTAAGATGTTATGTATCTTGTATATGTACACTGGCTCACTCACTCTTTTAAACTGAAACACAATGATACTAAGTATTGCTGCTTTGCGGTAGACTGTTATACTTATGTGTCGGTATAGTTTACAGATAAGAAATTTAATACACATAGACAAATGTTACACAAAAGAAAGTTTGTGAAAAAAATGATGATTACTATATTGTTGAATGCCGTCCTAAAGCGAGATCTAAGCGACCACCCGGGTCGCGACACGCGCTAAACCGTTCGATTTACGGACGCATCGCACTGCTACCTAGATAACCCGCATAATGATCGCACGGTATAAACGACCCTATGTTACATTTTAACCTTTAATAAGGATTTTTTGGCTTCTCTCGTATCTTGTTTTACCGTAATTGTTACGGTTTTCTATAATGTCTTAAAAATAACCCACTCTTTGAAATACTATTCTAACTACATACACAAGTGACACAACGTCTTAGTTCCCAAGGTTGGTAGCATTGGCAAGCGGGCAGCAGTATCACCTGATGGAAAGTGATTACCACCGCCAATGGACACCTGCAACACGGGAGCGCTTGCAGGAGGGTTGACGGTCCTAAATAATAACCATTATATCTAATCTTTGACCACTTACCATCAGATGGCATATTTGTCAGCACTCTTACCGATTTTATATGTATATATCATTCGAACAATCTTAACACATATTAAGACTTTTCAGCATAGATTTTTCTTTCAAACTCCCATCTCACTTATAAAAAGCGTCAATAAAATGCAAGGCACCATCTAATAAATTATATATCAGATAGATGCTTAGCTAATGAGAAACTAATTTGTAATATTTAATTTATGTTTTATACGCTTTTTAATATAACCACGGATAGATGTTATCTTCTACATTAATGTGGTTTTAATTTCATATAGCCATTACAAGTCTTTGATTTGTATGTTGTTTTTAATATACTCGTAAATCTCAATAATCTTTTTTAATTTATTCACCGTCGACAGTATGCTTTAAAGGGGAATGTTGAGGTATTTTTCTCTATGCTGCTTTAGGGTTAGGCCACATCAGAAAGCTCACAAAATTCATTTCACGCAGCATTTAATTTTTCATAATGTTTCTACACAGCACGTTACTGTTTCCACCTCTGTTCGCTTTGAATATGACATTGATCGCATTCGTATATTTGTTTCAAATTTTATTTCATCGTATGAAATGTTGTTTTGTAGTAAATCTGTTGCGCTGTACTTCCAGGTGTGTCCGGCCCTTAAGAAGAATGTTGCGTTTATTAGAATGTGAATGACAAATGCCTTTTGAAGAATTTCATTAATTCTGCTTGAGTGAAATTTATGTAACGTTAAACTTAAGTCTATAAATGATAAAAAACGTGGGATTATTGATCCATGTTTGATAAACAAAATATAATCTTCAATAATTATTGAAGATAAAATATAATAAAATAACTTATATATGCTTTTTTATATTGTTAGTTGCAATTCTTCCTTGAGATTTAATGATATATTTCCCACAAACAAAAAACAAATATCTGGGTGGTTTATGCATTTACGACGCTCCCTTTTCTCCATGACTATTATAAAAGTCTCAGTTATTTTTCAAACAAAATTATAGTAGAAACACCAAACACTTTAAAATATTGCGAAAAACACCAAATCTTAAGCTTTACAATTGATTAACCTTGAGTGTTAACTTTTTTCTATCGTATTATTAATGAGGTTATATATATGAAAATTATAAAGATGTCATAATTAAGTAATGTGACGTGTTAGATACTCATACTATAATGCAATTATGTTTGTAATTCAATTCACGTAATGTTATTTATGTTAGAAAAATTGTGTTACACAGTGTAATTAATATAACATAGAACCTATATTTTTTATAGAATTTTATATTTTTCATTAGAATCTATATTTCTTACCGGTTGCAACGTCGTCTCATTAATCTTGTAGAATGACGATACAAAAGTTCTCGTGATTAAATTTTATTTTAATTTACATTTGGGCTCATATGGTTTCCATTGGGTAGTGCGTCTCACGAATAAAATGTTAATGGTAAAAAAAAGGTTAAATGTTTTCTGAAAACTTACATTACAGATGAGCCTGTATGAAGCCTATCTGTAATGTTATATATTAATATTTTGTTATTATTACAGGAATAATTTCTTCTCAAATCTGTTAAAAATACGTATCATATGTCGCAATTAATATTTAAAATAGTTATGCTTAACAATACCAAGACAAATTTTACAATCTAAATATTAGAATACCATAAATATAACACTAGAAGGTAGCGTCATGTTTAATTTACGACCGAATAAATATAAATAAGTAACGACTTAAAAAATGGGTTCAAAAGTCGATCGTATATCAGAGAAGCAGTCATCAATGTCCAGCATTCATTCTAGATCGGACCATAGACAATAAACCTCGATTTATTTCCATTTGAACCATAAATTAACCGGACACTTTTAATGCGCACCCATTTTGAACTATTACGGCGACATAAAAGTTAAACAATTTCTACGTTCAAACTGAATTCGAGTCGTAAATCGCATAATTGTTATGGTGAATCTATTTGTGTTAGTCTATTAAGAATAGTTTTATTATTTAATTCAAAACCTTTTTTCTAGATAACCTGTTTGGTGTTTTATTAAAATTTATTTTGTTCTTTATTTAAAATAAATTATGAATTGATAATCTTGGCAATTTATATTCAATCCAACATTGTAACTGTTCTTTATTTGAAATTGTGACTTTATACGTACAAAATATTAGTGGGGGTTGTTGAATTTTACTATCATTAGTCTAATCATATAATTAAATAAAATATGTTATAAATCGCAACGACTGGCGTCTAAGGGCATAAACTTGTGACTTTATGCTTTTACATCTGTAGGGTGACAATATTATTTAATATAAATAATTATGTCAAAAATACGTCGACACAATAAAGTTGTTTATTATTTTATAAATCAAATTATTATGACCTTTGATTCAGTGTTACTTACTATAAAAAAAAAACTATATTTTTTAAATCAAAAAATTGTTTCCACTAAGAATAATAATTTTATTATTATTATTATTAATAATAATAAAATTATTAATTTTAATATTACGATATTATATTGATATTATAACGTAATAATTACCAATTTCAAAGCAGACACTGTTTTAAAACATACATCTTTTTAAGACATATCGCCATTTGATAGATGTCATTGAAGGTCTCAGCCTGATTTTAATAAAAATGTTATTATAATAGGATTACTTATTCAGCCCTAATCCGGAGGATAATAGCGTACGAGAAGTCGACTAGACACTCATTGATTTATAGAACTATATGTATTAACAAAAATAACACTTAACACTTGAATAAATCTATGCGATAGAAGTATTATTTTTACATTAAAATCAAAGCATTTCAATTTATCCTTGTTACAAATGTGGTCACCACGATCCGAGCTCGCGCTTCAATCTATAAAGTGTCATAGTATTGTCTTGATTCATCGCTCTTATCAATTTTGATTCAAGTTGATTTGATAGCGTTAACCGTAAGCCGACGTGTGTGGTCTGAGTGTTCTGAATCAACTAGATATATTTTATTTATCATAAATTGATAAAATATTGTTCGTTATAATAATTATGACTCCATAATGCCAGAACTATTTAACAGCTTCGAATTTAGTTAGGTACGTAGATTATATTCAATTTTATTATGATGACACGTTTATGTGTCTATCACACGTTAAGCACTCCTGTAGTACCACTAGTAAAACTAAGATTTGAACGATGTTAAAGTTTTCATAAACTAGCCGAGATGGCCTAGTGCTTAGAACGCGTGAATCTTAACCGATGATCATGGGTTCAAACCCGGGCAAGCACCGCTGAATTCTCATGTGCTTAACTTATGTGTATGATTCATCTCGTGCTTGACGGTGGAGGAAAACATCGTGAGGAAACCTGCATGTGTCTAATTTCACTGAATGCAGCGTGGTGGAATAAGCTCCAAACTTTCTTCTCAAAAAAAAGGAGAGGAGCCCTTAGCCCAGCAGTGAGGCATTCCCAGGCTGTTATTTTACTTTATAGTTTTCTGTAATTTAATATCATTACGATTATGATGTTTTTCTTAATTAATAAATATGTAATATTTTCAACAGCAATTTTTGAATCTCACAGAAATTTGAATAAATAAATAAATTTGCATTGTTCAACTTGAATAGAATTGAGAATTGCTTGGGAACTGTTACGCTTTGCATATTATTTGTAAACGTGACATTTCTGACATTTGATATAACATAAAACGTATAAATCAGTCTGGTTATGTCGCGACAATGACTAAGGTCTAAATGAGAGACCAAAATACCTTCTGTATTCAAATCTAGTTCTAGTAATATTCTGCTTATAAATTAAGTTAGTCAAATATTAAGTTCGAATTGCTTTTGAGATGTGCAAAGCAAATATTCCATTTGGAATTACAGTTTTTGACTATATGCTCTTCGATTATAATTATAAACTCTAACTGGGATCCTCGACTATACGATTAAAATATTATACATTGTGATACAAAGTATATTTTCTTTATATGAAGTTTTATTAATAGCAATTCAGTGATTACCGAGTAACTAAAATGAATGATATTTTTTTTTCGAGTACCAACGAGATAGGTCTACTCGTACTTTTGTTTTAAATGATTATATATATGTATATTAAAATAGTTTATAGTAGTGACAAAGCATAGTTTATTATTAGATGGATAAAATAAGTAAAAATATATACAGTTAGGAGACTCCTTGGTCCATACAATAGCATTATTAAAAAAAAAAATAGAAGCGCGCTAATTGTAACCGCCGCCATCTTGTTAATGCACATAAAGGTAAAGTAATTAATTAATTATTGGCGCGACTTATGACTTGTAATGTGTTCAAATGTGTTATTTGGATTTAAAGAGTAATTGAGTGAGTAATTTACATCAATTTATATGATTTGGTGTTCTATTTATGAACAGATCAATTCGAGGTTCATATAAAATCAGTTTTCACTTCTGGATGCTAAATATACAATATTTTTATTTCAATCACCATTTGAATTATACAACCGATTATGAGTTTGGATTCTACCGAGAAGGAAAGCCAACTTAACGCAATTCCGACTGCTGTATTGGATTGTGAGAGTGAGAGACAATAGTGTGCATCTAAATTTGAACACATAATTGGGCACAATAATATGTCCTGCGCAGCTGATTAGGTCTCCGTTAAGAATCGTCGTCATTGCGTCCAGTCATGGCTGGACTGGATCAATGGGACATAAATAAGTAATGAATCTAATATTGAAGCGAGATGTTTTGTGTGCAAATACTTCTCAGAATTTCAAGCCCCATACAGTCACGTTAAAAGATTTTACCTTAGCGCTCTAAGGCAATATTAGAACATAATCAAAATATTATTAATTCAGACAGTTGACAACGAAGCTATGCTTCAAAGTTATACAATTCACGAACGCAATCAATTAAATTATGATTGCGTGTGTGATAGTTGTAGACGTTAAGACAGTGTTTCAGTAATTTAAAAAAGACCACTATAATTCACATGCAATGACTTTAAAGTTTACAATTAAGACGATCAAGGATTACGTTACAATACGCCCACGCGACGTAGACAATGGGTCACCATTTCTAATGTCATGGTGAAGTATAATTATTAAATATCGGATGTGGTAATATGATAATTTGGAACACTTCCCAGAACTTGTGCAGGAAATCGTTTATTTCTTTGTATGTGTATTTAGTTAGTGCTTTCTCTTACATTTTAATACACATAGTTTGAGTTAGTCAATATCGTATTATCTCCAAAATTTGTAGTTGTTTTTATAGTCTTTATTATCGAAATAATTTTATCTTCCATACTAAAAACGTCGTGTGTTTTTCTACAGTTAAGAAAAGATGTACCAACTCATTCCATGGTTTTCTTTAGATACTGATCCGTGTACGAACAAATAATGCGCTTAGTCTTGGATTGATGACAGGTATTTTAGACATACACTTAAAACACGTGAAGGCTGAATTTACTAAAAAAGTTAGTATAAAAAATGAAAATCAATTTATATTAATTTAGCTAAGATAACGTTCTTAAAGTATCAAGTACACGTGGTTTAGGTAGCTGGTAACTCACACAAAGTATGAGACATTTCATCTTTTAAATCTTTGTCAAGTGACAAATATTCTGGCACTTATTTCTGTTCACACCTAATATTACCAAGCGATTTTAGCCCTTATAACAATTAAAATAAGGATTAAAAACTTTATAAAGAATACAGTAGCGCCGATCTATCATCGGTAAACAGTAAAGCGGACACCGTTTAACTGACAAACGGATTTGATTGATCGATGGCAAATGCTTTTGTATATTTATGTTTTTGTAATACTTCCGGCAGCTAATAATGTTGGCGTTAAAACGTACGACAATTCTTTATGACATATTGTTACAATTTTACCTGCGATGAGATGATCGCAATCAATAATTATTATTAGAAACTAGCTACACGTCCCGGCTTCGCACGGGTCAAATAAGGGTCTAAATAAAATGTTAATATCGTAATAAACAATGTAACTATTGGTGTAACGCGGCACACGTCAGTAAGGCTCCTTCGTCATGATTTTTCCGACATCTTCAACAATAATCGTTATATTTTAGCCAAATTGGCTAAACATTAAAAAAATATGAATTATATACTAAAACATTCCTCATGAATCACTCCGTCCATTGGTGTAAACCATATGATAATCTGTTCTGTACTTTTTGAGTTCATTGCATTCACACAGACAGACAGATAAACGCGGCAGCGGCGGCTTGTTTTATATATTATTATAGTAAAGATTCATGAAGACATAAATTTAAAGAAATTAAAGTATTAATGATTATTTTTCAATACATATTCTGCAATGTACGTACGGATTTTTGTAATTGCGTATCAGTGTTATTCGGCTTCCAACATATGAAATTACAGATATGAAGTTATTTCTAATAGTACTGCTGAACATATAAATGTTTAAAAATAGGTTTCTGAGGTGATACCTTATAGACCTTGCTATAAGAAACATTTGAATCAAAAATAAAGTGTTTAATTTACAGCGGAATAATTTTTAAGGCGGTCTTTAAATTGTGTTTCAAATAAAAACAATAGCAAAATAAATATCAAAGTGATTTAAAGTATTATAATATAAGTACACTTATACAATATTTGCAAAAATTTTTGCAACGTAAAAAAAATACTTTATTTGTTATTATATATTGGATATATATAATAACAAATCAAGTTAGCCCGATATTTAAATGATCTGTTAAAATTTACTCAATTTGACAATACAAAATTTTAATAATTCAATTGACGTTACGTATGTGACTTAAAAGAATGGGCGTTCGACGTGTGCGTCAAATATTGTTCAAAAGTAACGTTTGTTTGTGTGAAATTTAAAGACAAATTGACGAATGCCATTGTTTTATGAATATTCAATAGTGTTTGGTCTCGTACGTGTCGAACAATATGAGGCGTAGGTGAGAGGCCAAGTTACACATACGATGGGATACATTTGACTTTAACTTAAACATTTTATGTAGTCAATTTAAAAGACTGTGTATTTGGAATTATTTTGTAAACAGGAAATGTTGTTTTCAGAATAAATAATAAAGCACAGTAAAATATTATTATGTAAAGTATTATTCGTTGTTTAAATTTATTTATTTTGTTCTATGTTCGAGCTTAGGGAGAGAGAGAGAATCTAATTTTGGGTATTATAGTTGTCAACGATTTTTTTTATAGCATAAGTAGGTCAATCACGTATATTTTCAAAAACCATAAGCGCTACTCCTTACTTCCATTTACAGTTATGGTAGAAAATGTTTAAAAATCTGTTATGAAATAATTGCAAGTAATATGTTTCTATATCCGGATAATTTTTGATTTTATTCCAAAGATACTCCTAGTTAGCTCCACAGCACGCTACAGTTTGAAGTTGTTGACTAGTCCTTCAATTAAGGTCAATGTTTCGGCATCCTATATCATGGCAGGAAATATGCATTGGTTGAAAACTTTCATCTCCAAACATTGCGGTATAGACGACGTAAGGAATTGACGATGGTTGCCAAAGAAATATTCGATCAAGGTATATTTATGTCCGTATACAAAAGTAGAATGAACACACTTTCACATTTATAACATGAATAATGTAAGTATTTTGATAATTTAACACCTGCATATGTAAGAGTTGTCGTCTTACTTTTGATTATTAAACATATTTAATAATCAAAATCTCTTTTATTCATATAATCAACTCATTCATATAAATACACAAATAAATATACCAATAATACCATATAAACGCTTATATTTATTTCGTGTCTATTTACTTGATTCGTACGAAGTATTAGCGGGCATATTGCACCCGAGGCATTGTATGCAAATGAAGAGACATGTCCATGAAAAAAAAAGAAAACGTTACATTACCGAATCGCCTTACGAAGGAATTTTATTTTATATTATCGCAAAGCATAACACGGACCGAGAGCTTGAGAATTTAATGTTATATATAATTCTTTTGAACCTCTTGTTTTGTGTGAAACGATTTGATTGAATTCTTTATGAGGGGATTTAGGTTTTACCAGCTATTGGACCAGATTTGTATAACTTAAGCTCGTTCTTATATTTAGATATATTGTTTAAAATAGCTGTGTTATTTCGTAATAGTACAGTATTGCTGTTTATTACACTCTGTAGGTCTTATAAGAGCCGATTAACAAAGTTTCTGCCATTCATTCGAGCGTGTTAGCGCTTTTATCACTTATCTGGGCGGGATTTATTGAATTTAAAAAAAACTTATATTGTAGTCTTTTATAGCCTGACTTAAATTATCTTTGTTGATTTTTATGACACTTATTCGTTGAACCAAAGTGGATACATTCTAATTTGCTAGAACACCAAGCCTACTTCTAGCATTTATATTACAATATGATGTTTAAAATTATTCAAGTACAACCTATTTTATAATTGGAGCATAGGTAAAGTTTTGTGGACATTGTAGACATTCTTAAAGAAATACAACTATTTATATCATTGTTGTTTGGTTAAAGTGAGTGTTCGGTAAAATGAGCTTATACCCGAGTTTAGGCTTAGTATTTAAAATTGAATAAGCTTAGTTAATTTAATACAAAATGCGCAATACATACAAAATATAAAGAAGAGTATTTAAAAATAAAATATATAGCTTTTGTACTGGATTAGTTATTTTATAAATGTCATATAACTTTTTAATCATCTTCTAGTTGGCATTGTATTTATCGAGACAAACAAAAAAAAGGACATTAGTTCAAATATAACTTTTTTTTATGTAAATTTATAAAAAAATACAACACGTAAATGTCTTATTGTTGAACCAAAGCTTCCTCTCCACTTAAGTAAAAGACTTGAAGCTTATTCAACCATATTGCTCCTTGGCGTGTATACATTGCTGTTTTGCCTTCGTCACATGCCAGTTTCTGCAAAGTTTTCCTTCACCGTTGGGCTTGAAATGAAGTGCTTGCTTAGTCTTGAACATGTAACCTTCAATTTCGATCTACATGTTAGATCGGAGACCCATTTTGACTCTGTTTGAAGTTAGAATGAATTAATCTATGAAGATATTTCGTTTTTAAATCAAAGATTTGCTAAAATATACATCATTTTATTGATATTATATTTCTTGGTGTCCGTTAAAGTTGCAAACGCGTTGTGTACTGAATTAATTTTGTGAGAAATCATTGGCAAGAACCGCACGATTCGATTCAGGTGTTAAGTCACGTTTTGAAATAAATTTATTTATTGGGTGAAATTTTCAAAAATATTTATTTAATGTATATAAGTATGTACCTATGGTACTGGGTCACTTGTATAGAAAATAATATTAATTTGTTATTGAAATAACAGAACTACCACAATTGAGAAAAATATATATTTATTAATCTTGTTTTTATAAATAAACTAGCTAACCCGGCGTACTTCGTTCCGCCTAAGAGGCAATAAATCAGCAGATTTAGGATTTTTAAATTAATTTAAAATTATTAAGTTAAATTTATTATTAAATATATATATATATATTTTAATATTATATTTTAATACTTATTATCTTATTCCGGATGAAGACGAATCCAAAAACACAAAAATCATAAAAATCGATCCCGCCGTTCTTGAGTTATAAATGGTGTAACTAACACGACTTCGTTTTATAAGATATAGATAATAATATTATTAATTGGAGATATTTTATTGAACTACAGTTTAAGTAATGTGTTTCGAAAATTTTCTATTTTCTACTAGAATTGTTTATGAAAGGATCAACTTTGAGAGTTACATGGTGCTTCCCCGGGTTTGAACCTACAATCTTAGGTTAGGGTGTATTCTAGTCACTGAGTCACACCTCTAAAAGATTAATTAAATATTTTTTAAAGATATATAAATAGTAAATGTGTAGTAGGTACGTTCGTTAGTACGGAACGTTCAAATAATTGTACACAATCGAACAGAACACTTTCTATTATTTTCAATGGTTTATATTGAATTGATAAGTGAATTCGTATCAATATGATCGCCCACGAGACAACTGTATCGTACCATCCCACACATTCGATGACACTTTTACGATAAATTAAAGTGTGCTAGCAGATTCGGGCAGTTGAAACGTCGCGTTTTTAAAACGCGGCGTTTTTTTATAAAGACGAAATTATAATAAATATTATATAAAGTTAATTGCGTTCAAGTGAAATTGTAATAGCTTATATTTTGAGAATTTTGGAAGATTTAGCCAAGAATAAATACATAGGTGCACTAGGGTTCAAATATAAATTTTATTTATTTTCAAAGCTCTATGCTGTATATATTTGAGGCCCATAAACATGTTATACATAATTTCCCGTAATGGTTTGTTTCATGCAAAATTCATCATTCATCCTATAATATTTTAAATGTAAAGAATTTGATTGTAAAATAACCAAATATTTAACTTTTAAGAAATTTCATTACTTAAGTACTTTGTAAACAAAAAACGCTAGTTTGCACAAGTAAATTAGACTCTCAATAGGACTGGCGCCGGCGCCTCTCAAGTTTGCATCGACACAGAACATGAAGTTTAAAACGACAAAATCATACTGTCTTTATACATATCTATACTACTATATAAATCTATTGGCTCTGTCTGTAAATATTTTTTTTCACCTAATTTTGTGATTATTATTCATAGTATTATTAAATAGTTTTATGATGCAGTGACTCACATTATAATATTTTTTTCATTTTTGTCTGTTTGTATTCTTATAACTCAAGAACGGCTTGACCAATCTTGATGAAAAATTAGACTCACAAAGAACATGTGATGGCGCAAATGATAGGCCATATATAAGATCGGTAAACCCTACCGGTATCTTATGAAAATTAATTTCAAATCGTTAATTACGTATTTCCTTACCAGTAGCCATATGTGTATGTGTGTTTGTGTGTGTGTGTGTGTGTGTGTGTGTGAATTTGTGTGTGCGTGCGTGTGTTTTTATAGTAATAAAATAATTTGTTTTATTTTTATTAATTATACGCGGGTGATCCCCGTGGCACAGCTAGTTTACCATACATATATTTCTATTCAACAAATCCATGTAGTCCTTACCTGCTCCAGGTACTTGAAATTCTAGAGGACCATCATCAGCAAGAGAAGAGATTGGTTTATAATGTATCCATACGCCACTTTCAATGCTAGTTTGCGTAGATGGTAATGCAAACAAATCCAGCTCTGACTTAATACATACGCAAGAATTACTATGTAAGAAAGACATAATTGATTAATTTAAAAATATATCTTTGATCGCTTTTGATTTGATTTTTGATCTTCTTATAGCTTCCACTTTCGCAGTCAACGATGGACTGAGTGCTGAACCACGTTTTCGTTTTGTTATATATCCAGACCCGGACATGTTGATCCTATCAATTTTATCATCTGCTTTTCTTTTCAAGTTTGACCCGATTTCTTTTAGACGTGATTTTATTGAATCTTCCATAGGGCGGGCATTAACTATATCTGACAAAAGACCCACACCAGCACTTAATGCCTCTTTACCAACAGCTTTGGCACCGCTAGATAGTAATGGTAAAACTGATCTAAACAATCCTTCTAGAAAACTACCAATTCCATAACCCCTTTGATATGATGCTCCTTTATAAACGACTCCTATACCGGATCCAGCTTGGTGAGTATAATAGTATTCATAAGGACATGTCATATTATTTCTTTGAGAATACATTATATTTTTCTGAAATGTATGTAGTTTAATAGACACTGTCCCGAATCGGAATGATATCATTTGACCAGTGCTTTGTCTTATATCTATTTCGATATTATCAAAGCAGAAAAGAAAATTTTATTAGAAAATGCTCTTAGAGTATATAAAAAACACAAAAATGATTATTTATTTCCAATTATTTATAAACTATATAGTAGTGATAGTAAATTACATAACCTTTAATTATGTTAGTGTCATGCTTCACTTAAATCAGTGTAAAGCGCCATCATAGAAACATCGGATGTTCTCTTCACTCTACAAATCTTTAATATTGTAATATTGATATGATATGTTGCCGATTCTATTCCTCAGTTATTAAATAAAAATATGTTTTAAAATCAGCTTTGGATGAGCGTTGATAGTCAATCAACAATTTTTTTTAGATTACTTATCTTATTACTAACTTGAGTAATATTCACTTGACGTTAGTATTGTACAACGCTTTTAAAGTAATCTGAGTCATTGAAGAATGTTTCGTAAAATCGACGTCTTTGTGTCTTGTATTTTAAATTCTCCTGACATTCATATTTACACTTTACATATAAAGTAAAATAGTTCATACAAAATGCTAGTTCGCGTCCGTCCGTGCGTTTAAGTTTACGAGCGCAAGCATTACGGCTATGTTAAACTGCGTTTTACGGCGCACCGTTTTATGCGTGTGCGCATCACAAAGATCAATAGGTTGGATGAGACCTCCTAAGAAATATAGATTAAGAATAAATGAGATTTAAACATGCAGATAGTTATTTCAAATATTTGTTTATATATTTTTTATATGTACTTTATACTGATATTAATATATACAATTAAGCTTCATTTAAGGTAATTAAATAATTTAAAAATGATATCGATATGATAAATTTTTTTACTTAAAAAGTAATGGTAGGTGTCTCATTGCTAGACATGGGCGTCTAATTCTATCAAGAAGTAGGTTTAGAGTTACTTCCACCATGTTATATGTGGTTTTGGTGTAATGATTTATATATGTATACATACGTATTTCATAAATTTTAATGAAATACCTTAATATATAATTCAATGACAAACAGGTCAAAATATGATGTCGGTTCTGCAGTGGATATTCATCAATAGGATAGCATTTTAAGTCCAGTATGGAATTTCAAAGTGGTGCACACTACAATGTGGTGGCAAGAACTCGGTGTTCTGGTATATGCCATTGTGATGTGTACTCTTGAAAGGCGACGACCGCTGAGAACATTTGTGTGCCTGACAGTACCTTAAGACGTGCTATCTATACATATAATAAAAGTCGGCTTTTGTATTTGAAATATTTCTTGTGTACTAGTTTTAATGGGACATACATTTTGTCGTATGTATTTATTTACATAAAAAGTTTTTAACTCAAGGCTTTAGATATATATATAAATAAACTTAAAAATATTTGTTCAAACCGCGTAGAATGGTGACAAGAATGCTACCGTAATTTCCTCTTTAAATCGCAATTCGGATTTCGGGCGTAAAATGAACCAGCCCTCGTGTCACCAGCAGAGATAATACGACGTTAAATTTTTAATTAAAATCTTTGTACTATTAGTCGAAGGTTAAAATTTTTCAAATTCGGACCAAATATATCATTTACAAAAAGCTTGTAATAAGATGCAGCGACCCCGGACTTTAACATTGTTTCCCTGATATGAGACGGGGTCAATGTATTGTATGAAGTAAAAATATTTAAAGCTCCAATAAATAAACAAAATTTTATGTACATGTGCTTATAGTTATGCTTATAATCAGAAGTCTATCTATCTATGTCCACGTATTAAAATGACTACATTGTTAATCAATTTAATAACAACGATAACAATTTAATCCATGCGTAATATGTTTCACTCAACTAAAGCGTACTGCGATAGCGTTCACCGATCACGTACTGGCCGGTTATCGTACAATGCGGTGTACTAACACAACGTTTTAATCGATTTTTTTACACTCGCCTGGCGATCGGGCGTTACGGCTTTTACCAGCCTCAAACATCGCTCAAAGTTAAATATTGGATGTAATGACAAAATGCCGGTGCTCTCTCTTACGGTGCTTGTGAGAAACATGTGTTTCGTGCCTTTGCTTTATTTACTGATCTCGTTTTATCATTCTTTTAAGAATTTTCGTGTATTTATTTGGTTTATGTGCCGATATGGTTTTAGGGAGAGTGCCGCTTACTTTGTATCGAGGATATACAATCTAATTATTAATGTTTGTATAATGGTCCGTGATAGCCTAGTTGATAGGAATCGTGGATCTGAACCGAAATTCACGATTTCAAATCCGGAATCAAAATATTCTTCATTCAGAATGATTGAAATAAATTTAATAGAAAGCTAACATTATTTCGGAATATAGAATCGTTACAGTAATTACACAAAGTATAAGTGAATAATAAAGTGTTATTAATCTGGCTCATTCACCCTTCAAACCGGAACACAACAGTTCCAAGTACACCTGTTTTGCACAAAGCTCTACCACCGAGTAAATAATGGAAATATTTCATCATATGCCTTTAGAACAGAAGAAACTAGATATCCAATGAGACATTTGTATCATATTATGAGCTATAAACATAGAGAAACAGGTGTAAATATATTACTTATGATATTATTTTAGTTAAGGAAATATGTATACGCAAAAACTAGATTTAGTGACAAATAAAACCCACTTGCGGAGGTAATAACGCATAAAGATTCATATTTACTCATCTCATATTACACTCCTTCAACTAATTACTGTAGTTAAACTTGTTTAAGGAAAACTAGACCTTAATCTGACGAATTAAAGTTTTATTTTCCTTTCACAAATAAATAAGTAGCAAGCTGAATAGTACTTATGATTAATGTGAAATATTAATGCATTTTCTTTGTTTTAAGCTAACTTCTGTCGCGCTACTTGTATAGAATTAGCTACATATAAAGCTATGGCTATATATAGCCTACACATATAAAGTAAAATACTTTACGTCGTACGTTTTTATTTTAAAGCATTTAAACCTCCTAAAGTATAAAAACCATGTGACTGAGCACTGACATTTTTTTTAAACAGGAGGCTCTACGCAATTGTTCTTGACTAACGAACCTATTATCCAGGGCGCCGAGTACGCCCCGGTCATCGGATTACCCATTAAAAAACCAGCGGTACCCTTCCCGTCCGTTTCCCGAGGAGCGCCACGGGATCGCTTGCGACCTAGACCCAGAGCAACCTAGGCCAACAAGGAATTCATCTGTAATATAAGTAACTCAGATGTTATTTAATAAAACATGAAATACGAAATACGAAAGATATTAATTAAATACGAAACGTTCAATTGCAATATTAACCGTTTATTAGTTTAGCCAGAATTTAATACATAATATAAAATATAAATTTCGGAGAAATATAGTATTTATGTTGATTATAATAAGAGCTATATTCGTTTATGGGTAAAATTAATCTGTCAATAAAGGCGCTGACTAGTAGCCTTAGCAAGTCAATACCAAGTTGTATCTTTACACGCGTTTACTGTATGACCACTAGTTCGTGATTCATAAAATATTCAACTACTGTTTAAAATGTTGACTACCTCGTTGGTCTAGTAGATATAAGGCTGTAGATTCCAAAGTCCTGGATTCAAAGCTCATGTCAATAAAAAGTGATTGGGCTTGTATGTTGAAAAATTCTCAGTAGCAGCCCCGGAGTTTGAAAATTGGAGGTATAAAAGATAGCACGTAAAGCCATCCTCTACAGTTTCGTCACGATTTTTCACCGGATGTTTCGGATCATCTATTCTTTACCTCTGACAAGCAATAACAAACTATGTTAATATCGTTGATAATCAGATTTAATTTAAGTTTATCAGAACATAATTCAATGATAAAACACTATTAAAAGAATATTTTTATAATAATTTTAATAAAATTTTCGTTTAGACAAATCGTAAAATCATCTACATATCAAAAGCAATTTCACCAACCTGTTCCGAGATTCGAATTAAAAATCCAAATCAATACGATGTTCCCATTGCTCGCGGGGGCGTGGCCCGTTTTGATAGGGTTAAACAAATATCATCGGCCGAATATAATGTAATAAATATAATTTACAATGTTTATCCCTGTATCTCGTGCTACGATCTCAGAGCGAGATCTTGGACCGGTGGTTTTGTAGGTTAGCTACGTGTAGAGTACATGATATTTCATTTTAAATTCATTTTAATTTTATTTTTTGTTATTTTTTCTTTTAATTAACAGTTCCTAATTGACCCTTTAGTACTGTCTACTTTTTCTGTCTGTGCATACTTTATGACACATTACAGTCTAGCTTTATTAGTTATATGTGCCGAAATTTTAAATGTCTTGAATACGATTTATATTGTTTTCAATTTTAAAACAATACTGGTAAATGCTCACGTTTCTATTATAAATGAATTTATAGACAAAAAGTATTGAAAAGCGATGAAATGTAGCGTAAAAATGGGTATAATCATTCAATGAAACATTAGCAAAAAATAATTAAATATTTATATAAATAATTTATAACATGAAAAGGGTTTAGAATGATTTTCATTTTTATTCTCATAAAAATGAAAATCATTCTTGAATAAAATATAAAAATTAAGCAACCTCTAGTTTACCATTAATCTATACCAATTACAAAAGAAATAAAATCGCTAGCGTTACATATGACCTGGGCAGTTCCAGTCAGGTTGTTCAAATATAACTTATCTTGTACTTAAAGAAATTATTAATTAAATGCGCTAATTTATGGACGAGGGGATGGTCGAACGCCGTGGGTCAGTCAGCACAAATACATATTTCTCAATAAATATTACATCGGATAAAATTTCTCAGAAACACGTCCTATTAAAGTATAATATTTTATTAATAACTTCATTCAGTGAAAGATTGTATCAATATCAAATACTTATTTGGTTCGTTGAGGAAATGTTGGATGCTTTCTTTTTATTAAAACTCACATGATATTTAATTAGGGACACGCGATGGGTACTTTTAAACACGTTGCTTGAACCCTTGCTGGATTGAGATAGTGTTTTTATCTAAAATAATAAAGATTTAAATGAATGCTTTAAATGCTGTTTACATTTGAAACGTTTAGACTGCTTTGTTACTCTAGTTGCTAGTTTAAAGTATGCAGATTACGAAGACCTGGATTGAAACCGTGAGTCATACAGGCATAATCAAATGACATTCATATAAATTAAAGATATAATACATCAACGGCACGTCTGTGCCAGTAAAAATATCTATCAATTTGTTAAGTACTAATAAACTAATGCTGAATACACATATTCATTGCAAGGCTTCATTACATTGAATTCATTATCCTATCCTATCTATCTACTATCTTTAGGTTACTACCGTTTATAGACAATGGCAGTGTAAGAAATATTTTAACAGTAAGTTTTGAGTTCTGGAACTACCTAGGTGTGCTTTGTGCATGTAGTTGTGAACACAACAATACTAAGTATTGATTTGCACATGGCGGTACCATCAACTTTCAAATCAATCAACATAATATGACTTCATAAAAAAAGTAAAAGTTAAAAAAAACAACGTCATATTGTTCAAACAATATTGGAACGATTAATTTATGTTAAAGGAACTTCTTTTCAGTGTCAGTAGTGATAACATAATGAATGAAAATAAGGTGTGACGGCTTCGATTCTGAAGATGTCAGGAATGTCAGGATGTCATAGGTCAGTGAGGGAGATAGCGATAAAAAAAAATCCATCTGATAGGTCGCGGACACCTGCGCGGGCGCATGCATCGGTCAAGCGTCGCGTGCGGTCGCATTAATGGATCGCATTATGCAGTGTTTTAATAAGCAATATATTTTTAGTTTTAAATATTTTTTAATGGTTTATTTCTCTGCTTATCTTTCTTGTCTTGCTTAAGATTTCTTAAAAATGCTTATTCTAACCATTAATTCTAAAGATTTGTCAGACTATGTTAGTAAAAAAAAAATTAAAGCATTTATTTGTCGATTTATATTATAATATGACTATTATGATATAAATAATTGTATTAACACAATATATAATTAGATTAAATTCGTCTTAACATCATCCTGTATTAACGGTTTCCATGTGTAAAGGTGATACGCGTTTAGCGAGGGACAAATACGCTCGCTCTGTGCGTCTTGTTTCACAGCGTTAGTCACAAATATGTAAGACACATACGCGTAAGGGAATAGCCACATCTTAGTGTAATTATTATTTGCTGCGATAAAGAGATTATTTATTGTTTAGGTCCGTTTGGGGTTGGTAAGAGTACGTGAGCCAGAGTAATCATTTTTTTTTCAAATATATTTATTTCTATTAAATCTATTAAATCCTCACGAGAATGCAAATTGAATTTTAATATCTCAGTGGTTCGTAAAGTAATAAGATTCTACCGAGTAGAACAAGCAAGACACTCAGTAGTTACTCTTTTTCTTTCATAATTAAATTTATGTCCTGTATGGAAAGTAACGAATACGAATTCAATGTTCTTTTTAATATTCTTGTATTGTGTTATAAGCATTGTATAATAATGATTTTAAACATAATAATTAATAGTCAATACGAAGCTGCCGTAATACCGTTGAACTCTTTCATATGGCTTTTAGATCATCATTATTCACACAAACTAAACAGAGCTTGTATTATGGAAACCAGACAACTGATTTACTACATATACTACTTTTCTTTTGTAAACACATACTTATATATATAATTACACCCAGACTCAAGACAAACAGACATGTTCATGCACACAAATGTCTGTCCTGGGTGGGAATCGAACCACCGAACTGTGGCGCGTAAGGCAAGTACAACCAAAACCACGCCAACCGGCTCGTCGCATTGTTTTGACTCATTAAATTATTTTTCAAATATATTCATTATAAATGAAGCCGTTAGTGTTTATTCTTAAAATCTTATGAAAGTTGAAACGCATCTAATGTGACTACACCCTGTTAGTTGGCCGGTGTCTTTTCACAGAGACATATTAGCGAGTAGGGTTGATAAATGTTATCAAATGCGGTGTATGCAGATGAGCGATACGGTCCCCTACGCAGTATTTATTGGACTCGCGTTTCATTTCAAGTTCGTATCGGAAATAAGATACAATTTCTCAGTAATGTATATTTATTAGATGTCCTTTCATTAAAATCATACGAATACTTAGTCAATGTCAAAGTCAAAAATCTTTATTTTTAATATATGTAGAAGCGTTACACTTGCTTATTAGTTGTCAAACATCTACCACAGTTCAGAATTGGACATCTTCTCGACCGGCGAAAGAAACTGATCGGGATTTTTTAAATCTCAATTTCTTTAATTATAGGTTTTCTATAATATCAAAGAATTATTATTTTAATTTGAAACTAATATTTCCCTTTATTTTTAGTAATTTTTATTTTATTTTCACTTTCGCATTGAATTTGATATAAGGGTTAGCTAACCTAATTACGGACTATACAAGAAAAAAAACAGTTTTTCTTGTCATATAATATAAGATATTGTATACATAAAAAAACTGTTCTAAATACTAAAATAAAACGATTGTTGTTTTTCATATCTCAATATCAAAATTATAATTATTATTTTTTTAAATATTTTTAATATTTAATTTTGAAATCAATTTCGAAAGCTAAGCATTTAAAATTCTATATTTAAATACGTTTCATTAAATATCATGTTATGTTGGACTCGTGAGATTATATCGTAAGAGAAGTAATCCTTAATTGAATTAAAGAGGACTCGATACATTACATAAAATGATACATACATTATATTCACAACAATGCCAATTGCCCTTCACCTGGTTATGGTAATGAGTTACTCATACAATTATTTAAATGGATTTATGGCATACAAATACTAACAGCGTAGGTTAAAGTTGAATTATTGATTTCATACAGGAGTGAGTGCGTTAAGTAAGGTCGAATTATTTTACTATAATCATAACAATCATTGCGTATATAATACTATATATTTAAAGCAAAATAATATGAATTATATCTAGCAAAAGTTTTACATTTTGTAAGAGAGAAAAAGTGAACTACTATTTATGTTATTTATAACACGAAGATTTCTTAGCATTTTTTATACAACTCAGACTCGAACTTAACTCTTAAATGTCCAGATTTATTTTTTGACATTGATTTTAATAATTCTCATGTTATACGTTATTTTATAAAGATGCTTAATTTATGCATGTAATCGTAATTAGTATGTTTTAGTTATATCATAGGAAATAGATGATGAACTTCTTGAGAAAACATTTAATAATCCACTGATTCGACACTTTGTTTTTAAGGT
Source organism: Nymphalis polychloros (assembly GCA_905220585.2). NCBI lineage: Eukaryota > Metazoa > Arthropoda > Insecta > Lepidoptera > Nymphalidae > Nymphalis > Nymphalis polychloros. The sequence goes on along the minus strand of HG992255.1, from coordinate 12,468,098 downwards.
CTCAGTAATATTTACTAATTATTTTTTATTAATAAGCCTCCTTGCTAGTAAACATTGGGAAATCAATCGGGATAATAATTTACATATTAAAAAGGATGGGTATTTATTTATTTATAAAGTATATTTAATGGCTTTCACCAAATGTAATGTAATGTAATGATATATAAGTCGGTGTAGTGTGAAATTTGGTTGATAAATGTGGTAAAATAATTAAGTTTATTAAACATATGAATTTTAAAACTTACAATAACACAAACTACAGGGATGCTTGTAATCTTTATCGCATATCCAACTTGACAGATCGACGTGAAACTTTAGATATGATATTTCTACATGATTTAGTCTCTGGTAAGCTAGACTCGCCCGAGTTGCGCTTGCGCGTTTTTAATATACTTACCAAGCGAACTCGTAATGCATATTCGAATCTGTTACACGTTCCTTTATCCAATACGCGTTACGCTGCAAACTCTATATTGTCGCGCATTTTCTCACTATATAATACAAAATACTCGCACTTCGAAATATTTCTCTCAAAATTCAATTTAACCATTCAAACTCACACAGAATTTACATACACTTAAACACATACACACATACAATTACTTATACACGCGCAAAATAACGTTGTAACTGCATTACCACACACACCCATAACATAGTCTGTGTCGCCTAATTTGTATTCATAATTTTTTTTTTTTTTACTTATTATTTTGTTATTTTTACATTTTATCTATCAAAACTGTGTGTTGCTACTTCTGTTAACTAATGTTTATATTTTGTATTATATGCTGTTGTTTTCCTTAAGTAAATAAATTTTATAGTAATATTTAAATGTGATATAAATATTTAGACCTAGGAAATATGTGTTATAGAAAAACGCATCATATGTAAATACTATGAGAGCTTAGTTTGATTATTTTCACTTCAACCACTATTTGAGTTTTTTTTAATTTACTAAACTTCAAGAATAGTTAATACTATGTATAAGAATAAGGTCCTCCAGACCGATTTCGGCCACGGCGGCCAATCTCAAGAGAGATTAGCCAACTGCGCAGGAGATATTATAGGGCACAAGTGTGTGCGCAAACACAGGTGCACTCTCTTTTCTTTAGCTCTCATAATCCGATGGGATGGCAATCCGACACGACCGGAAAGAGTTCAGGCGCAGGACCAACGGCTTAACGTGCTTTCCGAGGCACGGGAGTGTACACACTTCCACCTTCCAGATTCCGGGCTGCTACTGAGAATTTTCTGACAGAAAAACCCAATAACTATTTATTGGCCCGACCTGGGAATTGAACCCAGGACTACCGGGTCTGCAGCCTTATATCTAGCCACTAGACCAACGAATACTATGTATAAAGAACTATTACTTTGATTGAAAATATTTTGATTTTTTTCTGCTTAATAAGCATCAATCTAAGCTAGTATACTGCTGGACTGATCTATGATAACTTAATAATGGTATTTTTATTTACAGTTGTTCGAAGTCTCAAAAGCTCAATTGTCGCCTAACAATTTAAAAATCTTTATTCTAATATCACACTTTGTTAGAACGGATAATCTATAACAGCAATGCTATTTGTAACCAAAAAATGTCTCGACAGTTTCTTACTCAACTGAGTTTCGCATTTGACACTAAAATCTTCAGATTATTTATTACACTCATATTAATAGTTTTATAAAGACCTCAAAGTAGGTTATTTAGTGGTTCAAAACGATCGTTTAAACAAATGAAAATTTACGTCAATAACGAGCTAGAGCACTAGAAAGAGACCTATTTTTATATATATAAAGGATACTTATACGTTGTATTCTCGGCTTATATCCAACCTGACGTAGGCTAGAGTAACGATTATAATAATAATAATAATATCCTGGGACATTATTCACACACGGCCATCTGATGCCAAACTAAGCAGAGCTTGTACTATGGAAACCAGACAACTGATATACTAAATATACTACTTTTCTTTTGTAAATACATACTTTATAGATAATTACACCAGGACAAACAGACATGTTCATGCACACAAATGTCTGTCCTGGGTGGGAATCGAACCCACGACTTGCGGCGCGAAAGGCAGGTATCTACCAACCACGCCAACCGGCTCGTCACCAAATGACTCATTACGACGTGTTGGCTGAAATCGTTATTCACAAATGTTATGTTAATATATTTTATCGAAATTTATTACACTTAATACCATTAATATTAACACATATATTTACTTTAAGGCTTTAAATATATATATATATATATATATATATATATATATATATATATATATATATATTATATATACATATAAATAAAAAAACTAAAATATTCATCAATCATGACCACGTCAAATGGTGCAAGAAGCGGTAATTCCCAATTGAATTCGCAATTCCGATATTCTGGGTGAAAAATTAACCAGTCCTGTCACCAGTAGAGGCAAATAATACGATAAGAATAAAAATTTTAAATTTAAAATGAGCCAGATGTTTTAATGACAAGGCAACGACAATGTGGAGATTGGCTTTTTATTTTCTACATAATTGTATATTATCAGCGGTAGCTTATCAGTTGGTCATTTACTCATCTGTTTTTCGGGCGAAAATTACAATGTATTGTAAATAACAATGTATTATAACGATATTTAAAAATATATACTTAAAGGAAATAGTAAAATCAATAAAAAAATAAAATAACGCCGAAACAAATTTTACTATTCAAATATTTGAAGTGACAAATTAAACTGTGTGAAACAAGGAAACGGCTTGGTACTAATAACATACTAGACGGATGATCTATCACTAGGATGGTAAATTTATTATATAGAATAAATAAAGAGTTACAATGGATAGTGGATACTATAGTTTAAGAAAAAAATAATAAATTAATACTAAAAGGCATGGTACTTATTGTTTATAATTGATCATAAACGGAGCTACAATTTGTTAATGTTGTTTCAGGTTTTATAAATAAATATTCTCACATTCTTATTCTGAGCATCTTTAGCTTCATATTATTGATGAAGTTATAAAATGACGGCTTATATAATGATAATAAGATTAATAATAACAAAGTACATACTTTATACGTCATTATAATAATATGGAAGCGTGATTTTTAATTCATTTGTAACAATTGCTAGTTACTAGTTTTAAAAATAATTTACGTTTCATTTCGCAATTGTATTAAGCTCAGATCGACGTAACAGATGTAAAGTGTGTAGGCTTGGATTGATGCTGCAAATGAGGTTTGTTTGATTGCATTCGAAACTGATCCGAGATGAGGAGAAACGATTTATCTCGAGGTCACGGGATCTATTCTCGATCGAGTACCATTACTTTTAAAGGTCGAAGAATTATCTATGTTCGTACCTTGATTACATATGGTATGTTTTTAGTAATTGTACAATAAATTAGGCTGATTTCATATTATGAATTGCTGGCGAATGTTATTCGTCGTGGAGCTTATTCCAAAGATCAACCAGTAAATCGATCTAAAATAAACTTGAAGATCACGTACCAAGTTTACCATATTTCTTACATTATTTTCCTAATTTGAATAAACAAAGTCAATATTGTCACCCGATTTTATTGCTAGCGGTTAGGTTTTCCCGTTTTTGCTTGCCCATACGTATGTAGATTATCTGTGATAGGCGCGCGTGCGCACAATGATTGACAGCACAATGTGTCAAATGCAAATGTTGAGGGCGCGACCGATGGCGTTTACTTATCTTGCACATTTGTACCCTTGAAGGGGCATTTTTAACGCAGCTTCGATAATATTTAGATATGTTAAACGTTAATTTATTGCATCGTAAAATATTTTCCATTTATATAATATGTGTATTCTAGTGTTTGCCTCGTTAGTCTAGTGACTGCCTCGTTGGTCTAGTGACTGCCTCGTTGGTCTAGTGACTGCCTCGTTGGTTTAGTGACTGCCTCGTTGATCTAGTGACTGCCTCGTTGGTCTAGTGACTACATGTAAAGCCGCAGAACGGTGGTCCTGGGTTCAAATCCCAGGTCGGGCCAATAAAATGTTATTGAGATTTTCTGTTGAAAATTCTCAGTAGCAGCCCGGAGTCTGGAAGTTGGAAGTGTGTACACTCCCGTGCCTCGGAAAGCACGTAAACCCGTTGGTCTTGCGCCTGAACTCTTTCTGGTCGTGTCGAATTGCCGTCCCATCCCATCATGCCGGGTTATGAGAGTTAGGGAATAGAGAGTGTAGCTGTGTTTGCGCACATACTTATGCGCTATAATATGTCCCGCGCAGTTGGCTAATCTCTCTTGAGATTGGCCGCCGTGGCCGAAAGCGGTCAAGATACCATTATTATTGTAGTGTTTGTAATAATGAATAATTAAATTTAAATATTTAGTGAAAATTAAAAATCTGGTTAGAGAAAGTAATATAAAAGCACTTGCCAGGCTTAAGATTCGCAAATTTATGTATTCCGAGCTATACTATGTTATGTATTACTGTACTAATAGTATATATCAAAATTTATTAAAGTATTTTTCCAATACAATTTTATTAAGGGGCTATCCTTGCAATGTTAAAGCGGGTGAGTACGCCTGCGTACAGGTACACAGGAACATAATATCGTAGAACCAATGATTGTCGCGCACGGTATAATAATATAACGCAGTACAAGAGTGTAATTTACAGTTCAAATATATGGGAGTAGGTGACCACTTACCATCAATAGGTCATATATTTTTTTTTTAGATTTAAAAAGTTAAAAACGCGTCTCTTTTTTTGATTGAAATGAAGTCCTATCCAGCTCGATGAAATAAAAATAAGGCCCTTAAAATTTTATTGTAAATTCAAAGCTTAAATTAATTCTAAGAATTAAAAAAAAAAAAAAAAACAAAAACGAAATCTAAATTCAGACAAAGCTATTGACGAAGCGAAGATTAGCTCCAAACAATATTTCAGTAGCGTGTGTTTGACTTCTCTTTAGATGAAGGCTTCTCGTCTTACCGAACAAACAGTCGTAAGTTCCACTTTTTGAAGCAAATACCTGTAATATTAAATTACCATCGCATATTACTTTCAAGTGTTGTTTTAGATTAATTGGTTATACAATTCAGTGTACCGACGATTGTGTTTCATTGCTTTGAAAGCATTGGGTTGACTTAAATACCTTGAAGTTTTATAAAAGAGGGCAAGATATCTTTATATGTATATTGGACTCTATACGAAAACAATTAACTTTGACGCTAGGCTTGGTCGTTTGTTCTCAAATTGGAAATTGTGAGAAGTATATCAACGTTAGTCTTCGCAAATATTTGGTCCAGGTTTAGCTCTAAGTTACAACAGTAAATTTTAGATGTATTAACATTCTAAATTTAAAACGTTTGTTTATATACCCACATACAACCTCAGCTTTGGAGATGATGTTATTTCGCTTTTTATAAAGCTTAATTAAAACTATTACAAATTATATATTAATAAAAGAAACGGTGTTTTGATGATGTTTAATTTTTTTATCTGTATAATTTATTTGTGATATATTATGTTTTTGTTTTATTTTTTATTTGAGTGTACTGTTTGTCTTGAATAAAATAAAAATCATTCTTGCTTACAATGTAAATAAAAATATTTTATACTAATAATAAGAGAGTAATATAATAATTAATTATTGAGTGATACAGAACAATATCACGCAAAATCATTTCTATTAATATAAAAAAAATCAATAAAATCGTATGTGTTTTTTAAGGATTTTCTTTTCTTATATATACTTTTTGCTTAACAAGTCACTTTAAAATAAGTCATCCGCATTTTAAAAAATAAATAAAAATATTAACAAATCAGCAACATAAGCGATAGAAAAACAATTACATCTTTTTTAGTTTTTCGAGTCACGATTATATTCATAATATATTCGGAGCTCCTGATTCGACATAATACTTTGTTGACACAAGACGCTCGAATATCGTATTTGTATTGTACTGGGGGTTCGAGGACGCGCCATTTCTACCACAAATAGTGAACTTATATCCTCTATAGCTATTTGAGAACTTTGTGATGGCAAAGCTCATGTTTCACGCATAAAATATGCTTAAAGGAAAAACATTATGGTCCACTGCTGGGCAAATTACTTTTCTTTTGAGAAAATAGAGCCAACTCGCTGCTCTAAGATGGATTGGTGGTAATATATGGCAGGTTTTCATGCGACACACGTTGTCTCACTATGTTATTAAATGAAATTAAGCATTTAATACAAAAGTATAGGCACATGAAAATTTAGTGGCGTTTGCCCGGGCTTGAGATCACAAGCTTTGGCTTAGATTCACGTGCTCACATCACTGGGCCATCTCGACTCAGTGAGCCCTCGTCTATATTTAGTGCAAATAATATATGAGTGTTGTTTAATTTGGAGAATATTTGTTCGATGGCACTAATATTTTATAGCTTGATGATGGCTATTAAGGGCAATATCGAAGAAAGCTTGCGCTGAAAATATACAATTTTAGATCTTAGGAAATCGTGACTTCACATCCGCAGACGATCTCATTTAAGCCTATCGCATTGAGTCGTCCCAGTGACTCACTTGATTAATTAACTTTTGTTCGTACTAATCTTATTCAGACAGCGAGCAAAGACGTGGGCGCGAGGTTGACTTACGAAATCTCGCATGAGATGATTCACCGGAGATTTATCCGTATTAATGTTGATAAATTATAAATATTTTTCAAACGCCCGTTAACCATTAACAAGTGCGATACTAAATCTTATTTGTCAAAATATTTTGTGAAATTATTAATAGCTCTCGTTTGAATTTATATCAACCAGTTACTTGTATATGCGATGACAATCAATATTATAAGATACTAGCTGTGCCCGAGGCTTCACCCGAGATAATTAATAAAAATATAATAAATTATTTTATTACTATAATAACACACACACGCGCACACACACACACACACACACATGGCTATTGGTTAAGAAATACGTTCTTTCATCATGTTGTTTGTGCATTCGTTACGTAAGGAATAGTATATACTTGTTATTAAATGATAACAAATAGCTTGGTGATTGTCATTTAACTAGTGGTACATATATTACCACTTAGTCTTACCACTAAGTGAAATCAATGGTAACTTAAAATACGTTTACATTGAGATAATTACAGATACAAACTACTCACAAAAGTTTCTGCTCGTGTCTACAGAACTCAATAATATTTAAATATTATTGAGTATTAAATTTAAATATTTTGTTATATTGATTCAAGTTTTACTTGAACTTAAAGGCGCCAAGACCAATGCATTGTTTCATTTATGCCTGTTTATAATTAGCGTGAGAGTATGCGTAGACCGTTTAGAAATGTGGGCTTAGTATATAGTTTTGTTAAACAACTAAAACTACTAACAAAATACATATTTTTGGAATACTGTTTCGTATTTTGCCAATTCCATTATCCATTTCATTACATTGATTTGTGTCAATAAGGTTCAAAATGATCAATATATTTTTATCACCTAGTCTCAAATTCAAATTTCTTTATTCAATGTAGAAGCGTTACACTTGCTTATTGATTGTCATAAACCGGTTGGTCTACCACCGGTTCGGAAATAAACACCTCAGACCTGTGAAGAACCGGCGAAAGAAACTCACCGGGATTTTTTTTCTTATGTAATCATAGTACTTATTTTTATGTACTTATAAGATTATATAAATTTTACTTATCTATAATAATTTTTACCTCGAATAATATTGTGGCTAGCTTTATATGCCAGGTCTGGGGCTAAGCCCAAGTCGATAAAAAGTAATGGAAAATTATTACTGACATAATTCTTAGTAGCCGAAAGTTAAGAGATTGGCGTTATTTACATACCTGTGCAAAAAAAGTCAGTAATGCCGTAAGATTTGTGGCTTGTTTTCGAGTTGTCGGAACTATACGAGTGAGCAATAAAGTGCGCGTGTATATGTTTGGCCAGACCTTGAGATAAACTGTGTGGATAAAATATTCGTTCCATCATTGTAATATTTAAATATTAAAAAATATGGTCTGACTCGAAATATATTTGAAACTTTAGAAAAACGCTTAACTTCAAACACACTGTGGTATGATTTCAAACGTGGGACTCCAGTGGAGGAGAGCCACAATTTCGCATTGTTATCACACGTTCAAGGCTTCAATCATTGAATTTGTGAACGTTCATGAGTTATTCATTCCGTTCAAAGGTTAAGTTCACATGCATCTGAATATCATGATATTAATTTATTAGAAGTGTATTAGATTTGGGAGCCGACACGCCCTTGAGAGCCAGTAGTAATCGTAATCAAAGATAAATAAGTTCAAATATAAATAAGTAACACAAAATTTTAATGTAGTTAATTTATTTCAATACTCAGAGGTGAAGAAATAAACATTGTAAAGAATCATGCACACATCATACAAAGTACTGACATAATTATTGTTTGTACATAACAATGACCATTTATCTACACCCAGTTGAGCTCTCTTTTCGTCAGACCGAGAGACATTTGCAGCCTAGTTCTTTATATTAGATTAATATGTCTGGAACGTCACGGTATATAAACAATTAGAACATATTATACAGGCTGATACTGTATATTACTCATCAATTATTTATAAAAAAAAGTTTTTGGCGACTCTATTTCATTTCATTGATTTATGTCAATAAGGTTCAAAGTGATCAGTTTGTTTTTATCACGTAGTCACGTTTATGAGCAAATGTATTTTGTTGTTACGTTACATGGTCGATTTCAATTTTAATTGTAAATGGTATAATAATAGGTTTTTTTTTATAGCATAGGTAGGCGGACGAGCACCACTCTCTCACCCATAGACATTGGCATTGTAAGAGATGTTAACCCTCACTTACATCGCCAATGCGCCACCAACCTTGGGAACTTCCTTGTGCCTGTAATTTCACTGGCTCACTCACCGGAACACAACGATATACGGTGAGTGGTTACGATCGATAGCAGAAGCAAATATTCGTTATGTAATACTATTTAATAATGATCTTCAAAACAATGCCTAAACTCTAACCATACTCGTACATTTTATTCCCTCACTCTCATAGTAAGATGGTACGGCAATCTGACAAAACCAGGAGGGTCCTAGGACCAACCTTATTTGTTTTCCATGGCCTTTTTTATATGTGTATCAGACTTAACGCATGTATTATATATATTACTAGATGTGCCCGCGGTTTCATCCGCGTATAATTAATAAAAATATAATGAATAAAAAACAGCCTAGAACCTTCCTCGATAAAAGGACTATACGACACAAAAATAATTTTTAAATTCGAAAACATTTGGCGTCTTTCAATATTTTGATAGTTTTACTCAAAAAATGTAATTTGTGTTTGATTTATATATATATATTTATATATATTTATATATATCTTCCTTGTTTCTTAAACTCTCTACAATCTGGATTAAATTCTGTTCGTTTTTCCATTTTTAGTGATGAGAAATATCCTCAACGTATGGCCAGGATGTAGCGTAGTCTTTCTTTGTTAATCTATGTTGTCTCTGGTAATTACATGTGGGTGTGAGTTTGAATAAAGCGAAGTCCATGTTAGATTTCATCTATAAGGAATCTGATAAATGGTGCTAAATGATCTCCAATTTTGTGTTCTGATTTTTTTTTGTTTGTTATAATTATAAAAATAACTTTGGTGCTATTTACAAAAGTAGGCGTGTTAAAAATTGTAATATGTCATAATTTTTATATTTTTTTTACACGTTTTTGATATTTAGTCTTGCAGTCTTTTTTACTGTTTGTTGAATCAAAATTATTTTCATTCAAAGAACGTCAGTCCAGTAATCGTCAATTTGCTAATCGCTCTACTCTAAAGTTTTTTCTTAGGGCCGTTCAATAAATAAATCCCTTTTTGTATTGTTAACACATATACATGTATCCGTCTTGAATTATAAGCCTGTGGCTATATAACTAAGTGATGCCTGCTTATCGTCGAAGTGCGGTTTCCATACAAATTCAATAAAGCCAGTTCGATTTTTATCGTTCAAAACAATGATATGTTAATTCAGATTTGATGGGAAGATTACAACATTTTTACATTATATTTTAATAAGTTTTCAAATGCCTAGTGTATTAAAAATATATGTATTTGTAAAAGCATATATTTGTATACAATTACTGCGTAGTTATATTTTTGTATAGGTAAAAAACATTGTGTTGTTAAAAAACAAACAGGAGAGCAGACCTTTGTCAAGTGAGATAATTATAGACTGTTAAGACAAAAATAATTTCCTACATTTTGGTTTTAAAGATAAGTTTCAATCCCTTACGACCTTATTGTTCCTCAGCGCATATTTAGTTAAACACTGATTTCACTTTTTCTGACATCCGAAAGAAGAATACAAAGCATTGTTGAAGTAATCATTCGTAAAGCATTTAAAAGGGCGATAATCTTAAAATTTTTACATATATAATAGACGTAGTTTTTTGTAAAACACTAAAAAATATCATATATGTCAGTTTTTGGGATGAAATGATGATAACTACCCAACAGGCGTTATTGATAGTTCAGATAATCTTTTAAATAATCGCCGAATCACAAAGGACTGAGCTAGTGAATCTAAATTGAAAAAAAAAAATCAAAGTATTATTAAAAAACGACCTCTCTTAATTAATGTTTTGACATTGTGTTACAATCCATGCACGCTTAACAAACACAACTAAATATTATGGCACCGTAACAATGATCGTTTAATATAGATATCAACAATACAAAGTTCAATGACCTCCTATGGAAAAACACATAACCGCCACCGGGTAAGCGCGCTAGTGCACGCTCATAACATTTCGCATCACGTCCTCGCTAAACCAAAAGATCTGCGGTGAAAAAAGTGTTAAGCCGGCGCGTGCGTCGCTCCTGCCTACTAAACTGCCTGCTTATTATAATAATTTTATGCGATCGTGTGTCTTAGTACGATAATTCAATAAAAATGGTATCAACTGATTGGATTGCTATAAAAAATTAAGCTAATATTTGCAATCGATCGAATTTGCGATATATCGAATTGAGAAATGGAATATCGGTTTTGCTTTTGCGCGTTCTAATGGAACTTCGATTATTATTTTCATTATCGAAATGTGTTTTTATTTTCTAAGGGATATTAAAAGTTGAATTAATTAAACAGACTTACAATTTTTTTAGATAACTGTTTTATTTTATAAATATTTAATAAGTGATAAATTATTTTTATTGTTTACTATAAAGAAGGCAAATACTAAGTTCCTTGCCAAAATTTTGATTTCTTTGGGCGCCTAGCGATGTAAAATCGATCGAATTGAAAGGATCGACCCTTTGGGCTATTGTTGTCCCCAATCCTAAACAAACACTTAATCAGAGGAGTAAATGAGAATATTAGTATTTTCTTAAAAAAATGTAGTAGTATTTATTTTAAAAAAATAAAAATATTAGTAGGTATGTGTCCTGCCACTTCTACCGTATGTTCCGTTCAATGGTCAGTGTCATCGAACATATTATCCGCATAGTATTTTTTATTGTAATGTAAGAAATTTCTTTGTTAGCTTTTATGCCTAGATTTAGATTCAATATGAGTCTTATAATAATCGTATCTTTTTTATAGTCTTGAATGATATCGCATCGTCAGTTTTATATTCAGATATTTAAAGTAATGTTCACTTTATCAATTTAATGGGACGATTGTAATTCAAATGATTATTTTGAACTTGTATGTTGATCAACCTTTAAGTTGCATTAGTAAGTAACTGCTTATAACCACTGGTGGAGCAGAGGTGTCCTTTTTTCCCTTGATCAGATAGTATGAAGTTTTTTCACCAAGCTGATCCAAGCTGTGTATCATGAGGGATACGAATAGCCGTCGAGTACGAGATTATAAATAAAAATTAAGTCCGCAAAAACTCCGCAGTGGTCATTACGGATTTTAACCCGTGATGTTTGGTTAACACCGACGTGTTTTATCCACTTTTTTTTGACGCAGTTGATATCTTCAGGAAGGGCTTGGATCCGGATTATGTAGGATTCTTAACCACTAAAACCACTGCGCCACCAATGACTATATATCACGAACGAATATAATAACGTAATTAAATAAGTTAATTATTAAATAAATTAATCTTCAAAGGTACATATGTGTATTAGTAACCGGATCCCATAAAAATTGTAATGAAACTTTATATCTGTATTAAAAAATTAAATAAATATTCATCGCGACTAGAAAATCTTCATTCAATATGTCCACCTAATTTCCTTATATATTTGCCTTTATGTTTCATTTAAATATTGTTACTTTAAGTGGGCGTGTCGGCTACCGTGCGTTGCGACCCTCGTCCGCTAATTACCATCTCGGCAACGGACCAGTTCGAATCAGGTCGAGCCGATGCGGGAATTTCAGATACGGCATTTGAAACACAATTTTTTTTTTTTTTTTATTGGTTACTGTCCACGCTAATTACATGAGTAAGGTTTTATTTAAGTTTTTAATAGAATATTAGATTGCGTAATTGGCGGTGAATTGTATATGGGTTATATTTCTTGCGATGTGAAGTTTACCTTCATCATGGTAAGTTATCGATGGAAGCCCGGAGAAAAATTCACTAATTGTTTATTTTAAATTTAATAGAAACATATATTTCGTGACGTTTTATATTAAATAAGACATATCCATTATTTTACTATTCACACATCTTTAAAATTAGGGTTACCTTACTGTCTTATTGTCTTCCTTTGGCAGTGTCACATGAATATGACAAAGTAACGATTTCATTTGACAATAACTTTATTGTTTAGTTAATAGAGTTCACTTTTAAATATAAAACTGTAATATTATTATTTTCGATAATTCATAAAACTGAATTCGTATTTATCGTTATTATAGATCGTATTTCGAAGAGATAAGAATCAATTTCGTCTGTTTTTAATGTAAATGTTTTTTGGCAAGTAAAAAGATTCTAATGCATTGTATGCATCAATCTTTATTCATGAGGTTTGTATTAGGTTCGTATTTTCGGTACTAATGTTACAGTTGACGTATCTCGTATGACATGTAAGTATATTTTTGCGTTCGTTTCTCGGAACTAGTTAATTCAAATTAACTTGCTTGTCTTACGAGTAACAAGAAATCTGTCTACGAATGTTGAATATTTGTTAGTTTTTTGTTGCTAAGTTAATTTTATGACGTTTGTAAAATGTAATTGTTCTATGTATCTATCTAAAACAACATTATTAATATGTGTTTTGAAATCGGTGACGTCATTACAATACACGCTCAGGATGTTAGGGTCCGTAGTTTTCCAGGAATACGTCAAACTTTCCCCAAAAAATACGGTTAGTGAAACCAAAAATGTAGTTGTTGTAATATATCATTTAGTGCTAAAACCACATTATGTTTGCTTAAAGTAAGTATGTAAGAAATAGCTTGTAAATATTCCTCTGCTGCCTGTTCATAGCCCTGATTTGAAGCTAAGGTGCTCCAATATAGGTTAAGGAATACATACGTGTCCCGTCAGAGCGTCACGGTAGCACACGCAAGCGATCCCGAAATCCCAAAGCGAAGCGAGGTTTTTTAGTAGGTATTCCGAACTTCGGGGCGCACTCGGCGCCTAGGACACCGGCGAGCCCCACATACCCCCCCACTGCTGCACTGGTCCCGTGGGGGAAATAAGTAAAGCGTTTTTCCAGCGTTAAAAAATAAAAATTACATACGTTACAATTTACAAATAATACAATTTTAGGCGTTTGACTAAATTTACGTTTGAAAGCAAACTGTTTATTAAATTAGATACATTTTAGGTTATTCACTTCAACTACTTATAATGGTTAATTGAAATGTACATAATCTTCACAATAATCGATTAGAACGGTACTTTTCAACATCTTACATAATTAGTGTTAAAATGATTACTGATTCCAAGGAGTACAATATAAATGATTCATTAAATTTGTGAATGTTATAAATTAACAACCATATTTTATTACTATATATTTTATTCATTATGAATCAATAAATCTATCTTAATGTTATATATTAAAATATCAACATAATATATTCGTTATAACAGTATCAACATCAAGATAATTTTAATACATTAAATGCTATGTCGATAATAATAAGAGGATAAAAGTTTTATTACTAAGTTGAGGTAAGTGATAAAATACAATAAACTTGTAGAGTACGAGTGAACATTTTAAACGAGTCAGCGACAGTCGACGTTGAGTGACCGAGTAGTCGCGCGCGTAGTACGTGTTCTCGTATAAAACAGGCCTCGGATATTCGGATTGCGCTGTGTGTAGGGTAGCCATGATAATCCATTTTGTACAATTCATGTTCATGTAGCACTTTATTTATTTATCTCACGTCCTCCACCCAAATGTTGTCGGGAAGATACTCTTTTAACGATAAGACATACATACATCAATAGTTTGTTGTTTGTGTTTATAACTTCATGTTTCTGTAACTCTTTTGGTGTACAGTAAAGTTTATTCTGGGATATTCTTAAATGGGATAAACTTTCGAATGTCGAAATTATGCCTTTATGTTAACACGAATGTACTCTCTAAATATATCTCCCTCACTCTCGTATATAGGCCGGCAATACGATATGACTTCAGATAGATCAGGCACAGGATTGGCTTTACATTCTTGCCTAAGTAACACTGCCAACTACTGTTTTACTGTTACTGATACAACTTAGATAAATCAATTGATTTCTATGGACCCAACCGTCCCAGGCCTGCAGTGTAGATGTAATGCATCATCTTAAACTTATAAATTGGTTTTAATACGGACTTTCGAAAAATAGACTCTACCATAATTTAATATACGTCTCGATAGTAATTAAATATTTCCTAACATATTTGCTCTCGGCATCGTAACATTGATAAAATATATTCATTTTCAAGTCCACATGGGATTATTAATAGCAACCATGCAATGGTGTACTCAACCTTTTTTTATTACAATAACTAACGTGAGGTATTAGATTTGTGGTCACCTTAGTGGACGCGTGCCGACTCCCAAACCGCAACCTACCGCGCACGCGCTCTAACGCCATCGATATGAATTTAAATCGGATTAACTATACACGCTTATACTCGATTTAATATGGCGGCGGTCAACTTAGTACAAATTGTTTTAGAAATGTCATATTGAACGAAAATTTAATAATGAGTTTAGTTACACATAAATGTACTTATTTAGATTAATGTCTTGTTAATCAATGTAACTATTGTCCGTGTTCTCAATCAATGTAACTTGATAGGAGGCTTCAATCCCATAATGTACTCCTTTGAACAACAACAACAGAGCAACAGATAATGCTTTTTAACATAATTTTTGTCAATTTTTATGAAGTTTTATTAGTAAATAATCGTAGAGACATAAATTATAGCATTTCATAATGATTATTTTTTAGAAACAAAATTAATATTTTATTTAAACTACCCTAATTTACGTAACAGAAATACAATACATGAATTGCTATATTTTAAAAATATAATAAAATAACATAAAAATAGTATCCACACAAGAAATAACGAAACCGCGTCTATTATGTTGCCCGATGACACTTCTAACGCATGTTTTTTTCTGTGTTAGTTACAGATAAGTTTACTGGACGGTTTGACAGATATGCCCTGTTCGAAATTTAAATTGTATCATTGTTTTATAGGTCCTGTTGGCAGATTGATTATTTCTACTTGAACGTTTCTATGTCTTCGTTCTTATTTCTTCTTGAATCGTATTGTTTAATGACAGTTGACTAACGCAATACAAATATTAATTTAAGTAAATCAATACATTTAATGCACCATCATTGCTTAAATTATTTTGGACATTTATTTAGGATGACAATATAAAATTGATCTTTTTTAAAATTAAGATTAGTTCTTATACAGAATGTTAAAATGAATATGCATATCATATTCGAAGGTTTGCTAAGCCATTTTTTTACATAAATTTCGCAAATCATAAGTTTGTGAAAGCGATAAAAATAAGTACCAATTTAATTTATATGTCCTTTGTTAAAATATTTTAGTATATGTATAAGGCAACTCTGTCACTTTGTGTTACCTGTCATGATAGATGTGAGATTTGAAATAAATAAATTTAAGTCAGATTATAAATACTCATGTGGTTTAGACAAACATTCTATGATTCTTTCGATACTATAGAATGCAGTGTTAATGTATTTTTTCTATCTTAAAGACGAGCATGTAACCCATATTGTAACTGCTCACCTCCTTCTGAATACGTTGGCGTTGCTCAAAGTGTGAACTACATATTTCTAAAAGCGTCAGCCATTCTGCCAACTCAAGATTACATTGTAATAAAATACCCTTCGTGTCTTTAATTTGAACTAACTCACTCACCTGAACAATAGCATAGAAATAGACGTATTCGTTACGTTAACAATGCTATCGCTACCAACCCAGCTGATAGGGTTGCATCGATTCCCATACAAAATAGAATGGCAGTAGGCGGGTCATCTTCCGCAAAGCTGATATCGTGAATTGACGAGATACGAAACATGAACGGTGGTCAGAATATAAACGCTGAAGATTGAGCTTAGTGCCGTGCCCTAGAAGAGTCCTATTTCGCACAATAGACGAACACGGTGTAGATAAATTAATTCGTAAAATACAACCATTTTATATCGATAAAATGTTGTTGCCAATTGCTTATCCTAATAAGGGTATTGTTAATTCGTACTACAATTTTGGTCGACTGTCTGTGTCAAGGTAAATAAAACAATGTAAAATCATTCCTAAAATACTAAATCTGTCACCTTACTTTAGCAATGATGTCACACGTTTGAAAACATCCTTAAAATTCAAATTTCGTAGCGATGTGTGGCTTAATGCACGCTCTGTAGCGAATTTATTATATTTTTTACTACGAACCGCTACTACAACTATTTAGCTACATAATATTTATAATACATTTGCGGCAATAAGCTGTTGTAAGCTGTAATATATAAGTGTGGAATTTAAACAAATATATTAAGTTTTATTTTAAAGCAGCTGTGTAGATTCCAGCTCTCCGCATAAGGAGAAGATTCCATGATGTTTTCTTCAATGTCGTTATCAAGATGAAACACAGCAAATGAAAACTGTAAAAGTAATATTTACTGAAAGTAAGTAAACTTGGACTTACTTGGTTTTTATGAAGCGTATAAAATCATTTTTTACTCTTTGTGGGGTGTATAGCAAAATTATCTTAGTAAATAATATAAGAATAGGACCATTTTTAGTAACTTGGATTTTTTGTACTTTCGAAAAGGACTTAAGAAGGGTCAATGTTTTTTTTCTTCTCTCGAATACTTTGTAAGGCCATTGATCTCGAATATATTCGATATATACCGCATTGCGTGTAATTTGTCAGTCGAGTTATTTTTTGTTTCTTGATATTAGTACTCGTTGCTCGCTCCACTTCACACCTTGTATCACTTAGCGACAGACAGACTGATGGTCGACAAATCAATCGGGCACGCGCCAATCCAATGACAATATGGACGGTCGGAATGTCGATCGACAAATACACGTAGCCTTAACGTTGGCGATGATCCATATAACAGCATTGCTAATAAATTGATGTGTGCCGTTAGCTATGCGGTAATACAGTCTGACGAGTCCAGCGATTGAAGTTCGAAACACGTGTCTGGGCCACTTTGAATCCTAGACAGGATGCCTGGCTTTAGGATTTAATTAAGCATATTTCTTCTTCACCTTTTTCTTTCAATAAACCTGTATTTCATTGTGGTTATTTCGTGTCTTTATAGGGAATAGGCCGGACAAATTTAAGCACGATTGAGGCACTGACATCATATTCAATTATTTAAAACTTTAAAAAGAATTAGTAACTCGGCTCAATTTATTCGTTAACCGATTTTGTTGATTTTATTCTTTATGAATATATTTTACCTCGAGAATGGTTCCATTTAAATTTGCAGGATAAAGTCTAACCTGAAGAATGAAAAGCTAGAGGATTTATCACCTACCCACCTATCTATCTTATAAAATAAGGAGACTTTTTTGTAATGTATAATTGATAAAACTACTAAACTTTATATATATTATATAAAAAGTGTATCCGCAGCGCGATTCGGAGAATGTTTTAGTATATAATAGTATTATTTATTTAGTTATACTTTGCAGTTTCCCTCGCTTTAAATTTAGACTATTGACGCGTGAACATGTATTTAATATACTAACTAGAATACATATTATTATACTTATTAAATAATAAAAATTCAATAATTATATAATAGAATTTTAAACTAATAAATTCATACGAAGAAGGCTGCTTACCTTTAAATTATTTTTTAAATTATAATATGTACCTCTGATTAAATGCGATATATAAAATAAGTAAGTTGTTATACGAAAGCATATAATAACAAATAAATCCAAAAAAGAATATAATACTTAAAACCTCAACAAATATTTGTCACAAGAATCCTAAAAGCCATTGCTCTGATACCAGACAAGATAGAGGTGAATGACCTGTAAATAATCCGAAGAGTGTTTGGGTAATTATTTCTTAAATAAACAAAACATTTGCGTGCGTAAGATGAGCGGTGGCTGATCTTTGTTCGATCAAATATTGATCGTTTAATAATTGAGTCTAGAGCGTAATTAAGTCGGATTAAATTTCATACTACTTTTTGAATATGGAATGTAGTTTTGAGTGTACATACTGTTCTCATTGTTTTACGTATTTAGATGGAATGAGAATATAAATGCGAAGAGAAGCGAATGATAACGAAATATTTACCTTTAAATTGTGAACTTGTTGCAATTTAAATAGCACCGAGAGTTCTTGAAAAAGTTCAAACGGTTTCTTAGTATGATTTGTAATTTTAATTTTTTTTTTATAATATAAGAGCATATGGGCCTCCTGATGGTAAGTGGTCACCAATGACCATATACATTGGCTTAAGAGATGTTAACCATCGCTTACATCGCCAATGCGCCACCAATCTTGGGAACTAATATGTTATGTTCTTGTGCCTGTAATTACACTGGATCACTCACCCTTCAAACCGGAACACAACAGTATCAAGTACTGCTGTTTTGCGGTAAAATATCTGATGAGTGGGTGGTACTATCCAGACGAGCTTGCACAAAGCTCTACCACCAAGTCAAAATAATTGTCGATAAAAAATTGATTTTTTACTTCTTTTTTCTTATTTTATGTAATACTAGTAAGCGGTCATGATTACAAATTAATATTTGTGCTGCAATAACTACTAACCATTTCTTAAAATCTTTGCGTCGCTAATCTTTATTAATGTTTTTTTCCCTTAAATAATCAAATGTTTATTCATCATTTTGCCCGTAAGTTTCCAGCTATTTATAAAAAAGGTGTTTCCACGGAAGTACTATTTTAATAAAATAAATAATATAATATAATAGAATAATTATTAAACTAAATATACATTATATAGAAAAGTGATTGCGAATATTTAAATTGCATTGAAACGGAATATTTCATTTAACTGCACTACTGACAAAATTCAGTAGACAAAATTATTCAAATAAGTTTATAAATAAGCTGAAAATACACAACAGCCAACCCGCTAAAGTCGTGTAAATCGTTACCAAAGAGAATCACTTATTGCGATTTAAAGGGCAGAAAGGGCGCTTTGAGTCGCGCTGATCGCGGCTGATATCGCGCTATCGGTAGATCGAGATAAGCGCCGCCCGACATTCCCACGGCCGAATTGTTTGATCGCTAGATATAAAGGATTTTTCGAATAAGATTTAGAGAATAGCATTTCAAAATTCGAATTATTATCTTTGTTTTAAAGATTGTATTAGTTTTGTGGAATTGATAATTGACAGCTTGCTTTTGTTATTTTTTTTCTGTGTAAATCGAAATTTGAATTTAGAACTGTTTCTATTAAATTAAAATATAGGTATGTCATTCTTATATTATACTAGAACTGCCTCGTTGGTTTAGTGGCTAGCTGTAAGGTAGCAGACCCGGAGGTCCTGGGTTCAATTCCCAGGTCGGGCAAATAAATAGTTATTGGGTTTTCTGTCAGAAATATATAATTCTCAGCCGCAGCCCCGTAGTCTGGAAGTTGGAAGTGTGTACACTCCCGTGTACACGTACAAGCACGTAAAGCCGTTGGTCCTGCGCCTGAACTCTTTCCGGTTGTGTCCGATTACCGTCCCATCGGGTTATGAGAGCTAGGGAATAGAGAGTGCACTTGTGTTTGCGCACACACTTGTGCACTATAATATCTCCTGCGCAGTTGGCTAGCCTCTCCTGAGATTGGCCGCCGCGACCTAAAATCGGTCTGGAGTACATTATTATTACACTAGAACAGTAAAGGACCGGTTGTTTTTCAAGTTGTATTTTTTATTGGTAAGAACAAGGAATGAATAAATAGTCATTAAGGAAATTACAGTTATGACTGTAATAATGCATACAAATATTACGTCACAAGAAGCAAGACGATAAGTCATTACGGCTGATATTATATATAATGAAAAATAAATATGACGAGAAGGATTAAGGACAATCAAATCTTAAATACGATTTTAATTTGCTTATAAATTTATTATAATGCTTTGAATGTTAAAAACTAAAACAACAAACTACTCCATTGCATATCAATTAAAAACAATTTAATTCTTGTTATTGTTAATAGTTTTATTATTAAATTAATATAATAAACATCCATAAGGAAAATCGATTTATAATACATTAAAGAAATCCTAAACAAGATGTTTATCGATTAAATCAAATCGCAATGGATACCAAACAAAGGCTCAAACTAATTACAAAATTGACCGTTTCAGAGAGAGCACGACGAATCGATGTAACGTACAATCGATAACACAAAATCAATAAAATCTATTGACTCGATTATAAAAATGGCCGCGGCGTTTGATGTGGGCCGCGTCGGCGCGCTTTGATGTCCTAATAATGCGACCAAATTAAGTCAAAAGCGCTAAGTGTGTGTCGAATTGAGTTATCAAAGTATTTCTTTGCGGTGTTGACGGCTGGACGTGTTGCGAGATTGTATACAGGTTGATTCAACATCTAATGGCTTTTAGATATGATTGAATAGGAAAATAAAATCGTTTTGCATTTGAGTGGAGTATAAAACAATGAATTGAATTCTCTTTTGGTATTTTTTTCTTACAAATTATATAATTATATCTCTTGGCTAAAAAATAAAATAAAAAAAATTATATAGGTACTATGTTTATATTCATCAATGAAAATAATTTTATAGTTATATAATAGGCATAATAAATATTTAAAAATTATGAATTAAAAAAATCTATTAAAAACTCTATATGTACTTAAAATAAAAACTAAACGAAACACCTGTATTCTTGTATGATTTTTCAATATTCCTAAGCGTGCCAAGGTTGACGTCTAATTCACTTTATATACCTTGGATGCCAATGTTATATCTTAATAACGAGATGAATGTAGTGAAACATCAATTAATAAAATTTTTTTTTTTTTATTATTATTATTAATTAGAGCTTTGTACCCTTTTATAAGCACATTGTGTGCACATACGCTTTAAAACTTTGGCACGGTTGAGTTATTATGGACATCAAGTACAGAAAGTGAAACTTGATGTTTATTTGTTTTAAGCGAAAATTAAAGCATTGGTTAGTTAATGTATGTTACTAAAATTTAAAAGAATATTTAGAATTAGGTAGATAGTGGAATTTATTGTAAATGATTGAAATTTGGAAATATTATTTATAAATGTAAATTTTCTAGATTTTGACTGTGTGTGATTATTATTACATTACAATATATTAAAATAAGGTAGTCTGTGCGTAACTTTCGTAGTAAATACATTCATAAATAGGATATCATGACATTTGCATACCATCTTATGGTTGTTGTGGCAGGATTTAAAGTATTGTAACATCAAAAATGTACCTACAACTTTGCAAATAAAGAATTTGAATTGAATTTGAATTGCGTTATCGGTGGTACCACCCACACATCAGATATTCTACCGCAAAACAGCAATACTTTGTTTTGTTGTGTTCCGGTTTGAAGGGTGAGTGAGCCAGTGTAATCACAGGCACAAGGTACATAGCAGCTTGGTTCCCAAGGTTGGTGGCGCATTGGCGATGTAAGCGATGGTTAACATTTCTTACAATGCCAGTGTCTATGGGCGTTGGTGACCACTTGCCATCAGGTGGCCCATATGCTCGTCCACCTACCTATATAATAAAAAAAAAATACATTAATGCATTATTGTCCCTAGCGTATCTGGATGTGAATTCTTGTAAGGCATCCGCCAAAAATCAACCCAAGGGTCCGATATTAAAGGCTCTGTGCTATCGTTATTATGACGTCATGATGAAAATTCATTAAAATGTGACTATTTTTCAACATAATATTTAATATAATAATATAACTTTAAATTAAATGTCTCATACGTTGAATTCAAATTCGAACTTGAAATATTACTAAGTTGCCATAAAGAAGATTTACCTAAAACAAAATATTAAATGTTTTAAGTTTAAAAATTTGTTCTAAATTTAAAAATGTTTTTATTTTTTATTTTTTAGTAACGCTTGCATTTTAGTAGCCGTAGAGCCGTTCCGTAAGACCAAATTCAAAACTCGCCGCAGAAGACGATCTTGAAATGTCAGAATATTATATACGATTGCATTGATATAATTGATGCTTTACGAATCTAATCAGATTTAATTATCTTTTAACATAAAATTAATTCATCCGTAAGAAATCCATCACAAAATACCCTAATAGTTATTATTTAAACAATCGTACATAAAACTAAAAAAATTGATAAAATGCTCATAATATCTAAATTATTTTTAGTATTTATTTTAGCCTGAGGCAGACCAGTAGCCAACGTAAAACATGTCAGTAGCTTAATATAAAATCTTATGGTAATTTTCTAAGTAGAGGCGTGTACGCCCGCGGCGCCGTGCGTGTCACACTCTCGTTACTTCAGTGAAAACGTTGGTCAGCAGTAATGATTTGCTAGGTTTTGGTAATGACTCCTAATTGGTAATGATTTATTATATAGCTTGTTGCTTATATAATTAATGGGAAGGATTAATCGAATTAGGGGTTTTGTTACCTGTATCATTACTTATTATTATTAGTAACATATTACGATAGATTGTTTTAAGCGTACTTAGAGATATTTTAAATAAAATATTTATGCCTGTATGTATATTTAATTTTAATTGTTTGTTTGGTGATATATTCATGGTGATGGTGGATTAAGCTCCAAACCTTCTCAAAAAGGAGAGGAGACATATACAGGCTGTTACTTTAATATTAAACAGACGAATTCATAAAGAAATTAAATTAAAAAGAACATTAATTGACTACTGTATTGTTACCAGCGCTAAAAATGTGTGCAAAATTAAAAAAAAAAGTGTTCAATTCGGTTGCAAGGTTTGTCTTACACATACAATATATGTATAGATAAATAAAAGCATGTAATTATTACGAAATAAATAAGGATGTACATATATAATTAATTTACCTTATCTCAATTTCAAACTATTGAACTCTGACTCGAGCAGGAGTCCTCGCATGGTGCGTGTCTAACAGTTATTTATTGGTTTGATAATCTGACGCCACGCGGAAGATTTTGTCGAGAATTTCCCAAGTCTGTGATTTATTGGAAAGTAACGGCGTAAGAAAAACAAAACGAATACTTAAAGTTTTACTTAAAGAATCGTTGTGTGAAGATTTTGCAGTTAGTTTGGTGTAAAAATTGCTAGATAGTATATAAGTATTTGATATTGGTGCCAAGCGATTTTCTTCATACACCCTCAATTTTATGTAATACAATTTTTCGTAAATATTACCTCACGTTCTACCATTATATGTATAATCTTTAAAACATAAATGACTGCATATAAAATCTAAATTGTGACACTTAAATTTAGAAGAAGTTAATCGATAGTTAATGTCCCAAAGCTGACTTTTCTCAGCTTTGGGACATTAACACTATCGGTTTACTTCACGCTTTTTGAAAAGAGAATTACCACAAATAAGGGAAATAAAACTCAATGGTCTCTTGCCTGGATTAGAACTAGCAATTTTAAAGTTAACATGCATAAGACACTGGATCATCTCGGCTCTAAGATTATGACAAGCTCTTACAAATTCATTGTAATCATATAAAATAACGAAACAATACATCTTCTAATTATAAAAATCGATTTAAAACCAAAGTGACACGTAAAGCGCGTATATAATCATAACATTTGTAGGTTATGTATAAAGTTTAATAGGATATCATATTAAATATATTAAAAGGGTAATAATTACATAAACCGTGTGTGGAGGATTCATGTGATGTGAGTTGATGTCAGAACATTGCCAGAGGTATTTTAATTGAACAGTTGTCTAGCTTTAATACTAAACTCGCGTTCAGTATATTGTAATTGACACTATTTATTTTAATTCCTGTATAACTTTATTCCTAGCGCTTAAAAATATGTTATATATTTATTTGTGATACGATAAAGCATATTGATTTGAATATCATAAAATAATTTTATGGCTTTTAAGCTAAGTTTTAAAAGCTAAGAATCGCTTTTTATTACTAATATTATATATTAAAAAAAAGTATTTAAAACGAAATAATCTTTTAATAAATTTCAATAATACATTGTATATTGTATTTTGATGTTGAAAGTTCAAATATATTTTGGTTTACACGCATATGCAATTTATCATATTTTATTCTAAGCAGCGAATCTCAACACATTAACGGAATGATATCGGTTACCGCGTTAGCCGGATCGGCGGCGCGCGCGCACATCACTCTAATAATGATCAATGATCGCGAGGCGTCGGAAAAATGCCAAATATTCCATACATCACCCATGCCTTCAATATTGACAGGCAGATGATATTCGAGGCCAGAGATCTATGACGAAATAGATACGAACAGAATACATTTGGAAGTGTTTAGTTTCACTATAAATGTGAAAGAATTATATGCATATGTTTCTGATATATTATGTATATTTTTTTAGCATAGGTAGGCGGACGAGAATATAGGCCACCTGATGGTAAGTGGTCACCAACGCCCATAGGCATTAGCACTGTAAGAGACGTTAACCAACGCTGACATCGCCAATGCGCCACCAACCTTGGGAACCAAGAAGTTATGTCCCTTGTGCCTGTAATTACATTGGCTCATTGACTGCCTCGTTGGTCTAGTAACTAGATATAAGGCCGCAGACCCGGTGGTCCTGGGTTCAATTCCCAGGTCGGGCCAACAAACAGTTATTGGGTTTTTCATTCAGAAAATTCTCAGTAGCAGCCCGGAGTCTGGACGTTGGAAGTGTGTACACTCCCGTGCCTCGGAAAGGACGTTAAGCCGTTGGTCCTGCGCCTGAACTCTTTCCGGTCGTGTCGGATTGCCGTCCCATTGGATTATGAGAGCTAAGGAGAAGAGAGTGCACCTGTGTTTGCGCACACACTTGTGCACTATAATATGTCCTGCGCAGTTGGCTAATCTCTCTTGAGATTGGCCGCCGTGACCGAAATCGGTCTGGAGGACCTTATTTACTTACTTACTTACATTGGCTCAATCACCCTTCAAACCGGAACACAGTAATATCAAGTACTGCGGTAGAATATCTGATGAGTGAGTGGTACCTACCCAGACGAGCCTGCACAAAGCTCTACCACCATGAACAATAACATATAATATTAAAAAACTATTGACTTACTCACTAACTTTTCGGTGGAATATATGTTTCGACACCTCACTTGCCCTTAACGATTCTAAAAAAACCTTCTCAGATATACCTTATTTATATTATATATAATTATTATTTTTTTTTTTATTGTATAGATTGGCGGACGAGCTTATGGGCCACCTGGTGGTAAGTGGTCACCAACGCCCATAGACAATGGCATTGTAAGAAATGTTAACCATCACTTACATTGCCAATGCGCCACCAACCTTGGGAACGAAGATGTTATGTCCCTTGTGCCTGTAATTACACTGGCTCACTCACCCTTCAAACCGGAACACAACAATACAAAGTACTGCTGTTTTGCGGTAGAATATCTAATGAGTGGGTGGTACCTACCCAGACGAGCTTGCACAAAGCTCTACCACCGAGTAGAGCTTTGTCCAAGTATTTATGATTATATCATATAATCCAAACATGATTATTACCGAAGTGTGCTGTATTCTATTATATTATGAATGTATTTTTTGAGTATATAACAAAGAATGCATAATCTACTTTATATATTAACTAGCTGTGCCCCGCGGTTTCACTCGCGTATAATTAATAAAAATATAATAAATAAAATAAGCCTAGAGCCTTCCTCGATAAAAGGACTATCCAACACAACAATATTTTTTAAATCCGAACCAGCAGTTCCTGAGATTAGCCGGATCAAACAAACAAACTCTTCAGCTTTATATATTAGTATAGATAGACCAACGTAAATATTTAAAAGGCCATTTTTTTTAAATACACGTAACTCAATGTATACTAGCAAAACATCACTTTAATTTTATAGATAAGCAGTATGTATTAAGACAATTTTGTTACCGCACAAGTCTCTCGCTATATCGTTTGCTAGCACAGTGTACTTTGCATGTACGAGATTATATCGTCAAATAAACTAAAATCGACCTCTTGCTCACGAATGTGTATTGAACATTAAGCTACCCCATTAAGGTGCAGTGCGCCTGTGTACGTTTCATTAGATGAGTATCTTTGACCCATCAGACATCTGCATAGGTTGGGTTATCAGGATAATAAATGGCTTTATTAGCTACACCTGGTCTCGTACCAATTTCGTATGAGCGTCAATGGGAGATCTTTGAAGCGAACGTTCATTTGTTATTTAAAGTGCAGATAAGATGTTATTTACCTTTATTTGAGATAATTAACTTATAGTTTGTATATAATAAAACGATATCTTAATTCTATTCTCAGTAGATTAGATAGGATTTCTGATATAGTCCGCTAACCTACCTTCCTGAAATAAATATATGGGGGAATCACGTACATAACTCAGAATTAATGTTATATAACTAAATAAAAGAGTGGTATGAGAATTAATCAAGTCAAATTAAATTCCATTATTCAACAAAGAAGCTTCTGTTGATTGTCAAATTAGAAACTAATCCGATAAATTACCCTGACCTGAGAAGAAACGGTGATAGAAACTTTTTATCTTTTTATCATGTTTGTAATTGTTTACAAATTTTCAGTATAAAAAAAAACAAATATTGTTCTGAGTATATATATATATATATATATATATATATATATATATATATAACAAAAGTAGTTAACGTTGAAATCAATGCTAATATGTATTTAATATCTACAAATATTTATTATAAATTCAATGAATATTTTTTACTTGATATTAAAATGCAGTCTATCAGAGACTTAATTCTATAAAAAACCTCGTACACGAGTTCGTCTAACAAGTCGTTTGGCGTTGTAACATATATCGTTTTGATTGCTATTTGTAACGTTTATATTAATCCAATTGAACTCACCTGACGATGTGATTGACGTTGCTTATAATGAATGTATTTTATTATTGGATCGAATGCGGACACCGCAATGAGAGATATCGTTACACAGATTAAAAAATTAAAAGATACGATATAATATACTTTTTTATTTATTAACAAATGTTTCTTTTCTTTTTTCACAGATATCAAATCCAATTAATAGCTTAATTTTTATTTGGAATATAATCTAAAATGCAACGACTTATTATTTTTTGCATAAATACGTTACTAAATCAATATAATTAACTAGCTGTGCCCGCGGTTTCATCCGCGTATAATTAATAAAAATATAATGAATAAAAATCAGCCTAGAACCTTTTTCGATAAAAGGACTATACAAGATAAAAATAATTTTTAAATTCGAACTAGTAGTTCCTGAGATTAGCCAGATCAAACAAACAAACTCTTCAGCTTTATGTATTAAGTATAGATAATAAATTATACAATACTTGGTATTTATTACTTATATCGAATATTAACTATAAATATATTTATTAATCCTTCAATTAAACTCTTGAACTATTAAATCGCATATTAATCGTATGCCTATCGTTTGTCAATTGACATCGTGTCGCGGGCAAAGCTGGTTGTCCAGTGGTTTTATAAAACAAGTAGATATAGAGGAATAGGCAGAGTTCAGGGTGAAAAAAATCTTTACCTTCCTTATGTAGTCAATCTTTTCATTGTGCAAGCGTTTTCATGAAATTAATGAGAGGAAATGTCTGGTTATAGTGGATGATTTGGTGAGATCTACTTAGTCGAGTGTATAGGATTCCCACATACTATGGTCATACATATTATGAGAGAAACGAGTAATTCATTTTTCAGCGTCGAATGTAGGGGTAATTTTGTGTTTGTTTTTTTATACTTAATCATTATTATTTCATTATATATAATATTTAGTAAATCATAAGTAGGTTAGGTGCGGTATGTAGTAGTAAGTAAATGGAACTTTTTATGTTTTTCCTAAGATTATTTTTTTATTTATAAATACATACAGCACTTAAAATTATAAATGAAGTTTTTTATACTTGTTTTTTAATTTTAATAATGACCTTATTATTGAGCGTATTGAAGCAGCGTGGTGGAAACAGCTCCAAACTTTGTCCTGAAAGGGAGAGGAAATATTAACCAAGCAGTTGGATGTTAATAGGCTGTAACTTTAGTTTTTTTAAGACCTTATTTATAAATAATTTCACTTTTATACCAAACATCGCCGCGGAAATTACTTACGTAGATAGCCCTGAGCTACGATAAAAGATAAAATATCTATCTTTTATTTGCCATTTCGCCTCAACTTATCTTTGGACAGTTAGCATAATGTTATAATCCAATGAAGTGCCATATCTGCGCTATAATCTCGAAAGTGATACTGACAACAGCCGCCAAAGCGCTTGACCCGAACCTCTGATCTTCTTAATCGATGACTCTCATTAGGAGATTATTAGGATGGTGGGGTTTTGGCACAATTCCCACGTCGAATTAACAATACGTTTTAAATTATAATAATTTGTACAATACGTATTGTAAGCAATTATACTTCTATAACTGTACTTAAATTGATCTTCATTGTAATGTTATTGGTTTATATAAAAGAATAACTAACGTTGAGTTGTGGATATTTATAAATAGATAAAAGATAATGGACAGAAGTGAAACAAGCTCTCCGGTATTGCAGACATTCAAGGGCGGTGACCATCTGGTAAGCCTCCTGCACGTTTCCTCTCTATACCATAGCGTAACTTAAATTCGACCTTATAATTTGACAAACAGAAAATTTTAATTATTTATTAAACAATAAAACTTTATATTTTGTCGCTTAATACCGTTAAGTAATTAGTTTAATCAAATATTTTTTTTTATTTTTTTTTTATAGTTAGGCGGACGAGCATTTGCTATCCGATGGTAAGTGGTCACCAACGCCTATAGACAATGGCATTGTAAAAAATGTTAACCATCACTTCATCGCAAATGCGCCACCTACCTTGGGAACTGAGATGTTATGTCCCTTGTGCCTGTAATTACACTGGCTCACTCACCCTTCAAACTGGAATACAATAATATCAAGTACTGCTGTTTTGCGGTAGAATATCTGATGAGTGGGTGGTACCTACCCAGACGAGCTTCCACAAAACTCTACCACCGAGAAAAGATAAAGAAAAAAAAAGATATTGAACACCTCTCTTAGTTACTGGTTAGTTACTTTTGATATATATACATATGTTTACTATCTTTATCTTACACTGATTGCCTTGTTGGTATACTGGATATACGGCCGCAGATCCCGAAGTCTTGGATTCAAACTTCAACTCAGTTTGATAGAAAGTTATGAGGTTTTTTATCGAAGATCCTCCGTAGCGCTCTCTGAAAGATTGATTATTAATATCAGCTGTTAAAATGTACAAACACTTACATACTATTACAAGCATATATAATTTACATCATGATAATCGTAGCTATTATTAAAGTTAAAAAAAGCAAACAAATCGTCACGCTCCTCGCACCTAACAACAAAAGGGCCGTTCACAAAAAACCGTGGTCGTCTAAAGTCAAAATATTTTGTTTCTTAGAATTGAAACTATTGTTTCGTAGCAAATTTTTAATTCCGTTTTGGTTTATACAGGCTGTTCGAAATTATTTTACAATATGTTTTATATGTCCTTATTTTTCTTCCTTTTTTCTTTAAAATATTTAAAGTCGGTTGGTAAATGGAATCGTCCATAGAATTTGGCACTGCAAGAAATATTAACCATCCCATAGATCTTCAATGCACAACCAATCTTGGGAACTAAGATGTTATATTGTTAATACATAAGAAATAAAATATACTATTACATTATAAAAAGCGTATTCGGACAAAACCAAATACAGAATAAATAATAAGCGAAATTTAGTTTATATTTTCTTTCGCATTGAAACATTTCAATCTTACTTTTAAATTTATGATAAATATGTTAATATTAACGTAGAATAATATATTAAACAACTACATATCTTTTTTTTTTGCATTATTAATTACAAATTCGTTTTCTACACACGCTGTATAAAGTATTATTATAATTTTCGGTGCGCATCTCACGCTGATTTGAATAAAGAAAACCATAATGAGTCGTAAATATCGGATAATCTGTCAAAAATATGTTATTTTTGTGCTTGTCATTCAGATTCCTCGTGAGAATTGAGTTCCGTATGAAAGAGCGTATTACAAAAGTAGTAAGGATTTTTCCTGCTTTAGTTTAGAATTCTTACTAATATTATACTCTGTTTGTTTGTGATACACATTGACGATGTAAGAAATATTAACGATTCCTTAGACCGCCAATGCAACAAAATTATGGAACATTGATGTAGTTATCTGCCTCGTTGATCTAGTGTCTAAATATAACGCCGCAGGTCAGTCCCCATATAGAGTTAATAGGTTTTTCTGTCGAAAAATTCTCAGAAGCAGCTCGGAATTTGGAAGTTGGAAGTGTTGGCCTCGGAAA
Organism: Nymphalis polychloros; assembly: GCA_905220585.2. Classification (NCBI taxonomy): domain Eukaryota; kingdom Metazoa; phylum Arthropoda; class Insecta; order Lepidoptera; family Nymphalidae; genus Nymphalis; species Nymphalis polychloros. The sequence continues at coordinate 12,437,068 of HG992255.1, read as the reverse complement.
ACTTTTTTCGATCGTACCCGACTTGCCCTCCCATCGGATTAAGAGAGGAATGGAATAAAGAGTGCACCTGTGTTTGCACACACACTTGTGTACTAGAATATGTCCTGCGCAGTTGGTTGGTTTCCCTTGAGATTGGCCACTGTGGCCAAAATCGGTCGCAATGTGTACTCATAAGTATTACTTAGTATAGCGCTTCTAATTCTATGAAAAATCATTTAGTTTCAAAGAAGTATGAAAGTGGGTACCGTTTAGTCTGACCACAGAGTTTATTCTGTAACTAGTCTGCGGCGGTTAGACAACGACATTAGATACAAGTGAATATTTTCACTACGCGGATCGACGCATTTTGAACGTTTCTGTCATTAATTATATTATTAAATATCGATAAAAAGAAAATTGATATATGAGATATATTATTACGGTAAATGTCACCCTTAAAATAATTGAAAATACAGTGGTTAATGTGTAAATCTTCATGCGACCACTGTACTTTTATGTGCTTAATTTGTGTTTATATTTTATGTCATGCTCAGCGACATGTGTGTCTATTACCCCGTATTAGAACAGCATGAAAGAAATAAGCCATCTGCTTACTATTGGGAAGGAATTTTGTATGCTATGGAGATTATTATTATCTTTAATCATTAATATTGTTCTGTGTATATTAATTGAATATAATATAAACTAATACATTATTATCATTAATTTAATCGTAAAGTAAGCAAGTGACTTTATTAAATATTAATATATTTTTTTATAAGCAATTATGAAGAGTTATTTCGTGGTAAGACTTTGTGTAATCTCGTCTGGGTAGGTACCACCCACTCATCAGATATTCTACCGCAAAACAGCAGTACTTGCTATTGTTGTTCCAGTTTGAAGGGTGAGTGAGCCAATGTAATTACAGGCACAAGGTATATAACATCTTAGTTCCAAAGGTTGGTGGCGCATTGGTGATGAAAGCGATGATTAACATCTTTTACAATGGCAATGTCTATGGGCGTTGGTGACCACTTACCATCAGGTGGACCATATGCATGTCCGCTTTCCTATGCCATAAAAAAGAGTAAAATATCAAGTAGTGTTAATCTCTGTATAGTCTTAATCTCATTGCGGCTTTGTCGCCAGTAGCTCAGCGCGGAAGTGTTAAAATGTAATCTATTTTAAACATTTGTCGTGGCACTCGCCTCCTTCGTCGCGGTAATGACGTGCGGTTCGAAGCGTTTACATCGAATATAATTATGCTTGTATAACAATTTGAAATATCCTTTATAGTTAACCATTACAACACTAACAAATGAGGTGAATCACTCAATAAAGGATTATATAAATAATAAAAAGCAATGAGTTAGTAATTTGATTTTATTTAATTAACTTTGTCATTTAATTGATGGAATAAGTTTTTATCAGTTCTTATCGTTAAATCTCCATCTCAATTTGAAATTATAACATTATATTAAACTTTATATTGTAAAAAATGTTCAAAATTGCTTTTAAAAGCCAACTCGAATACAATATTCGTTTTTTTTTTATCCCAGAAATGATTTAACAATCTTTAACATAAATTCTAACATTCAAAGAACTTACACGTAGCCTTAAAATGTTTATCATAATAGCTTCCAGCACTGACCCGTGCGCCAATCAACCGTATAACAAAACTATGACCACACATAGCCCAAGAACACGAATCAAAAGACAATAATAAGACGGGTTATTTCAATTCTTCTCACGGTGACCGCTAAAGATTTTACAGTGGATTTCCTCATCCCACAAAGAAATAAACCATTATATTACGAACTCTTAAATAGGATGTAAGTTTAGCAATTTGATTGAATTTTGAGGAGAGAGAGATCACGTTTGTTCGGTCATAACCTCGCTAACAGAAGTTATATGTGTCATTAATATGGTTAACACCATAAAGGGTTTCCCGTGTGAAGCTATTTTTAGGACGCTGTTGTTGTAAGGTCTGTATTTAGCGTGTTACGTTAAAAATATTATGAATTATTGAGTTTGATTGCACTTTTTTATTGTTTTTTTCTTTATTTATAGCTAAGTTAATAATATTTAAGAGGAAGCTTATGTCATCATCAGCCGTAGCGAATAGTGAAATCGTTTACCTAATTTGTTTTTGTTTAGATTTTTCTTCTACGTATCATAAAACTGATGACGAGAAAGTGATTAGGAGCAACGATTACACTTATTTTCACGTATTGGTTGATTCAATGATTTAATGCTCGTTTTTAAGTAAATTTTATATTAACTTGTGCATCACTTCAGTCAGATATATATAATAATTCACGGTCGTCTTTTAATATAATTGGTAGACGAATTATTATTTTAATAATATGACAGTAATAAAAAAAAACACTTTACAACATATTAAATTTGAACATTTGCATATTCGCATTTTTGTTCATCTAAAATAAATAAGAATCCATTTCAAGAGATATTGACATCTGATATATGAACAAAGGAAATCACATATATTTATAATAAATTAAGATATATTTTGCAAGAACGTTTTAAATAAATCAATATTCAATTCGGGTTCAAATTCAACGGAAGCCATCGCAAAAATTATATCAAATTACAAAAAGGTTACGGAATGCATTTCAATTATCTTATTTTTGGGACGTTAATAACATCGATAAAAACGAGTCCTTTAACCTACATATATCCTGATTTACCTGACATCATCTAATCAATCTTAAATTGCTTGAAAACGATTGAGACCGAACCAGATTTCCAGGCGTTTTGGACTAATTACAAAAAGTTTGGAGGACCTTAAAAGTTGCGGCAGCGCAGACAACAGACATGATTATCGATACAAGATATTACCATATTATAAACATTTTTGTTTTCTAAAAACGTTTTTTAGTATTACAATATTACATAATTAACAGATGTAAATAAAAGCAAGTAAAGTATTTCTTGAAATTCTAACATAACAAATCTATTTTAATTAACTAAAATTAAGTTGTTATTATGTGACTGCTAAATAATTTTACTATTTGTTGTATATTTATGCATCATGTGATTTTTGAGAACATTATGTTTTTGAAATTATTATAAAGTAAAATTAGTATATATCAATAAAAAAAATCAAATAATTTAGAATTCTTTGTATCAACAAAAAATATTTTATGTAACTAAACTGTCTAATGTCTGTGCAGCTTAAAACACAAAATGCAATAAGTTTTTTGTTAGACACGACTTGATTGAGGGGAAAAAATCAATTATGTCCGACTCGTGCCATTTAGACCGTCTTTTTTTAAAACAAATTAATGAAAAATTGAGTTGTATTCGAGCGTGACTTTTATAGACTTTATATTGCACAACTCGATTCTGAATTTAATTTATATTATTATTATTATTTTATGTAAGGGAAAACGGAGCAGGAGCCTCACCTCAAAGTGAGTACCACCACCCATGGACAACTGCAACACCCGAGGGTTTGAGGGGCGTTGTCGGCTTTTGAGGAATGAATACGCTCTATTATATAGTTAACGTAAATATGGTTAAATGTATACATGTCTTTAAATAAAACTATGCCAGTGCTTTGTTGAAAATTTTGGTAAACAAACTCGATAGACAAATAATTGCAATAATTTAATCGAGAAACTCGCCAAATTGCTAAGCGTGACATTTATTGTTAACATTCGCTGTTATTCGGTTATCCATTGTTACTTAATAAATGGCAGCACATCCTTGTGAAGGCTATTAGGACGCGATTGGTTATCACTGAGCATAAATATGGTAAACATCAAAGTCCTGTTTGAAGCATGAGCAAGTAAGTGTACTAACATATATACACAATAAAGTCTCAGGACATCTTTTTAATTACTTTATCTAAAATTTTTAGTAAGCTAAAACGCTATATTTATAATGTTAAATGTAATATAATTTGTATGGAAAGAAATACAATTTAACTGATTGAAAACAACGCGTGGGAAACCAATACAAAGTACCCTATCATTAGTAAGCAGTTTTTAAACATCTTGATTAATTTAAAAAAAATAACACCTTCTGGTAACTGCTACCGGATAAGATAAAATTTTCCTTAACTTAATAGATATTTAAAATTAGCAAAAAATGGACTAAAGTATAGTTTTTTTTTTAAATACCCGGGAGGTCATATTTTTTTTTTTTTTTTTTTTTTTATGTCATAGTTTGGCGGACGAGCATATGGGCCACCTGATGGTAAGTGGTCACCAACGCCCATAGACAATGGCACTGTAAGAAATGTTGACCATCGCTTACACCGCCAATGCGCCACCAACCTTGGGAACTAAGATGTTATGTCCCTTGTGCCTGTAATTACACTGGCTCACTCACCCTTCAAACCGGAACACAACAGTACCAAGTACTGCTATTTTGCGGTAGAATATCTGATGAGTGGGTGGTACCTACCCAGACGAGCTTGCACAAAGCTCTACCACCAAGTGACTCTACTCCACCTGATGGTAAGTGGTAGTAGAGTCTAAACGCGACGACGGCTAGTGCAGTCAGGAAGAATGATTTGCACTAGCCGCCCCCGCCTTGCCGGCCCGTAAGATGCATCTTCACGCCTCGTTTGAAGGACCCAGGTTATAAGAGGAGGGGAATACGTGTGCTGGTAAAGAATTCTATGTTTTGGAGGTGCGACAAAGAAAAAGTTGCCAAATTTCTTCGTGCGCGATGGAATTGATGACACAGTTAGGCGGTGATATCGAGAGCCAGCACGCGTAGATTTGTGAAGGAAAGGGGAAGCAAGAATGAGGGAGAATAATTCCTCTGAGCACTCGCCGTGATACAGTCGATAGAAAGCGCAATTGTAAAAGCTCGAAGGTGTTGGTGACCTTTACGTCGCCAATAATGCGAACAACATTTATCTTAAAGTTATTCCTCGTAACACATTGTTGATTATGATGACCTGATCGATCGGTCACGGCGGTCAATATCAAAGAGATATTAGCCAGCCACGCAGGACATATTATAGTGCAAAAGTATGCACGGTATGGAACCGCAGGACCAACGGCTTTACGTGCTCTCCGAGGTACGGGAGTATACACATTCCCAACTTCCAGACTCGATAGGCAAATCCGGTATCTATTTATTGGCCTGGGGTTTAAGCCCAGGTCGTGTTGATTATATTATACTTAGGGTAGGTCATCTAAATATATATAGATACAATGTCACATCTCTTTAAATAATTAAATGCAATATTATTTGTAACTACGTCTTCACTTTGAGCATATGGAGATAGAAAAGATTAGTTCAAGACATTTTTTTTATTATATTAGATAGTTGGACTGGTAAGTGGCTATCTCATTGTAAGCGGTTACCACTGACGATAGACGTTGGCATTGTATGAAATATGAACATTCCTACTTAATCGTATCTTAATCTTATCTTAATCAATCACTCTTAGAATAGAAATTAAATCTCACCTTAAAGTGTAAATTGAATTTAAACATAATGGTTCCCATATTTAAACTTATTGTCTAGTGACTATTTTTATCTCCATTAAGTTTCACGGGTCCTTTTGTTCCTATCGTTTGTCAGGTATTTAAATAAGTTATCTATACTAATATTATAAAGAGGAAAGATTTGATTTATTGTTTGTTTGTTTGTTATGATTTAACGCAAAAACTACTCGCCCGATTTAATTATTATATATTTTTTTTAAATAAAGATCCTTACCTAAAACGGCACGATGTAACCCAAGGTATGAAAATGTTGCCTATAAAAGTCATTATTTTGCGTGCGCTACGAATGCTATTGACGATATATAAAAAAGTGTTCTGTATGTTAATAGTACTCATGATTGCTCATAAAAAAGTCTGCGATGGTATATACCTAACTATTATAGTTAAGCTACAATAAAAGTTTTTGTTTAAACTATTAAGTTCAAATACGGGTGGAACCTAATAGTGGTGATATTGGTATCATGGTATTAATCCTTATCCATTTAAATAGTTTGATAATGTATGTGTAAATTCCCCTTTATATTCGGATCGGACTTTTCGTTTAGACGTTAGGAAGGGTATAAAAATTAGTACTCAGAGTAAGAAAAATGACAGGATTTGAACAAACTATAACTGTACTACGTTTAGTATATTTAACAAATACTAATTTACGTATTTACCGGCCGGAAATATGAGGCTGATCAATTTATAAGTCTTTGTTAAAACTAGGTTAGTATTCAAAATGTTATGTTTTATGTTATAAATATCAAGGGCGTTGAAATAAAAATAGAGGTCACATTCATTGCTTTTAATTTTGCTTCGAACACGCTTCCTGTAATTACAATAATCTAACGATTTCTTTTCGCACGTTCTTGTTTATTGATAAATAAATGTATGTATACTGCACAGTTTAATATTATTAAAATTATTTTGTAATTCGTGATCAATACAAATTACGCAAATATATAATAAAAACTGTGCACCGATGTTTTAATGGATTTGGCATCTGCCGTCGCTGGAAAAACCTTTGAAACATACCGAGTCCTGGAGGACTACCAGGATATGTGGGATTTTTTTTCATTAAAATACAGATCGGGGAGGCTGTGAAATAGTTGTTAATATACGCAGCTTTTTTGCCTTCTATTGATTTGAAGTTTATGGTTGTATTGGTAGCACTTGACGATTCATAATTGACTGCCTCGTTGGTCTAGTGGTTACATGTAAGGCCGCAGACACGGTGGTCCTGGGCTTAAATCCCAGGTTGGGCCAATAAAATGCTATTGAGATTTTCTGTCGAAAATTCTTAGTAGCAGCCCGGAGTCTGCTCAGCCCGGAAGTTGGAAGTGTATTCCTCGGAATATTGCCTCGGAAAGCACGTAAAGCCGTTGGTCCTGCGTCAGAACTCTTTTCAATCGTGTCGGATTGCCGTTCCATCGGGTAATGAGAGTTAGGGAATAGAGAGTGCACCTGTGTTTGCACACACACTATAATATCTCCTGCGCAGTAGCGTGAAGTTCTAAAATGAATATTATTTATACTCAAAGTATTATTTAAATGCGCCTATATGGACGTTTCTACATTAATACATGTTCTCTTTATTGTATATATTATATTAGTTGTGGCCTGTGACTTCGGCCGCGTGTGAGGGAATCGTCATCGGAATGAATTTCTTTAATTTATAAATAAGCCTTTCCACATGGTATATTTAAATACTGTTTATATATTTTATTTATTTAATTCGATAGTAAGTACCTATATGTTGATTCAGTAATATTGAAAATCATCTTTAAAAAATATTATAGCGTTTATGTTTTAGTTTGGGATTACAAAAGTATACAATGACACAAAACAGTCAACGAAAATAGCTATTAACAAAAAAATTATCGTTAAAAAAATTAGACGCCACGCATTCAAAACGTTGTACTCCAATCCAAATTCGAAATTCGAAATCGTATCGCGTCCTGACGTTTCCTCTACGTGCCGTTTCCGCTCCGCGCATGCGCACAACGAATCCCTAATCGCGCGCTTTTACATTATTTTTTATTTTTTTTCTCTGTGGCACCGATGTCTGGAGGATACAATTTTTTTTCTATAGCTCCCAACTATGCTATGTGTATCCTGTTCTTTTGATTGATGGCAAGGAGATAGTCTGTGGAAGGCCCCATTATAAGGTATACTCCGTGTCTTGATAAATTAGTGCGTTATATTCGAGCCGCGTCCGCCATTTTGGTTCTTGTCGTAACAGTTTTATGTTTTGTTTATTTTAGACTTGATTCGTAATGATTTTTTGTGACTTGACAATTTTTTCTTTGTACCGCGTAGTAAAATAAAATATAATAATTTAATAATTAACTATAATTATAATATAAATAAGAAAGCAACTGAGTCTGTCGGTTACATAAGCAAGTCCACTCTCCCATAAACGCGAGCGAAGCCGTGGGCGAATACTAGTGTTTTACATCATGTTACGATAGTTTTAATCCATTTTTATTTATTATATATATTTTAAATATATTTATAAAATATGAGCCACATCTATTCATAGACTAATCTGTAAGCTCTTTAATATGTATCACGCCCGTGATTGACCGTTGACTGATGACTTCATTGCGCCCGCGCGTAGTATCAATATGTAAATAAGTCTCTATACATTTTTTATATATAGTTGCTATGACTTAATGCTCGTAATATCTAAATTTATATTTTGTTATTGTGATTAAAAAAATATAGATGAACAGACAAAATAAAAAAAAAATAGTAATAATGTCGTTTATATATTTTATTTTTAATTGGATCATTAAGATGTTTTTTTTAATATTACCGGAAAATGTTTATCCTATACGTAGGAATATCATTATTTAATTCGTTAAAAACAAAGTCTAGTCTACCAGTTTTCGATCGCGGCATCGCCCACGTGGCAGTAGGGAAGATGTTAGGGGGGTATATATCTTTTTACGTACTCCTGACAACGTGTATACAATTCACGATGATCGGTTGAGTAGTTTAGACGTAAAAGCGTAACAAACAAACAATCAAATAAATAACGTCACTTTCGCATTTATAACATTAGTAAGGACTAATATGACGGTAACGTAACATTTCGAAGTTATTCCACATTTGAGCTTTTATTAATTATAAGTTCTACTACAACATCAATGAAAGAATTAGAGCCTGGAGCTTATTCCAATATGACTGCTCAACTTAGGGCTTGATTTATACATTTTGAATATCTAATACAGATTTATATAGTTTTCCATTAAGGGCGCTTGATCTTTGAAATGCAAAAAAAAATACATGTAGGAGAGATATTTGCGAAATTTTTTATTTGGAAGGTCTATCGACCCCATTATGTATGGAATATGACATCCCAGGTGCAGGCTCAAGTCACAACGCAAAATTCGCCAAGTTGTCGTCTGCGAAAGGCCGAGTTCCTGTGCGCGACGCGGAATTGACTGCCGCGGGTTTTCGAGGACACTGTCGCGCACAGCGGCGATATTCTCGGCAGATCTCGCGTTACGTTGACGCACGGGAACCGGCTGATTGTTAACTGACCCGGTTGACTCGAATTTGTCCACCAATCGACGGATAGTCGACTCGGCAGGACGATCATCGCGACCGTAAAACGGGCGAAGTGCGCGGAACGTTGCTCGAACTGAAGACCCATTTTCATAAAACAATTTTATGATTTGCACGTGCTGCTCGACACTGTAACCTGCCATGGTGGTTTGGGAGGACGGAATGAATATAACACACTGCATTTGACAGCTGTCACTCAAACAACATGGCCGCAATCAGCTGTCAAAGTTCAAGCGTCCCTATTAAGGTCCTCCAGACCGATTTCGGCCACGGCGGCCAATCTCAAGAGAGATTAGCCAGCTGCGCAGGAGATATTATAGTGCACAAGTGTGTGCGCAAACACAGGTGCACTCTCTTTTCCTTAGCTCTCATAATCCGATGGGACGGCAATCCGACACGACCGGAAAGAGTTCAGGCGCAGGACCAACGGCTTAACGTGCTTTCCGAGGCACGGGAGTGTACACACTTCCACCTTCCAGACTCCGGGCTGCTACTGAGAATTTTCTGACAGAAAAACCCAATAACTATTTATTGGCCCGACCTGGGAATTGAACCCAGGACCACCGGGTCTACAGCCTAATATCTAGCCACTAGACCAACGAGGCAGTCAGCGTCCCTATTGGAAAACCCTATACAAGCTACATTATATCATTAGTTTCACAAACTACCTGGTTTCTATTTTAAAGTTTCGTTTCCTGTTGGATTGTCTGGAAGAAAAGGCTAATTAGCCATCTGTCCGAACCTTGTGTTACAAATTAATTAATTATATATACTCTCTAATGGTATACAAAAAATATGGTTTATATAAATAAATTAATACATTAAGGGTCTGTGTACAGATTTTTGTACCACTGCCGTTTACGTATATAGGAGATTATAAACCGTTACAATTATTTAAATACAATATTTATAATACACATAAACTACGTAAAATATCGTAATACTATTTACAATAAGTGCTACGACACAATTACATAATCATTGTCCTGAAGTGTACGTCACACTTGTGTGTATTATATTATGCATAGTGGAGTTGGTCACTATGTATATAATGGTATGTAGCTTACAATCGATGATAGTCAAAACACCCAATGAGATTCGTTATTGTCTTAGTAAATTAATCAAAAGTCAAAATTAATAAATAATTTATTCATGTAGACTGATAAGGGTACTTTATAATTAAACAAGTTAATATTATATAAAATAAAACATAAATATTACGGGTAAAAATTATAATTAATGGTGTATTAATAAATAAAATAATCGCGAAAAATTACATAAAATTCGATTTCGAATTTCAAAATAATTTGAATAAATAGTAAGCCTAAATAGTACGTTGAGATTTTGAAATTTCAATTTAACGGTCGAATTTTATTTAATTATTTTAATTACTCATTAAATAACATATATTAGTGTATGTTGCGTGTTACTCTCTATGAGGGTAACATTTATTAGACTTGTATATAACTCTAAAATTTTAAATATAGAATAGTCTTTTCCATGAAATATTTGAGGTTCCTAGAAGACACAGAAAACAAAATCTCGTTATCAAAGCAACTTTGTTATTGACACTAGATATCAATTTTCATTCAAAATATCATTCACAAAACATTGGTCCAAATGGTTCATTCAATCCTTTTAAATATCAGAGAACGAATCTGAACCACATACCATACGATTGCAATAAGTCTATTTCTAATGTTCTGCCTGCCTCGTTACTATGCAGGGCATAACGCACCCGCTGACGATAGCGCACTTTAAATACAGAACAATATAATGATCTATATACGAGGTGTACACGAGCTAGTCGCCGCGTCTTGAATCATTAAATAGGATATGTTTGAATCAAAGAATATAAGAGAATACTTTGATTCATAGATATGGAGAGTTAGGTGCAGAGTAATATTATAGCTGATGTACGGTTAACGTACAACATTTTTATTAGTATATAATTTGGCCTAGATTTTAAGTATAAATTTTACCATCAGCGCAAAGATTATCGAGTTGACCGAGCGAACGACGCGGAATAGCATTCATAGCAAACCTATTGTTAATTATTTAATAAATTAACTATTTAAACCTCAATATTCCGCGTGGTCAATTCCATAATACCTAGCACATCACTGGATCATACAGCAGAGATTATTGGAATTTGCGAAACTTGTTGCAATTAGCGGCGCTTTTATATTTATTTATTATACATAAATAGATAAAATGTTTGAATGTTCTATGAATTTATTTATGTAAAAATATTTAAAAAAATCCCCTTGTGTCACGACATGCAGGTTTTCACCTCGAGCACGAGAGTGAAGATGCTGCTGGACCAGGGTTGAATATACATGTCGTCTCAGGCAGTTACTATTCAATAAAATTAATCAAGTTATTCTGGATGCTTGACTAAATATACATAAAAAGTAAAAGTAACAGCCTGTGAATGTCCCACTGCTGGGCTAAGGCCTCTTCTCCTCTTTTGAGAAGAAGGTTTTGGAGCTTATTCCACCACGCTGCTCCAATGCGGATTGGTGGAATACACATGTGACAGAATTTCATAATTGATATTAATCGATGCGTTACAGTTTAAAAGATAAATGATAGAGGTGACAATATATGATTGATTGAATTTTTTTTTATTATAGTACCAAAAAATAATCGTTGACTCTCAGAGACATTTACTCGATCGGCACAAATCAAACATTTATGGGACGTCACATTTGTAACATATAATAATATTCATTGTCAATAAATTCTAAAACTTATTCAAATGTACCATCACAGGTTGTAAAGATAGAATCTTCATATACGGGATTTCCGGTGTCCGCCCTCCGGCCTATAAATATGTCGCTAATTTCTCGGGAACTCTTGGATCATGCCTTATTTGCCTTTGGTATGCATTTTTTTCTATTCAATTGTTCGCTGATACTGTACACGTTTTGTTTATTAATAAGGTATCTAGATCTGACGAATGTTTCATATTGTTGCTGGTTATTAGAATTATAAGAAAAGATGTAAATCGAATGATTATTATAATTTAATTATTTTAGAGTTATACTTGATTAATTTAAAGTTATTATTTTATTTATATAACAATTCTCCTGTATATATAGAGTAGTAGGACGTTTTATATGGTCTATTTATGTCTTTAATTTCAACAATAATTTTATATTTATTGTTGTTTCTTATGTATTGTTGAAAATAAAACAGCAAGTTAAATTCCTCCTCTTCCTTTATGGAGTACGGCTGGAGATTACCCCACAACGCTGCTCCAATGCGGGTTGATAGATACACAATATGTGGCAGAATTTTAGATAAATTAAAATCATGCATGTTTCCTGACGACGTTGTTCTTCACAAGATTAATAAACACAAATTAAGCGCATGTAAATTCAGTGGTGTTTTCCTGGTTTTGGTATCGGTTAAGATCCAACAAGATTCTACAACGGCTACGCCAACATTAAAAGTGATAAAATAAAGTTTATGAAATCATTATTACCATTCACCTGTTATCTGTGCATAACATAAAATTGCAATAAAAATTATTTGACAGACATTTACTGCTGTCTACCAGCTTGTTGGCAAAACTCTTACTAATCGCTGGTGAATTCGTTTACACGAACATCTCGCCCAGTCGTACGGCACTTGTAGTTGAGATGGGGTCGCTCCGTTCTTCATCGTTTTACTTTTGACGGTTTTTATCAGATTGAATTAGTAATTTGGATTGTTGTATTTTTTTTGGCAAAATTAATGTTTTTCTTTGTTTGTTACTATTTGTATGTGTACTACTGATGATAGGTGGTAGAGTTTGGGCAAGCTCGTCTAGGTAGGTACATCCCACTCATCAGATATTCTACCGCAAAACACGTCGCATGTCGCATCATGTCGCGTCTAATTTATTCATATATTAGAAATTTTATAAATGTCATTTTTGCAAATCTAGGTTTCCACACTTCTGTTTTTTATTTAGAACTATTTTCCGCCCGTATATGAGAGAGACAGCAGATATTGGATATGTTCTTTTCTGCTCCCCTGACAACGTATATGTAGAGTTTCATGATGATTGGTGAGTAGTTAAAACATGAAAGTAACAAACAAATAAACAAACAAACCCACTTTCGCATTTGTGTCATGTCAAGATTCATGGAGTTGTTGTTACTTAAATAAAATTATCTTGTTGTTACTTAAATATAAATTTAAAAAATCGACTTTGACAACACATCACACGGAGTCAATATGAAAACTTTTTAAATTAATTTGTTGTTGTTGTTACTTGTTTGTTTCCTTAATGAAATAAAATAAAATAAATAAAATAATATTTATAGAAAAAAAAGATACATCAAAATTAATATTATAACACTCTGAAGATATTCAAAACGATTAAATATTATTATTGCAATCAAATTAAACTCATCAAGTCTAACCTATACACTTGATACGGTAATGACTCCAACCTCGTTTCCTTAACCTCATTAAGTTAACTAACTTGTCAGGATCTGACTTTAAGCGGTGTTATACTAATAGCCTGTTTAGTATTGGCCGTCGTACGCATCGTGTCTACGGTCTGAGTTTCATGCGCATTTGATTTGGATCGGCTGATCTATTCTAGGAAACGTGTCATCGAGTCATAGTTTAAACAATGTGTTGAGTACATTATTACAATGAATAAATATGTAGATATGGCAATAATAAAATATAAAGATATAATATCTATATATTTTTATTGAAGTTGAGTGTATACGTGTGTTTTGTTTATGTGTTTAATTCATTGCGTGCTCTACGGAGAAGGAGAACAGCGTAAGGAAACCTATGTGTATGAAATGAGTTACAAACGTGCCCGTCTGGGCAGATACCATCCTTCATCACACATTTTACCGCCAAACTGCTATACTTAGTACTTTTGTTCCGGTATGACGCTTGAGTGAGCAAGTGTGAGTACAGGCTTTAAACATAGTTTTCAAGATTGGTGCTGCATTGGCGATGTAAGTAATGGTTAATATTTCTTACAGCGCTTGTCTATGAGCGGTGGTGATTTACCATCAGGTGGTCCATTTGTCCATCCTCTATCTGTATAATAAAAGAAATGCAGGCTATTACTTTTTTCTTTATATATTTTCATTTACGAAACTCTAATGGCTAGCTTACAATATATACGACTAAGCCTAAGTCTGGGTTTAAATATGCCGATAGAAGGTGGTAGTGATACTTAATATATATTTATTTATATATAAACATGTCCTCTGAGAGACAATTGAATCCTATGCATTAACGTGTTATCTATTAACTTTGTTAGATATGTGTTGATCTATAATTGTATTATGGATCATCTGTACGAGGTGCGTGGGCGCCATTGAGGCGTGAGCGCGCATTTGTATTGATTGTGAACCAATTGTATCAAGAATTAGTTTAGCTTGCGTAATTAAAACGTTGGATGATCGTTTTAATTAACGATAACGTGGTTTGTAATGTTGTAATGAAGTCATCGATTGAGGATGTTATCTAAATAGTTATTCGAATTTAATAATTTATAAATGTTCGTGATTGCTAAGTGGTTTGAACACGTGAATCTTAACCGAAGGTCATGATTTGATATCTAGGCAAGCACCACTGATTTTTGGAACGAAGTTCTTTTACGCGGCTTACAATAGAGTTAAATGGCGTTATGCCTACCCGTCTCTTTCTGTTTTTTTGTGCTCAATTTGTGTTTATCATTAATCTCTTGCTCTCTTTGCTAGCCACGTGTTCTAGATGTACAACCAACCTGTATAGGGTAGCATGGTTTTACATGGAAAGCGTAAGCCCAGCTGTGGGACAGTTTCAGGCTGTTACATTAAATTTATTATGTAAATATGTAAATTAATTATATATCTAATTAATTTTTGAATCAAATTTCATTCATTCATATTATTTCCTTATTATTAATTCGGTAAACAGAATGGCCAAAAGGTCTCCTGATTGTACGTGATCACGATTGATTTTGATATTAAACATCAAATACGTCGTCAATATACCACCGACCTAGGAAACGATAACAGGCTTTATCCTTAGTAACACTGACTTACTCATCCTTTAAACCAGAACACAACAATATTACGTAGAGTTGTTTGGCTGTGAGAAATTTGATTAGTGGGTGATGAGCTTACGTAGACTTAATATCGAATAACAACATTTCCAGTCACCCGAGCGTGACTCGCAAACAAACCTTCAAACTTTTGCATTTATAATATTAATACGAAGTAATTTCAAACTGAAATAAACGTCAAGACGTCACAACTCATAGAAATATATTGTCTTTTCAAGAAAATATTTTCTCTATCTGGTCTTCTTAGTTAAACGAGTCTTAAAATTTAATAGCTTTGTCATATTTGTCACAACCTGTAAGCAGTCTTTCAACTAGTCACGTGTTCTTCCATGGTTATATACTGCTTTTTTTTTCTTGTTTAAATAAATTATTGTTGATTATGTAATATATTTTAACTAAGTATGTTATTGGAAACACATAAGTTTTTGAACATAAATAAATAAATAATAATATGAATGAGCGGCTTATACAAAAAATAAAAACAGGAAAGAGATGTGAGCTTATTAAGTAAGTATGACAAGGGTGGATGTCTAAAGCTCGGGAAAGCTCTATATATGTAATGGATCTAGGGGAAATAACGCTTCATATATGTAAATATGGATATTTGTGTTAATAAATTAGTTATACTAATAAGTGAATAATAAGGTCCTCCAGACCGATTTCGGCCACGGCGGCCAATCTCAAGAGAGAAAGCCAACTGCGCAGGACATATTATAGTGCACAAGTGTGTGCGCAAACACAGGTGCACTCTCTTTTCCTTAGCTCTCATAATCCGATGGGACGGCAATCCGACACGACCGGAAAGAGTTCAGGCGCAGGACCAACGGCTTAACGTGCTTTCCGAGGCACGGGAGTGTACACACTTCCAACTTCCAGACTCCGGGCTGCTACTGAGAATTTTCTGTCAGAAAAACCCAATAACTATATTGGCCCGACCTGGGAATTGAACCCAGGACCACCGAGTCTGCGGCCTTATATCTAGCCACTAGACCAACGAGGCAGTCGTATATAAGTATATATAAGTCGTATATAAGTACAATAAGTGAATATTAATATGACAGCGACATACTTACAAACTACCGACAAACTTATATTAATATCTGTAAACAGTCGAAAATGTATCAAATATATTAACAACAGTGCCAATCAATTAATATTTAAGAAATGACGAGACTGCTCTGTATTATTAGTTGTGTCAGAACTTATTTAAGTATACCTAACAACTTGGACACTAAATTTCTTACAAAAATAATCATATTTAAAACCGCTAACGACGGTTTTGTGGCAAGAGAAATATTTACTGAAAGCTGTCACTTTAGTTTCCATCGGTGCTTGGCCATTTACGAGAGCTGTCATTTCAATATTCTATTCTGGCATAAGTTATTATATCTTTGAGTTCTTTCTCGAAGTCGGTAATGAATTGAACACTTACTAAAGACCGTCTTTCG
Organism: Nymphalis polychloros; assembly: GCA_905220585.2. Lineage (NCBI taxonomy): Eukaryota > Metazoa > Arthropoda > Insecta > Lepidoptera > Nymphalidae > Nymphalis > Nymphalis polychloros. The sequence continues at coordinate 12,420,524 of HG992255.1, read as the reverse complement.
GGAATCACGTCACGTGTTAAAAGTTTCCGCTAGCGTTCTATAACCATATAACTTCAATTTTATATTCGCGCGATATTATCGTCATTTCGATACCGAAGTTTATTAAAAGCTAGAAATTATTCATCATTTATCAATTTAAACTAATAACTCGATTTCGTGATTTTTTATTAAAACATTTATTTCATGGACGATGTAATATTCATTTAAATATCAATTTTTGAAATAGATTTATTGCTCAAAACTACACAAACTATCAATCAACAGTGATTCCCACTAATTAGAAATCAAATTCGTAATTACAAAAACGTTGCGGAAAGATAGACAGTAAAAAACTAGTCGAAAACTAAATATGCTATAGCGATATCATTTCCGACCTTTATCTCTAACAAATTAAAACGTTAACAAACAAATTAAAAATTCTTACGGTCAGCAAAACAAAATTATATTTCTTTTTTTTATAAATTAAAAAAAAAATACTTATCAACAAATTTGATCTAATAATTAAAGTAATACTTTAAGAAAATTTTTGAGAGTAACGATATATATTGTAACATTTATATAAAATCTTTTTCTGACGTTACAAGGCTCCTTTGCTCATTTTGTAGTAATTTGTTTTTCTTATTTATGTTATTACGGAGTATCCATTACTAATAACAACCGACACAACAAAAACATGTAAACAGTTTCGTAGGAATTGTCGTACTGAGTAACGAAAAATATTCCACTTCAATATTGAAAAAAATCTCTTCGAAATTTCTTACATGACTTTAAAAAACATGTTGGAAACGGTGAATTTGAATACTTTATGAAAATAGGTTCATAAAATTTATCTCTCAAGCAATTTGACCTGATATAATAATTCAATTTATAGGTCAAAGTCTTAGTAGTAAATTTCATATCATAATTAAATTAAATTTTTTAACGGCCTTTTTTATCTTATTGGTTGTCAAAATCAACACGGGCTATTACGCAAAAAGTTACCAAATAAAAAAATATACATCAGAAACTTAATTACCGTTCAATATAAATAAGCAATACAATGCAATGAATAAGTCATAACTTAAAGCGTTAATTGATTAAATTTAAGAATCAATTTAGAATCATACTTTTCTGTTCGCTGTACGTAAGTCGTGATGGTTAGCACCATATCGTGACCATCTTGAGGTCGCAAGCGCTTCCATCCGATTAAATTAAGAATCATCCGATGACGGATTCCGTTTGTTTATGGAATGAGTTTCGAGTACTGATGATCTAATTTCAGATGATTCGTGACGAAGCAATAAAGAGTTGATAATGTATGGATGTGGCATATTCATGAATACTTAAGCATTAGCTAATTACTATTACTTTTAATGACTTGTATAACTAATACATTTGTCTACAATAAAACAAAAGCTTATTATAACTCTTTTACACAATGACTTTATAGAGTTATTTGGTAGAACTTCAATTCAAAAGTAGTCAAAGCTTACGTTTCATTTATTGTTAAATGACGATTTAAATTTATTTATTTTGTAATTCCGCTTATAAATATAAAACTAATTTTATAATTAACCATAAGAGCAAAAGAAGCAAGGTTAACTTGTGACTTTGAAATATGGGTTACATGAACCTTTATTATTACTTTAATACTAAACGCTAATGCAAAAATTTTTTCTTAGGTGATTACTCGTGTTTTTATTGTTTGTTTTGATGTAATTTTTTTTATATTTTTTGAGTAATTTGTTCTGTATTGTAGATGTATAGTTTCATAATGCTTATCTTCTTCTTATATAAATACTGAGGGCAGAAAGAGAAAACACCATGTGTAATTTAAATGTTTATCGGTAAGGCGACACTAACAAATATGTAAAAATAACTCAACCAAAAAATAACGGAATTATTAAACGTTTTCTTAGTCGAATATGTTTTTTTAATTTGAATCTGATATTACAATTGCTACCGATTTATAAAAAGTTTTTTGTTAATAAATAAAAAATTGTTATATTCTGGCATTGAATTCGTCTTCGTTATTCGGTTTGTCCTTGTCTTACTATTACAACTCTGCTTGAGGAAGTTCGTGAAATAGGTCATTAGGTCTGGCACGATTCACTTGCGATTACATCAACAATCTCTACATATCAATATAAATCATAAAACAGGAGGTCGAAATATATTTTAATGTGTAAAAATCTTTAGTTTTGTTTCAAAGATCTCGTGGTCCAATCGTTTTTATAAATATAGAATTAATCAATTTAGCTACCTTCAAGATACCTGACACCTATCCTGATTAGAGTGAATTTGGTTATTGCTTGTTGTTTATAGATAAGACAAAGTTATTTTTATATTTGAAAAATAGGGAAAAATCGCAAAATAAATTTGTTACATGTATATTTTATATGTTTTAAATATAGATTTTTAAAGAGATTACAAAAACTAATATTTATATGTAATAATATGTATAAAAAGTAGTTAAAAGCTTAAAATTTTTAGTCATATTTAAAGCTACGTTTGCTTGTATGTTTTATTATATAAGCATGTATGTTATATAAATAAGTATAACACATAATATATTTCATTCCTTAAAGCCCACTCGTGTTGCAAATTTTCATTGAGATGTCCATAAGCGGTGGTAGACATTTTCAACAGGATTGCAAGCGGCCTGAATTTTTTTTTTTAGATATGATGTAAGAGTCAATATCTCACTCCTCTCCTCTTGAGGAGGGTAGGAAGCTCATAAAAACATGCGGTTTGATTGTGGATACTGCACATACGGGTGGTCAAATTTAATCAGCCATATAGTTGATTTGTCGCGAAGATGTCTTTGAAATAAATTAAAATCACAAATTAAACACATGAAACCATGATTTAAACCCACAATTTTCGGTTCACGTGTCCTTTCATCTGGGAACATCTCGGCGGGTATATTATTAACTAATAATCCTTTCAAATTACTTTACGCAGTTTCCTCTCCTGTCATTTATTTTGTAATTATATGTTTAATGCACGTTACTACGTCAAAATGTTCAAATATGACACAAAATCTTAATTTAACAGCAATAAAGATATTTATTATGAAATATTTAGTGTTTAGAATTAAGCTGTGAGTGAGGTATAAAAAATTGAAAAGTATGACATGTTTTTAGTTACCTATCATAGTTATGATTGCGTCTTTGGTCTAGTGGCTAGATAAAAGGTGATCAAAGCAGAAGTTCTGAGTTGAATTCCAGGTCGTGCCGATAAAAGGTCATTGCGTTTTTCCATCGAAAAATTCTAAGTAACAGGTTGGAGTCTGGAAGTTGGAAGTGTGTACAACTCCGTGCCTTGGAAAACCGTCGGTTCTGCACCTGAACTCTTTCTGGTCATGTCGGATTGCCATTCCATTGGATTATGAGAGTGAAGGAAACTGTATTTACATACAAACTTAAGCACTATAATAAGACCTGCACAGTTCGCTAATCTTTTTTGCAATTGGTCGCCGTCACCGAAGTCGGTCAGAAGTAAATTAGTTATCGAAGCTACTAAAGATATTGAAAATTTAATACAATTTTTACATTGGGGTTTTTATAACCGGTAGCTAATAATATATCATTATAGAAAAAAAAACGTATTGGTTTCGAACGCTTAGCGCAGGTAATTGATTTTATTAATATATTCAATATTTCGTGAATAAAAGAAGGATGATCTGTATATAAAAGTTGGATATTTGAGGTCCTTTTTTATTACTGTGAATATAATATTTAATAAATATTATTGAAATAATTCAATTGGTAGTTGTTTGCATTTTAACATAAAAAGCGGAATGTCTGTATTTCTTTGAGTAAAAGTCACTTCGTACTTAATTGTAATTTTTTTTTTTGTCTTTTATTCTCGACAAACGTATGATTGAGTCTATATTTTGTGGGGTTCTGGATTCCTATGCTTATCTGGATGGTGTTCGGCGAGCCAGTCCATGATGGCGCCGTTTCTATCATGGATCACCAATCTGGTATAGTCCAGAGTTCTTAGTAGTCTCCATTTATACCCTATTCGCCAGTATCCCCGCTGCGTTGTCAATATAGTCCGTATAGAAATAAAAAAATCTAGATCATAAATTAAATTGGCACCTTAAGATCTTGTCATTCAAATAAATGTGCATTGTATGTTTTTGCAATTCACCTTGTGTTTTTCAATGAATATATACATGAGAAGTTCGTCATATTGGAAGTAAGGCAGTGGATTAATGTCAATAACAAAAGAAATCCGTTATACAGTATTGACTTTAATGAGCGGTGACTGTCGAAATTTATAACAAAAGGATTCGAGACAGACCACCTAGGTATTAAGGAAACTCCGTGAAATAATCTTATCATTTCATTATGTCATAAAATATAACAGTTGTGTGACCGGAGCTTAACGAATAAAAACTCCGTCCGAAAGTCGAGTGATCCTTGAAGTTATTTTTTGGAAATGAAGCGCGCTGAGTTCCGATTTGTTCGAGGACCCTCTGATGGGCTCTTGAATGAGCAAACAAAATACCTCGGGTCAATACCGTTGAATGTGCTTTGGATTTTGACCTTGATGTGATAAATAATTGGACATGGCATTTATTGGAGTGCACGTTTAATGAAAAATTTACATTGTTATATTTAAAAATGAAAAACAATTTTTTTGTCAATGCATGTTGTGGTGGACAAACTAAGTAATAATAGTTATAAACGCTTTATGGGTCATACATTTTAATGATTTAATTATAATTAAATTACTTAATTAGCAAGATTGTGCTACAAATAACAATTATCTATTTCCTTGTTATATCGAAAACATTTATGTAGTATTTCGAAATAATTTTTATTTTTTTTGGTATTGTCCATGCCGTATTCGTAGTTTCATAGTTCCATTATTCGAATAAATTCGGTGTGCGCGTGGGCAATGTTATCTTAGAAAGCAGACTGGAATGCAACGTGTAATACCGGAATCCGAATTACAAACTAAGAATAATAAGTACTATTATACTTGAAAAAAAGTGTCACAATACAATCAGAAACGGAGGCCAATCATAATCATCATAATTAATATACTCACTTGATACGTACTAGAGTTGTCACAGTCGAAAATCAACCCTAATTCATTGTTTTAACATTTAATATAAATATATAAATTAAATTATTCTGCTATGCACTTCTGCCCGGTAAGGCAATAAAAAAATAAGTTCTGTGAAATGTCAAAAACCGTGAAAACGAACGATAGACTATTTTATTATAACGCAAATAAACATCAATTTTCACTTTCTGTAGTTGATGTCTATAATAACTCAACCGTGTCAAAGCTGTGCACACAATGTGCTTATAAAGAGGTTCAAAGATTTTTCTTCACATATTAATATATAGTTAACTAGCTGTGCCCCGCGGCTTCACCCGCGTATAATTAATAAAAATATAATAAATTATTTTATTCTATAATAACACACACGCACACACACACACACATATGGCTACTGGTAAAGAAATACGACATTAACGATTTGAAATTAATTTTCATAAGATACCGCAGGGTTTGCGCCATCACATGTTCTTTGTTTGTACCAATTTTCATCAAGATTGGTCAAGCCGTTCTTGAGTTAGAAGAAGACAGACAGACAAATATGAAAAAAAATAGTATAATGTGAAATAGATTAGGTGAAAAAAAAATGTACAGACAGAGCCAATAGATTTATATAGTAGTATAGATACAACTGGCAGAACAGTATTGATTAAAATGTGCACTCCTTTAACGACGGCAACAACATGTAAATTAATGTAAGAAAAACGCTACATAGATAAATAAAAACATGGTGTACAAAATATTCAAAGAAAAGATTAAAAAAAATATCTAAATGTAATATAATAGAATATGCTTTATTTTACACCAAAATATTTTGGTATTCATTATTATCAAAGGGCGGTCTTATCGCTAAAAAAGAGATCTCTTCCAACAGCCTTTGGGTGGAGGTTCAGTAACAGCCTGTGAATGTCCCACTGCTGGGCTAAGGCCTCTTCTCCTCTTTTGAGGAGAAGGTTTTGGAGCTTATTCCACCACGCTGCTCCAATGCGGGACACAAGCAGGTTTCCTCACGATGCTTTCCTTCACCGTCAAGCACGAGATGAATTATAATTACAAATTAAGCACATGAAATTCAGTGCCTTGCCAGTGCTTGCCCGGGCTTGAACCCACGATCGTCGGTTAAGATTCACGCGTTCTTAATATTGGGCCATCTCGGCTTCCATTGGGCCACTCTTCTGGGCTATTCCTTTCCTTTGTGAGGTGATGGTTTGCTTATTCCACAATACCACTCCTAAACGAAATGGTATATACACACGACATTTTATTTAATTAGGCACATGATTTTTCAGAGGTGCTAGCCCGGGTTTGAACCTATAACCTTCGGTTAAGAGTCAGGTATTATTTAACGACAGAAAATTCCCTCTATTTGTTTATGATGTAACAATAATATTGTATTTATATTACGTTATAAATGTTCGCGTTATCTCTATTAAAAGTGTGGATATGTTAACATGTGTACTTATGGCAACATTATATCGAACTGCTTATGAGCTAAACCCGTTCCTAATTGTAAACTTTTATATCTACATGACATTTTACTGTTAAGTCCTAAGCATATTGTACTATTTGGAAATGGTAAAAGCTGTAGTTTAAAGCGTCAATAGTTTACGGGCTGCCTAGTTATGTATAAATAACAAGTTCGATTCTGATCCCTCGGGCTATTGTCGTCACTTGTCCTAAAACACGCTGTTTGCTTAATTGGTGGTTAAAATAGACATATTTAAAGGGTATAGTCGGCATATTCTTAAAAAAAAAAAAACAGGTAATGCCGCTAGGTTTTGATGATATAGATTTTCCAACGAGAAAGACTGTGTAGCAAATGAGTCACCTAATGAAAAGGCAAAATGCAAAGTAATAAAAAATATTCAACTGTTTTTTTATTACTTATGTTTCTTTTGTTGTGCAATAAATATTAAATAAATCTTATTTACAACATATAATCTATTTTTTACATACATGGTAGATTTGTATGGTTTACATATTATATAAAAATAAAGGCTTTCTCACGTGTTTTTTCTGGGTAAAGATTAACAATTGAACTAATAAATAATAAGATATATGATGATGATCAAACTTATGGCATTGACAGTATGAGACATTCCATTTCATTTAAGTATTCTGTTCTATGTTTGAACCGCAGGTCACAAGTCGACCTAGCCAAAACGAGTGTATTTGAATCAAGTGTTATTTTATGTTTGTTAAGAAATATTTTCAACATACAAGTATTATTACGTCGCATATTAACTATTACAAATACGCTGCTAGTTTGTTTTATATGGCCTAGATATATTTGACATTTAAAAAACAAGAAGTATTATTATAATTATATAATCAAAGAGCTTTATGATTGAAAATATTATCTTACACTTATTTATTTATAACAAAATTCGCACATTTGAAACTAAATAATTGAGGAATTGTCATTTGTCACAGGCAATTGGCTTTGATCTCTTTACGTATTAGCATACGTAAACGTTACAACAAGTAACGTCTGAAATGCGTTCGTTAAGACACACACATACTTTCATTCAACAAAATTTAGTACGAAATCTGTTTTGTTTTTAATTATTTATTATTAGGAAGACAAGCAGTATCAAAGTAAATATGAAAATCACAAAGCAATCAAGTAATCCCTAATAATTAAATCAAAAATCATAACATAGCAGATTACAGTTCTAACGGAACAATAACTTATTAATGTACTTACTCACCTATAGTTTAATAGTTAACATGTGTGGATGAAGTTGGGCCCAACGTGTTATGTTTATTGTTCTAAACTCGAGAGAACTCCGGGATAACGTACACAATGGGCAGATGAGAACGAGCTGACCGCAGTTATGCTTATTAGTTAGTCGCCCCGAACAACGATCATATTTATCTTGATATTTATTATATCGCTAGTAAAATATAATATCGTTTTTTTATGTACACAACACTGAAAATAAGATCGAATGAAAAACAATAAGATTAATATGTAATTCAACTGTTAAAACTAAATCAAGAAGATTTAATAACAACTTTGTTTTATGATACAAGACAAAAACAATATCCTACCAATATTATATTTAATAAATGTAATATTGGTAGGATACAAAATTATGTTCTTCATTTATTAAAAAGATATGTAATCCCTTGAACTCAATAATCAAACACTTGAACTAAATAATCAAACACAAAAAATTACTTGGTGGTAGAACTTTGTGCAAGCTCGTCTGGGTAGGTACCACCCACTCATCAAATATTCTACCGCAAAACAGCAGTACTTGGTATTGTTGTGTTCCGGTTTGAAGGGTGAGTGAGCCAGTGTAATTACAGGCACAAGGGACATAACATCTTAGTTCCAATGGGTGGTGGCGCATTGGCGATGTAAGCGATGGTTAACATTTCCTTCAATTCCGTTGTCTATGGGCGTTGGTGACCACTTACCATCAGGTGGCCCATATGCTCGTCCACCTACGTATGTAATAAAAAAAAAAATCAAGTCTTAGGCTGGTGTTTTGTATTTATCCCATGAAATAATTTCTTATATTAAATAAGATCGTTATGGATTGGTTCAAATATATAATTGTATAAATTGATATATTAACAGATTAGTCACTTTAGTCTCAATCAGTCTCAACAATTACTATGTATTTTGTATCTGGACTCATTGTAGTATTTCATCTAAATGGATGGTAGACTAAGCTTTCATTGTATTCCATCCATGTGACTCTGCATATTCCCCGCTACATTTATCATATATTATGCCAGCAATGAATATTCCCGTGTTAACGTACTGCGTTTAATTTATTAATCGTATCCCTTGACCTTTCTCGAGATTTATGGGTCGGCCTTATCCATTATCACTTTTGATGGGTGTTTTAACTTGTTTTTAATTAATTTTTGGCAGATAATTGACTTCAATAAAAGGGTAAACTTTTGATTCCGATATGTTTAAAGTTAAAAGTTTTATATTACGCAATTTTTGCACGCTTCGATTCAAGAATAAAAGTATATAATACTTTATCAAAATGGTAGCTGCGTTGTGCGGCTATCGTGAGTGAATTTATATTTTAATGTTTTAATTTATGAAATACTAGTTTTAAATGATTGATTCAAACTAATGTTAAAAACAGATAAATACAATAAAGGGTTTTGGTCCTACAACTGTATCCTTGTCGTTGCATTGGTTTATAATATTAGAAAATGGAGAGTTTAACAATGTTTTCGCACATACTTGTGTACATAATATGTCTTACGCATCTGGTTGGTCTCCCTTGGGAACACCGTAGCCGAATACGGGCAAGGAGAGAGCATCATTTCGGGTATAATTAGTATTCCGAGGAGTTCGAAACATGACGATGGAAGTAACTTTACTCACATTAGTGTAATCAACACTTAAGTGAATCAGATTTTTTTTAAAGTAATACTGTCACGATCCAAAACTCTGCTACCTCCGAACCTTGTTTGATTTAATTAAAAAAACACGTTACCAATCAAGAATACCAACTCTATATTTAATATGTCCAGATCATATATATTGTAGTGAACCAAATGATACCCCGATTAAGAAAATCGTTTCAGACTTTTATATGGTTTGACAAATATTATAAATAATTCCGGTTACAGTAATAGTGAAATTAATGTGATCCAATAATATAAAAAGAAAACATTGTGAGTTGGTTATTTCATAGCATATTGCATTAAACTTTCATTTAAAATTATAATATATTTGAGTAGCTCTCAAATGCTGTTCTGTTTGAGTGGTTTTTAACCCTTCATATCATACGAGATGAAGATACAATATTTATCGTTAAATAAGGTTAGTTTTATTTCTTATAATAAAATATGTACGTATGATAGAAACAGCCTGTGAATTTCCCACTGCTGAGCTAAGACCTCTTTTCCTTTTTTTTTTTTGGGGCGAAGGCTTGTAACTTATTCCACCATGCTGCTCCAATGCGGGTTGTTGGAATACACATGTGGCAGAAAACAGACACATGCAGTTTTCCTCACGATGTTTTCCTTCACCGTCAAGCATGAGATGAATTATAATCACAAATTAAGCACATGAAATTCAATGGTGCTTGCCCGGGTTTGAACCCACTATCATCGATTAAGATTCACGCGTTATTACCACTGAGCCATCACGAATTAATTTCCTTTTTTTTATTGCATAGGCGATCATATGGGCCACCTGATGGTAAGTGGTCACCAACGCCCATAGACATTGGCATTGTAAGAGATGTTAACCTTACATAATAATAATAGCTTACATCGCCAATGCGCCACCAACCTTGGGAACTAAGATGTTATGTCCCTTGTGCCTGTAATGGCTCACTCACCCTTCAAACCGGAACACAACAATAGCAAGTACTGCTGTTTTGCGGTAGAATATCTGATGAGTGGGTGGTACCTACTCAGACGAGCTTGCACAAAGCTCTACCACCAAGTAAATTCATTCCTCACGATGTTTTGTAGCACAGAATAAATTATGAAAATTAAGCACATGAAATTTCAGTCGCACTTGCCCGAGTTCAAACTCTGGACCATCGGCTAAGATTCTCGTCTTCTAACCACTAGGCCACCATAGCTCATCGCTCTTCTAGTAATATAATCAAAATTGATGATGCTTGCTCAGCTTCTGTGATATTCAGAACAAATCCACGTATGCTATACACTCTGGAACAAGGCAAAAAAAAAAGAATGTGCGTTTCACGTGCACTACAAATCTGCCCTAAAAGTTCTACGTAAAGCTACCGAATTGGAACCGAGAGAAGTGATTAGAAATTAGTAATCAATCTTTAGAACTCAATTCCAATTTATACACTAACGGCCATATTTATAAGCGTTAATTAGCGACTAATTAGTTAAACATTAATGTATTTCTTTCTGTTTGATGGATATAGTTAAGTAAAGACTTAGAAACGCAACAAACAAACGAATAAACTCACTTTCGCATTTATAATATCAGTAAGGACATGTACGTTACATAATGTATGCTTAGATATAGTATATGTGGAGTGTGGATGCATCTTGAGATCAGCTAGCGGTACCGCGGTGTTACGACCTTGCACACTATTGTAAAATAAACGTGAATATAAATACTATAGTTATTCATCATGCGATGTCTGGACGAGTTCATGCGAGATAGAGCATGTTTAAAATATGAATATTTTGTTAATATTATTGATTTTATTTATTACGTATATTTCAAATGTCACACATCGTTAACGATAAAGTCGTCTGAATTTAATAGACTTTTTTATGATAGTTAATTATCCATTATCTATCAAAATAAATTGTTTTTTTTTTATCGTATTGTTGAATTTATAATTAATTATATTATGAATTGATGATGATCCTTCCAAACGAAGCATTGGTTTAGGTAAGGTTATATTTGCTTAATGATAATTTGATATACAAAAATATTTCATTTAATAGCGATACAAGTGATTTACGTATAAAGAAAATATATATCGTATCGAGTATTTTTCAGAAGAGAAATGTTAATCATTCCTTACATTTTAAATACACTACCAGCCTTGGGAACTAAGATTCATCCCTTGAGTCTGCAGTTATACTGCCTCACTCAACCTTTAAACTGAATCATAGCAATAAAGTCCTCCAGACCGATTTCGGCCACGGCGGCCAATCTCAAGAGAGATTAGCCAACTGCGCAGGAGATATTATAGTGCACAAGTGTGTGCGCAAACGCAGGTGCACTTAGCTCTCATAATCCGATGGAACGGCAATCCGACACGACCGGAAAGAGTTCAGGCGCAGGACCAACGGCTTAACGTGCTTTCTGAGGCAATAATTATTTATTGGCCCGACCTGGGAATTGAACCCAGGATCACCGGGTCTGCGGCCTTATATCTAGCCACTAGACCAACGAGGCAGTCAAATAATCATAGCAATACTAAGTATATGATAGTGGAATATCTGATGAGTTCGTTACATACTCAGAAGGGCTAGCACAAAGCCTTATCACCAAGTAAATTTTAGAATTGTTAATTCGTTTACACAAAGTTATCATGTGTCATTGTTTTGGCAGCGTTCGTGTGGAAAGCGTTCGTATCGACTACTTTCTCTCCAACTATATTGACATAATAAACTTCATCTAAAAAAACGCACTTTAAAGATAGTATAGTCTCAATGTATAAATCTATATCTGATACTATAATATACTATATCATTACGGCAGTTCCGTATCAAACAGATAAGAAGAGTTTGCGCGAATCCACAAAAAAAAATCCCCTTCGCTGTTATACTTCCACTGTTATAAAATTACAATGATAACGATACTCGAGACTAAAAACTTATTATATATGTATATTTTTATATTATTAAGAATCATGAATTCCAATATATTTTAGAATTGAATACAGTGTTAAAAAAAAACTTAATCACATGGCTTTAACAAAACGTTCTATTAAGACATTTTCAAAATGCAACGTTAGTAACGTTAGCAAGGTTGCGGAGATCATGTATGATATAATGAAGGTATACATACATCGATACTGTGACTTATAGCTTATATTGTCTGCGGTCAGTATTGGAACGTCGACGCAATACAGCGTGGACCTCTCGGGTCACGGCGCGACCTGCGCATCTGAACACATTAGTGCGGCCTAGAGGGTACGCAGACTCGTGACAAGACAGTCGTAAGACATTTATGTTGCGATTGATATATTTGATTAATAAACGTCTGGTGTCGGAGTTTTATAATTTAAAATATTTTTGTATTATGTATGACCCATACCAGTGTGTATTTTTTTTATCACGAACGGAGATTATATTCGCGTCCATGCGCATGTAATTACATAAAACTATGAACTATAATTTTTCGTACTTTTTTAAATTTAACGTACTTTAGCTACGCACTAAACAAGAAAAGGTATTAAGTAACAGCTCGTAATAGTTACGTCATTGGACAAAATTCATATCCGCTTTTGATGTTATTAGGAATTTCTAATTTTGT